>CM059200.1:18943181-19269235 GCA_030323885.1 Branchipolynoe longqiensis | reverse complement strand
ATCGTCAAAGTAGTTCATCTAGGGTATAACAAGCATGCTAAAATTTGGTAAGTTTGACAGTTTTACCATTTTTATCAATGATCATTCAGTGTAAATACATATTTGCCTAATGTAGCAACATTCTGGAGATACCACCAACAATTCCCACCATCCAACAAGTGATTGTATCAGGGGATGTGAATATAATTTTCATGTACTGACTCTGAACCTTAATTAATTAACAAAAAGTTGAATACATTTGCTAAAACTAAATCTGAATACAGTATTTCTTTTTAATATAAAGACAACAATTGCTTCACAAATAGATCTATGGATAAAGGTACCAGGTACACGACCAACTGAAAGCATGATAACAATTAATCTGCAGATCTATGGAAAAGAACTTTTCCCAATGACATGTATATAATGAGTGATCTGTGTAACCATGACCTATTCTCTATAGAATTTAATGAGGGCCGAGAAACAACAACAAAAATAACAATTGCAAATGCTTTTCCTGGTTAGAAATGTGCTGGTCAGTCTCATTACACCTACTACAGTTCAGTGTCAGCCAATCCTGAGATACTTTCTACAGTGCTAACTGCCCAGGTGCAGAAAATATTACTGTCACAATTTGATATATTAATTAAAGGAAATTCAATAAATGAAAATTTAAGAATTGCCTTTTATCCACAATCTGAGAGATCTGCCATACCGCTAATTGCCCAGATACAGAAAGCATTACATGCACACCTTCTGCATTTAAACTTAGATTAGGTTTAGGCAGAGGAGTGACCATAATTGTGTGACATTGCAAATCTCAGGATTATTAGTCAGACGATGTGAAGGGAAAGTATTATGCAATGAACAGTGTCTTAGACTAATAACAAGTCTACTTCTAAATGCACTCATTAGTTCTTATATGAACAAGAATATGTACCCAACGAAGTGTTGGCATTAGCCATCAAACCAGAGCACACACCCAACTCATAGGTTTCTAAAAACTAATATATATATTATATACAGTATAACCCCGCTAAACCAAGCTTGGTTAAACCAAACGATTGGTTAATCCAAACTTGTTTTTGCGGCCTGGCAAAACACTACCATTTATCATATAAAAAAGTTGGTTAAACCAAAGTTGGTTAATCCAAAGTATTGGTTAATCCAAACAAAATTGTCGGATCCCAGGCCACTTCCGGTATGGTTAGACCAAACTTTTATGACATTTCATGACTATTTCTCAAAGTAAAGACATTTGTAGGCTCAATCAGTCATAAGATACTTTTTTTTTGTAATGAGATGTACAATGTAATGTAATATAATGAGATGTACAATGTATACATTATCTTCATGTCATGTATTCGTAATAAGATGTACATGTATACATTAGCTTCATGGGGGCTATATTTATATCGTACATAATAGGCAATATAATATTGTATTAAAAATGTGACTTTTGTTCTTATATATATTAAAAAACAATAACCAAAGCCAAGTCAAAATCAAAGCCAAAGCCTGGTTAACCCAATGATCAGTTAATCCAAACAAATTACTAGGGTCCCTTGAAGTTTGGTTAAACAAGGTTATATTGTATATATATATATATATATATATATATTTGGAGCGAGTGCTACAGATAGGAGGTGTAAGGCGAGGAAGACACAGCAAGGTGGCGCCACCAGGCAAGGCAAAAGGCCTGACCAATAGATGACTGGAAGCTGTTGGTTAATCTGGTGGAGTGTCAGAGAAGATGAACTGAGGAGACAGTTCATAGATAATTGGTTTCTGGATGCTCATATAATTGCTTATGCAGCACATATAAATTTACTTGAAAAAAGAACATCATTATTATTTTGTTTCTGTTGTAAAATATTCTGATAATGATGCATTGGTGAGGGAATGCAAATGTTCTATTTGTGAAACAGATATATAGGGCCAGGTGCATAGATGTTTGATGCGCGAAAAGGAAGAGAGGAAGGCGGGGGTGGAAAGAAAGGCGTTTATTGACGCCTCAACAGGCAGAGTATACAGAGGAAGATATAACAGGCTCGGGAGGAGCAAGGAGTATACAGGGGAAGAGAATAACAGGCTCGGGAGGAGCAAAGCAATGATAAGAGCTCAGGAGGAGCCAGGGGGAAGGTAGGACAAGAGGAATGTACAGGCAGAGTCAATATTGCAAGGAAGAGTGTCAATGTCTGGGGAGGTTCAGTGAGGGGGTGCCGAGGAGCCCTCCACCAAAGAGTAGGAGAGGGCTCGAGGCACGCCCGAGGGGGCGAGGCGGGGCAGTAGGGTGGAGGGCAGAGAGGGCGCACCGCGTCAGGGGTGAGGTTCCCTCTGGGGGCGGCGAGTGTCCGGGGGCTGCGTCGACAGGGAGCGGGCGGCCAAAAAAAAAGGAGCCTTGGCGAGATCCGGTGAGGAGGTCCGAGGAGGGTCGAGCAGGGGGGGCAGCGAAGTCCTCAGGGCTGGGTGATGGCAGGCAGCGAAGTCCTGGGGGCTGGGTGATGGCAGGCAGGCAGACCTAGGTGATGGCAGGCAGGCAGGCAGACCTAGGTGATGGCAGGCAGACCTAGGTGATGGCAGGCAGGCAGGCAGGCAGACCTAGGTCACGCCGGGGCCCTCCTAGGTGATGGCAGGCAGGCAGGCAGACCTAGGTGATGGCAGGCAGGCAGGCCTAGGTGATGGCAGGCAGACCTAGGGTGGCATGGCAGGCTGACCTAGGTGATGGGGGGACGTAGGTGACAGCAGACCTAGGTGATTGCGGTGAGGCAGGCAGGCCGGCAGGCAGGCAGACCTAGGTGATGGTAGGCAGGCAGGCAGGCAGGCAGACATAGGTGATGGCAGGCAGGCAGACCTAGGTGATGGCAGGCAGGCAGGCAGACCTAGGGTGCCATGGCTGGCTGACGTGGGTGACATGGGTGACGTGGGTGACCAGCAAGCAGACCTAGGTGATGGCAGGCAGGCAGGCAGACCTAGGTGATGGCAGGCAGGCCGGCAGACCTAGGTGATGGCAGGCAGGCAGACCTAGGTGATGGCAGGCAGGAGGCAGACCTAGGTGATGGCAGGCAGGCAGGCAGACCTAGGTGATGGCAGGCAGGCAGACCTAGGTGATGGCATGCAGGCAGGCAGACCTAGGTGATGGCGGAGGCAGGCAGACCTAGGTGAGGCAGGAGGCAGACCTAGGTGATGGCAGGAGGCAGACCTAGGTGATGGAGGAGGCAGGCAGGCAGACCTAGGTGATGGCAGGCAGGCAGGACAGACCTAGGTGATGGCAGGCAGGCAGGCAGACCTAGGTGATGGCAGGCAGGCAGGCAGGTAGACCTAGGTGATGGCAGGCAGGCAGGCAGGGAGACCTGGTTCCTGACGAGCACGGGCGGGGGAGGTAGGGGTGGAGCGGCAGATGAGGCGCACCGAGCCTCCCCGGAGACCCCCCCCCCACCCACACCAATGCGTGGGCGGGGAGTGTCGGGGGCCTGCGTCCGGGCAGGAGGGCCCCGGCGTGGCCAGGGCGGTCGTCCGGGAGCCCTTGCCTTGTCCTGGCATGCTTGGGGCGGCCTGAGGAGTTGCAGCGGTCCGAGGTGGAGTCCGGCGAGGTGAGGTCCAAAGCAGGAAAATGGTCCGCCGCCTCGGGGCGGGTGGTGGTGCTTGAGGTGGCGGGGGAGGGTGCGCCCCCCCCCGGCGAGGTGTGCCCGAGGTGCTGGGATGGGCGGTGTGCTGTACGCCGTCCGCCGCCCCGGGGCGGGCGGTGGCGTCCCCTCGCTTCTGGGCATGATGCTGGTGTGGTGCTGCACCTCGGTCGACGCCAGGGTCTCCCGGAGGGCGTCGGCCGCGGATGCCCGTGTGTGGTCGACGGGACCCTGGATGCAGCGGTCCGAGGTGGAGTCCGGCGAGGTGAGGTCCAAAGCAGGAAAATGGTCCGCCGCCTCGGGGCGGGTGGTGGTGCTTGAGGTGGCGGGGGAGGGTGTGCCCCCCCCGGCGAGGTGTGCCCGAGGTGCTGGGATGGGCGGTGTGCTGTGCGCCGTCCGCCGCCTCGGGGCGTGTGGTGGTGCTTGAGGTGGTGGGGGAGGGTGCGCCCCCCCGGCGAGGTGTGCCCGAGGTGCTGGGATGGGCCGTGTGGTGTACACCGTCCGCCGCCCCGGGGTGGGCGGTGGCGTCCCCTCGCTTCTGGGCATGATGCTGGTGTTGGAGCGTCCGAGGTGGAGGCTAAAGTGAAAAGGCCGAGGTGGAGGCCAAAGTAAAGGGAAGAGAGCTGGAAGGCGGCAGGAGGGCGAGTGCCTGAGGGAGGCCGGCGGGCGACATTATAAGGGAGGGAGACGGGACGGGCGACAGCAGGTGAGGTGTGAATGCTGCCGGCCCGGGGGAGGGTGAGTGGGGGTGAGCAGCGGGCGTCGGGTGAGGCGCGAATGCTGCGCGACCCGGGGGCGGGGGGAGGGAGCTGCGGCGTCGGGTGAGGTGAGAAGCAGCGCGACAGCCCGGGGCGGGGGAGGGTCTCTTCCTCTCCTCGCATCAAGCGTAATGCTACGCATTACGACCAATTAGTTGCTGGTGGTGCTTGATTCATTGGTAAATAGACATTGTGGTGCTAGTAAGATAGTGTGTAAGGAGCACTTAGAGCTCTACCCACTACCCCCTCCCACCTCTGCTAGTCATGGATCACCACACACTCAGCTCAGGGCAGGTGTGCGCCAAGGGAGCCACACCGCTTGGTGGTGGTGGTGGTGGTGGGCAGATCACTGTAACCATGGGGACCAGAAATGCTTGTTTCTCATTGGTGGAGCTTGAAATGCTTGATTCTCATTGGTAGAGCTAGAAATGCTTGATTCTCATTGGGAGAATGTGGTCAGGTGATATACTATACTGGATCCATGTACCATATAAATAATAAACCTGAGGGCTTGGCTCTCTCTTCTTTCACTCTTTATACTCTTCCTTTCTCTTTTTGCCTGTATTGATTTCACTATAGCCTGCCTACACAACCACATATTCCAGCCGTGGACTTTACACTGTGGTGCTGCAACAGCACATCCCTTATCTATTAATTTTGTTCAATCTGAATTGCACACTAGAATATATTTTGTATGTTTTGTTATTCTATCCAATTGATGAGGGACATAAGTAATTTCGCTGAATCAGTGGGAGAAATGTGCATCCCATGTGATATTAATACTGAGAATAATGCTAAGCTTTAATTGTAAAATATATCATATAATGGATAGCCATATAATTTCAGTTGATGGAACATTATAAATAAAATTACAATTACTGAACCACATATCTATGAGATGGTTAATGATTATGAGATTGTCTATGATTTAAGCAGAATTATATTGACTGTCAATTTTATGGTGACATTTATTTCGGAATATTTAATGAATTTAAAAGAATGTTATGACCACCAGACTACACAATTGAGTGAAACATGGGAAAATATAACTGCTCTTGGAAAGTCTATTTGGGAGCCAACAACCATTTGTTTCAAATATAGGCGGAGAGGGGTGGCAGGCAGAGAAGGTACTGAATCAAGAGGGGCTTATTTTATTTACTTGTTGTATTCATTGATTAAGCAGGGAATATTAACTACAGGCAACTGACTGGTCTTCTCCATTCCTTATCCTATTAATTCCAATCACCACGCTACGTGGAAACATGACTATAAAGTTGCATGTCAGGATTGCATGGCTATTTTGCACCACTAAGTTAGCATGACTAACCTGGTAAAATAGAAATTATAATTTCCACCAGCTGACTGCCTTAGTGACATCTAATGTATTTGGTAACCACCAAGAACTGATGTATTAAGTAGAAGGCCTACCTGAAACCCCAGAAGTGAGCAGAGAAAATTCATATTTGAGGTACCACTTAACACTTACTGCATTGTGGTCTACAAACCTAACATTAAATCTAGACTAAGAATTACTTCAATGGCAATATTTTCCATCCACATATTTTATTTGTGCTTTCATGGTACATGTTGAGCTGGCAACATGGGTAATTCAAGGCGTGGGATGGAGACTCACCACCCGCCTAGCAGTAACTATGGACGCTCACTAGGGGATCTCGCCAACCCCATACATTCACCATTGGATCCAAACCACCAGCCTCATTCAGTGCCCAGCACCCAAGCACTGCGCATGGTATGTGTGTTAGTCATCCTTGCCAGCTGAATTGAACCTGCAGGTTGTTGGCCTGAACCATTACACTATCACCCAAACCAACAGGTGGTGATAGTTCCAGCCATATTTTCACCACCACACACACCCAAACTTAGGACATTGATACATGGTAGCATTGAGCGAACGGGATCACTCACCAACGGCGTCATGCTGCTCCTACTAGGTGGGACTTAAACCGATTTGGATGCCATTTTGTGATTTAATAAATGTCCATAAAATACGAGTTGGTGTCCTGCGTTTTGAATTATGGTTCAAAGTAGGCCCACTAAGCATAGATAATGGGTAGTCTTCAGAGTTACTGTATGCATGGCTTTGAAGAAATTTGTTGTTGATGCCATTGATATATCATGTACTTGTTAGTGTATACGTTATTCTATATACCTTTGTGTAAATATGCCTGAATTGAAAGATGGCAGGAACACCAGTGCTTCGGCACTGACAAAAGACTTATTCAGCGGAATAAACATATTTACCCAAAATATACTATACATCATTTAAAATCTATATTTATATCAAGTGATGTCCATAATTATTACTTGTGCTATATTTCTGACATGAAAAAAAAGTGACAAAACACATGTTCAATTTTTCATATTTTATTCATTTTTATCTCATTTATAAATAGTCATGTCTATTGTATTTGATGGTGAGTGTACACAAACTTGTATTCACTTCCACAACATCATCACACCACATTATATTATAGCTGTATCCTATTGATTGATTGATTGATTGAGTTTTCCTGACTTTCAACTGACTCCAAGTATTCCGCTGCAAGCTGTAGTTGGCTAATTACTAAAGTAGTTAGGATATTTGTGATTGAATCATTTTATGGAATTCTATAAGGAATTGGGATATAGTTGACTTCAAAACTCCATCCACTAGATGATATCCTATAGAAGGAGTCAGATCTTAAGTAAATTTGAAGCTGATTCACTTCTAAGACTGGTAGTGTAATAATACACGTTCCACCCCACCATCTACTTATGTAATCTCCACTCAGATGAAACTAATCATCACAACTCAAGTACAGATTTACATGCACTCTCGCCCCATATTAGAACAAATCTGTTCCCATATCACCAGCCTTTTCTTAGATCAAACTGATATATATATACATGATACAAACTTGTGCAAGGAGTCATATATTTCATAAGAATGCACAATCATTTATTAAGCACTTATTAAGTGGAATTATTGAACACAGAAAGAACTGTATTTAATTGATCATATTTAATTCATAATATGTCATAATACAGATATAGTGTAACAAATTTGAACAGAGATATGGACTATAACGAATCGCTCACTGAATAAGTCTGTGTTGACATTATAATTTCCAGTCCTAGTCACATGGCTAATCATATGCTGACTTGCTTAGCTGTTTGTTTGTTTCAGTGTTAAATCATAGCAATGTCCATGGTCATATCAGGGTGGGTAGAAACTTGTGCCAGTGCACCAGTAGCTTGCAGAGGGTACTATCCATATCAAGGGATATATGAAATGTCTTCCTTGCTCACATTTCTCAGTACTAGACCCAATAATTACATTTTAATAGGGGCCTGAAATCAATGAGTTGGCACTGGGCATCACAAAACCTCAGCAAGTCACTGCAGTGTGCACTCATGTTGACTTTATAGTGCTGAGAGATCAGCTTGCCAAAACCATGACCTGATATCACATTCAGTCACATTATATTGATACTGAGTTAACTAGTCCTTTCCCTATTCTAATAATGCCATGTGCCAGGCTAGGTAAAAACAACTATTCATTCTGCAAGTTATTGATTTCAGTCATCCAGGAATCAAACTCCCCACCTTCTGCATGGGAAGCCTACACTGTAGTGATTGGGCCACCACATGTGGTGACCTTCTAACAATAATATTTCACAATAGAGATTTAACTGTACATTCTAGTCATTGATTCGTTTCCGCTACTATGGCTCAGTACCCGCCCACCCCCATCAAACCCCACACACACTTTTGTAGACAAATCAAGCAGGCTCTAGCAAATATGATATCAAACCTCATCAATCTAAGGAAGGCTTAGATCAAATTATTTATTGTTCATACCTTAATGATTTGTGTCATACCATTCACTCGCTACAGGAAATGCAATACTGCCCTTTTAGAAGAAATATTCCATTGAAAAATAATTGTTTAAAACCTGATCCATTCACTCAGATAGGATAGTTATTTCTTGGCAATTTGTCACATCATAGAACTCAAAGCACATGCCAAGACTTAGTGTCCAGATGGAATGTGTCAGAATGGGATAAACAGGATTAGGTTGTTTCATCCTGGTTAGGCTCTAGGACATGGGGTAACCAATAACAGGTCGACAAGGTTATCTAGAGCTGATTAGGTTTTGCATGGAGTACATCTCTGAAAGTTAGCCAGCAAGTCATAATACATAACATACCTCATTACCTTAGTAAATTATATGCATACTGTATTCAAATTGATCCTATTTAATTAATCTGTGGAGCAACTGGATGTAAGCTGGACTTTATGGTTAGGATGATGATCATGTGATGAATTTCCTGGAGTTGTCTGGATTACCGGTAACATTCTTGTATTTGTATTTAGCCTCCACAAAGTGCTAATTCTTCCTGAAAATGTGAATAGATGAATGCATATTTCTTTAATTAACTGTCAAAGAACTGTGCAAAACATTACAAATGTACATCATCAAAATCATGAATTACATAAAGGCCATGTCACACTATGACATAACCTGGTAGCGTAAAGCTGCGAACACACTGGAGGCGTATCTCGCGGGTGCGTCAAGCGTCGCGCATGCGTAAAAAATCAAAACGTAATAAAGAGAACCCGAACACACTGGCGCGTGCGTTTGTCGCGCGTGCGTCAGGCTTGCGTCACGGATCGCTTTTGGAGCGATTATTTACGCTTGACGCGTGGTGACGCGTGGCTTTTGACCGAATTTGCCCGACTTTGCCCGACTTTGCCTGACTTTGCCTGACTTTGGCTGACTTTGCCCGACTTTGCCTGACTTTGCCCGACTTTGCCCTCTTCCATTCCCTCCTCTTCCATTCCCTCCCCTTCCATTCCCTCCTCTTCCATTCCCCCTCTTCCAATCTCCTCTCTTTCATTCCCCCTCTTTCATTCCCCCTCTTTCATTCCCCCTCTTTCATTCCTCCTCTTCCATTCCCCCCTCTTCCAATCTCCTCTCTTTCATTCCCCCTCTTTCATTCCCCCTCTTTCATTCCCCCTCTTCCATTCCCTCCTCTTCCATTCCTTCCTCTCCCATGCCCCCTCTTCCATTCCCCCTCTTTCATTCCCCCTCTTTCATTCCCCCTCTTCCATTCCCTCCTCTTCCATTCCCTCCTCTCCCATGCCCCCTCTTCCATTCCCCCTCTTTCATTCCCCCTCTTTCATTCCCCCTCTTCCATTCCCTCCTCTTCCATTCCCTCCTCTCCCATTCCCCCTCTTCCATGCCCCCCTCTTCCATTCCCCCTCTTTGATTCCCCCTCTTCCATTCCCTCCTCTTCCATTCCCCCTCTTCCATTCCCCCTCTTCCATTCCCCTCTCTTTCGTTCCCCCTCTTTCGTTCCCCCTCTTTCGTTCCCCCTCTTTCGTTCCCCCTCTTTCGTTCCCCCTCTTTCGTTCCCCTCTTTCGTCCCCCTCTTCCGTTCCCTCTCTTTCCTTCCCCCTCTTTCGTTCCCCTCTTTCGTTCCCCCTCTTTCGTTCCCCCTCTTTCGTTCCCCCTCTTTCGTTCCCCCTCTTTCGTTCCCCCTCTTTCGTTCCCCCTCTTGTGTTCCCCTCTTGTGTTCCCCCCTCTTGCGTTCCCCTCTTGCATTCCCCCTGTTGTGTTCCTCCCTGTTGCTTTCCCCCCTCTTGCGTTCCCCCCTCTTGTGTTCCCCCATCTTCCTTTCCCCCTCTTCCATTCCCCCTCTTCCATTCCCCCCTCTCCCATTGCCCCTCTTCCATTCGCCTCTCTTCCATTCTCCCTCTTCCATTCTCCATCTTTCATTCTCCCTCTTCCATTCCCCCCTCTTCCATTCCCCTCTTCCGATCCCCGTCTTCCGTCCCGCCTTTTCCGTTCCTCCTCTTCCGTCCCTCCTCTTCTGTCCCTCCTCTTCCATTCCCCATTCTCCATCTTCCGTTCCCCCTCTTCCATTCCCCTTCTTCCATTCCTCCTCTTCCATTCCCCCCTCTCCCATTCCCCTCTTCCATTCGCCTCTCTCCATTCCCCTCTTCCATTCCCCCTCTCCATTCCCTCTTCCATTCCCCTCTTCCGATCCCCGTCTTCCGTCCCTCCTCTTCTGTCCCTCCTCTTCCGTTCCCCCTCTTCCATCCCTCTTCCATTCCCCCCTCTCCCATTCCCCCTCTTCCATTCGCCTCTCTTCCATTCTTCCTCTTACATTCTCCCTCTTCCAATCCCCGTCTTCCGTCCCTCCTCTTCTGTCCCTCCTCTTCCATTCCCCATTCTCCATCTTCCGTTCCCCGTCTTGCATTCCCCATCTTCCATTCCCCATCTTCCATTCCCCATCTTCCATTCCCCCATCTTCTGTTCCCCCCTCTTGCTTTCCCCCTCTTTCATTCCCCCTTCTTGCATTCCCTTCCTCTTGCATTCCGCCTCTTTCATTCCCCAAGAGGGGGAACGAAAGAGGGCGAACGAAAGAGGGCGAACGAAAGAGGGGGAACGAAAGAGAGGGAACAGAAGAGAGGGAACGGAAGAGAGGGGAATGGAAGAGGGGGAATGGGAGAGGGGGAATGGAAGAGGGGGAATGGAAGAGGGGGAACGGAAGATGGAGAATGGGGAATGGAAGAGGAGGGACAGAAAAGGAGGGACGGAAGAGGAGGAACGGAAGAGGGGGAACGAAAGAGGGGGAACGAAAGAGGGGGAACGAAAGAGGGGGAACGAAAGAGAGGGAACGGAAGAGAGGGAACGGAAGAGAGGGGAATGGAAGAGGGGGAATGGAAGAGGGGGAATGGAAGAGGGGGAATGGAAGAGGGGGAACGGAAGATGGAGAATGGGGAATGGAAGAGGAGGGACAGAAAAGGAGGGACGGAAGAGGAGGAACGGAAGAGGGGAATGAAAGAGGGGGAACGGAAGAGGGGGAACGAAGAGGGGGAACGAAAGAGGGGAACGAAAGAGGGGGAACGAAAGAGGGGAAGAGGAAAGAGGGGGAACGAAAGAGGGGGAACGAAAGAGGGGGAACGAAAGAGGGGGAACGAAAGAGGGGGAACGAAAGAGGGGAACGAAAGAGGGGGAACGAAAGAGGGGGAACGAAAGAGGGGGAACGAAAGAGGGGGAACGAAAGAGGGGGAACGAAAGAGAGGGAACGGAAGAGAGGGAATGGAAGAGAGGGGAATGGAAGAGGGGGAATGGAAGAGGGGGAATGGAAGAGGGGGAATGGAAGAGGGGGGACAGAAAAGGAGGGACGGAAGAGGAGGAACGGAAGAGGGGGAACGAAAGAGGGGGAACGAAAGCGCGGGAACGAAAGAGGGGGAACGAAAGAGGGGGAACGAAAGAGGGGAACGAAAGAGGGGGAACGAAGGAGAGGGAACGAAAGAAGGGGAACGAGGGGGAACGAAAGAGGGGGAACGAAAGAGGGGGAACGAAAGAGGGGGAACGAAAGAGGGGAACGGAAGAGGGGGAACGAAAGAAGGGGAACGAAAGAGGGGGGACGAAAGAGGGGGGACGAAAGAGGGACATACCCAAAACTTTCTACGTAGTTCGACGTAAAGGCCGTTAGTTGGGTTATGTTGGGCTTACGTTGCGCTCACGTTAGGCCTACATCGAGATACGTTAGATGTTCGTTAGAGCTACCTCGGTCTATGTTGAGCTATGTCGACTTACGGTAGACTGACAGAGAGCTGGGAGGAATGTGCAACCCGCATGCTGACAATGTGGTGTTAACTTATCTCGATGTAGGTCTCACATGTCTCTGACGTGTGTCTAACATTAGTCTAATGTAAGTCCAATGTGTCTTGACGTATTCAACGTAGTTGACAAATGGCTGGCAGGTGTGTAATGTATGTAATGCGTGGCAGCATTCTTCAAACGTAAGCGAACGTGCTGTGAACATGGTGTGAACGTTTTGCCTCGCTGTCCTAATACTGAGCACGCTGGACTGTCATTAGACTGTCGGTGCTCACTGGCGGGCTTGAAGTCGACTCACATTTCAAATTACACCAGAGTCACACGTAGCTATGTTAGGGCGGGCGGAATTACGTGAGTCCTACGCTAAGCCATCGCTAAGGTTTCGCTAGGCTGATGCCATGCACACTGGAGACCCGTTAGCCTTACATTGGGCCTTTTTTTGTTTACGTTCTAACTCGTTGAGACACGTTAAAACTACATTGGACCAACGTTTCATCTACATCCACTATGTTGCACTGATGTTCAATTTTACCCTGAAACACCGAGAATTTTGACGTATCTCAACATAAAACAGTTATTTTGATGTTGCCCACTTGTTACAAAGGTATAATTGTGAAATAATGGAAGAGCTTGATATCAACAAAGAGGACATGGATTTAATTATGTAATGGATCTGATTCTACGTATCTTGCCGTGTCTGGTTTGGTTCAGGCCATTATTGTATAGCTGCTTCTTTTTATTTTAGATATGTATGGGATTCAACGGTGGCAATTTAGAAAGAACTAGATGTATATTGTGGTAGAATAGGGGCAATTGAAATATGTAGGCTGCAGGTGTAGAACATTAGAACTACATACACTAAAGGGGTGTCGTTTTATTGCTGACTTAATTCTGTTGCAAAGCATACCCATAAAAACGTCAGCGCAAATACAGAAAGATGGGAGTGAAAATTTACCAGAATAGGCCATGTATATTGTTTCTAAAGTAAATATTAAGAAAGCGATGCCAATTTGAATATCAGAAAAATATGTCATTAGTCACAAATTCATTACTCCACACCGGCGTGCTTGCGGCAGCCATAAGTCACTGCATCGGCCAGACTGTACCAGAGAGCGTGTATATAAACAGATGAGAGGGACAACTCCCGCGAAAAACGGTAACACAGGCTACAGTGGCGTTCCAGGGCCCGTATGCATGGAGCGGTGCTAGCGGCATGTGGTGTTATCCCTCTAACTCCGGGTACCTATCTCCGGTTATCGGCGTCATAGGGAACTATGTCAAGCCGTATGCATGGGCGCTTAAACGGTGAGTGTTAGCTAAACGTGAATGTATTTATAGATTTGGGAAATCCCTCTGCATTTGTAGCCATATATTAGGCTCAAATATATTAAATGCTATCATATTTAACAGAATTACATACGCAATAAGTGAAATTTAATCAATTTAACCCTAAATTCGAACCCTCCTTAAGGCTGCCGCTGCATTGGCGGAGATATTAATAGTTATATTTTCGAATCGACGAACGTACAGTCAAGAAACCGCCGCCGCCGCCAGTATGGCAAGGGAGGTCAATGCGGCGGCGGCGGCGATTTGTTTACTTTACGTTCGTCGATTCGAAAATATAACTATTAATATCTCCGCCAATGCAGCGGCAGCCTTAAGGAGGGTTCGAATTTAGGGTTAAATTGATTAAATTTCACTCATTGCGTATGTATTTCTGTTAAATATGATAGCATTGAGTAGATTTGGGTTCCATGCTGACACTAACCTAACACTAACACCGCTGTAAACCTGCTATGAGCAGAGTTAGAATTTCCGAGTTTAAACGCTCGGTGTTAGGGCTAACACTGCTCCATGCATACAAACTTTTCGGCCTTAAACCAGAAATCCCTCCTTAAACGCATTTTGACTCGGTAACACCGCTCCATGCATACGGGCCCTGGCGGTTAGTGTTGAACAAGCTTTGAGTTTGACGGTACGTGCAGTGCAAAACATTTGTTTTTATTCAAAATTAATAGAAATGCAGAAGCCTAACCATATCAATTTAATATAATACTTTTGGTAAACATGTTTTCTATATGTGTTCCAAGCGGTTTGTGTCTAGCTCATGTGGTTTTAGAGATATTTCACTTTTTCTGTATGAAGATTGCTCACCGCCATTGACAATGCCTTGAGTTTGCTGTACGCGTAGTGAAAAACGTCAGTTTTATTCCAAATTAATAGACATCCAGAACCCTAACCATATCAATTTAATATAATCTTGTTGGTAAACATGTTTTCTATGTGTATTCCAATCAGTTTGTAAGCTGCACTGCAAAGGGGCATGTACTATGTCACGGCCCACCAGCGGGATGCCCAATGGAAGGTAACCATGCCAAATGTAGCCAGATAACACACCACACAGCTACGTACAAGCCTATGATATGTAAATAGGAGTAGGCTAGTCTAGTAATAAGAGTAGAAAAATAAAAACATATATACCAAGAAAATCCAAAAAAACTAACATAGGCTACTAACCATACCAACCAATTATCTATCTGCTACTGAAATGCAGGCAATCAAATACCTTATCAGCAGCCACTGTGTGGTAAGATAACACCAACACTACAACTGGCCAGCATTGAAAACAAGCCTGGGTACCCGGGCTTATATGCTATGGACAGTATAAATACAGCCTCAATAAAAAAAATAAAAAAAATAAAAAGGAGTTGTAGTTTTAGAGATATTTAACGTTTTCTGTATGAAGATTGTTCACTGCCATTGACAATGCCTTGAGTTTGCCCATTTGTTCAACAACCACCACTTGGAGCGCCACAGTCGGCAGCTGTTACAGGGTCTAGTATGAGAGTTGTCCCTCTCATCTGTTTATATACACGCTCTCTGACTGTACGGCGACGGCGATCACATGGTCGGTTGTGGTCGCCGTACTGCATAGGCCAACACCTTACACAGATTTAGATCACTGGATGTTGATTGCTTCATTTGTCTTCATTTGTTTAATTGGTTTAAGAAAATAATGAATGCAAAATCACGCCCAGCTGACATTACCAGAACTGGTTACAGGCATTCTCTGCATTGTGAAAACTATGTCATTACTGTGGGACCAGAATACTCAGTTTGTGTTAGTTCAGATACCAAGGTCAAGGTCAAGCGAAGGCATCAAAAGATGGACCAATATTTAAACAGGTTATGCGTGGCTACATTCATTAATAATGTGGATGTGATATTTCTTTTCTAAATTAACGAGAGAAACAATAGGAATAGACTTTAAAATGTCTGAATGAAGTACATGAGAGTGATCCGGGGTGCCCAGATGAATGTGCTGTGTGGTTGGGCGGGCACAGGTCCGGGTGGACATCGCTGAAGTGAGTGAGTCAGGGTACAGTGACCAGCAGGTGGCGTGGTGCCCGTCAACTACCTGACTGAGCCGACCTAGAGTCGACACTCAATACTCCCTGTGAGTGAAAGTATTAGATGTGTCTCTGGTGCCATTACTGAGGTTGCTGATAATGGATTTTGCTTCCGGGTTAATTTGTAGTTCATGCCAGAGTCTCTTAGGATTTTGCTTATACTTATTTATCTGGTCTAAACAGTGCCTAGACTTGGCTTTTCTCACCTCGTTTCTGGCCTTCCTGACCATACATTCAGCTATAAATTGATCCCCAGGGTCTCTTGCTATATCTGATTTCCGAATGAAAAAATCTGTCCTGTTGTAATTCTAGCAGTTCATTGTTCAAATAACCAGCTATTTTGTTTCTTATGTCAAGTCTAAACAGGGGACAGTGTTTGTTTGCAGCATTGACAATCTTTTCTTGTATCATGTCCCAGCATTTGTTTGGATCTTCCTCTGATAGTAGTTCTGCTGTATTGTTTTCCCTCAAAGTGGCTGCTAGATCGTTTCTTTTCTCACAAACTGCATCCGCCAATCAAAATATCAAATTTTCTAAACGAAAAAGCTTATTTAGATAATATTAATATCCAACATATTCAGTCTATATACTGGTGCATTTATTAAGCATTTGTTCCTGCATAGAGGGGCATACTACATCAAGTTAATAGAACCTGTTACAACTGAAGCATATGATGTCAGAATTGTAATCTGCAGAATTGTATTTCCCTAGTGTATTGTAGATATACCCGCATATATATATGATTGATTTATTGATTGGTGATTGTTTTATGCTGTGTCAGCAGCATAGGCCATATTCACAGTGAGAAATGTTTGTTTTTGTTCAAACCATCGCTTTTACCTGTAATAGCATACAATCAATTTGTGTCAATAGACACTCATGAATTTTTTTAACTCACAATGATATAGTTTCTGGTCAAGCTAAAATTCTAAGTGCTAGTAGTATTCACTGATGAAATTTGTCTAAAAAGCTATATGAGGTGGTAACAACCAACGGCCCTCAAAAAGGCAAATATTGTTTCTTGTTTTACTTTAGTAAAAAGGTCCTGCATGCTGTTTGCAGTGTAAAATTGTTGGTGCAGGGCCATGAAATCGACACAGTTTAATAAAGTGTGTTTTAATGACAGTGGGGACTGACATCCAATGCTGGACTGAAAATAGACCACCCTATGGTGACAAAGGTCATTTATAAAATGAACCAACTGGCAACAGATGGATATGACATCCAACTGTGCTGGGTGCCTGGCCATGCCAGCATCCGAGGAAACGAGCGAGCTGATCGGGCTGCGAAGAAGGCTCTGAAATGTGATGTTGAGTCATGTCTGATCCCTCACTCTGAAACCACTGATAGCCACCCACACCAAATCCAAATGGCAACATGACTGGGATGAAAACATCAATAAACTGCAAGAAATTGAACCATCTGTGGAAAAACCGCCACATACCCACACGGCAGTTCAGCAGGACCAAATGGTCCTTAGCCGCTGCCGTATTGGCCACTAAACACATCCTTTTCTGTTCAAGGGGGACCCTCTCCCTGAGTGTATTGGGGCTCAGTCCCCACTTACACTCAAACACATTTGATTAAGTTGTGTTGATTTCTTGGCCCTGCACCAACAGTTTTACACTGCATGTAACATACACAACCTTTTCACAAGGGTAAAACAAGAAACCATTTTAGCCTTTTTAACAGCAGCTGGTCTATATCATCACATATAGTCCATTAAACCAATTAACTTTTATCTTAATTCTATTTCCTTTAGCCATAAATTATGTAACTGTGAGCTTTTTAAATCCAAAGTGTAGTGACAGAAAATTGATTCATTTGCATTCTGTGTAAGCGATGGTTGAATATAAAACAAACAATTCTCGCCATGAATATGGCCTATGCTGCCGACACGGCATAATGAAAAAAACAAAAAAAGAAGTAAAACAAGAAAACATTTGAGCCTTTTTGAGGGCAGCTGGACTCTACCAACTCATATAGTTTACTATATAAATTCTATCAATTATTAATCAAACTTGTCTTTTTCTATGGGAATCTGAGCTTTTTAATTTAATGAGTGTCTATTGGCACATAATTGATTGTCTGCTTTTACATGTAAAAGCGATGGTTCGAACAAAAAACTAACAGGGCAGCTGGTTTGTACCACCTCATATAGGTTGTTAAACAAATTTCATCAGTGAATAATACTATCATTTAGAATTTTATTTAGCTTGACCAGAAACTATATGATTGTGCATTCACAATATTCATTAGCGTCCATTGACACACAATTTATTATATGCTTTTAAATGTAAAAGCGATGGTTTGAACAAAAACAAACATTTCTCGCCGTGAATATGACCTATGCTGCCGACACGACGTAAAGCAATCACCAATCAATCAATCAATCAACTTTGTTTTGTATTACAGCAGTGCTAACATGAATGTCATAGAGAGACAGCTTCAACTAAGCATAAGTGGGATCCATCGATGGTCAGTTCTGAACGGATTCAAATTTTCCAAGACCAAAACAGTCTACATGCACTTCTGCCTGTTGCGTAGATTGCATGCGGAACTGGAGCTGACCCTTGACGGGGATCCCATTAAAGTCGTTGAGGAAACCAAATTTCTGGGCCTCATTTTCTACGCAAAACTGTCTTTCGTGCCACATATAAAGTACCTGAAAACAAGATGGCTGAAAGCGTTAGATATTCTGAAGGTGCTGTCCAGCTCACGAGTGGATTATGGCAGCATAGTTTATGGTTCCGCAAGGAAATCGTATATTGGGCTGCTAGACACAGTCCACCACCAGGGGCTGCACCTGGCCCTTGGGGCCTTCGGCACCGCACCGGTTCAGAGCCTCTACGTCAAAGCCAACAAACCATCACTTAACAACAGGAGAATCAAACTGGCCATGCAATATGTAGTCAAGATAAAAACTAATGCATTGAATCCTGCACACAATTGTCTATTCGAGCAACATTAAAATCCATGTATGAATCTAGGCCGAATTACATCCGGCCACTGAGGCTCTGAATGAAACCTCATTTGGATGCCTTAGGCATGGATTTGGACATGTTGGAGGATGCCAAAGTCCCAGAACATCACCCGTGGTCGTTGAGGAAGCCCTTGGTTATCCTCCGACTCATGGAACTGAGGAAGTCTGGGACACATCCACTCGATTACCAAGGACTGCATGCAGAGATTCAAGGCCAGTTTGCAGACTACCTCTCCATATACACTGATGGTTCCAAAGACCAAAGCCGGGTAGCTGCTGCGACAGTCTGCCGACGGAATACATTTGGAGTATGCTTGTCTGATCAGAGCTCGATCTTCACTGCGGAAACCCGAGCACTCCTTCTCGCGTTTGAGTGTATCAAGGTATCCAAACAGACTAACTATGTTATATACAGTGATTCATTCTCCTGCCTCCTGGTTGTTGCTCGACTGAAAACGAATCACCCTATTCTAGTAATGGTCATTTATAAAATGAACCAACTGGCAACAGATGGGTATGACATCCACCTGTGCTGGGTGCCTGGCCATGCCGGCATACAAGGAAATGAATAAGCTGATCTATATTGAACCATGTCTGATCCCTCACTCTGATCTGAAACCACTAATAGCCACCCACATAAAATCCAAATGGCAACATGAGTGGGACGAAAACATTAATAAACTTAAAGAAATTGAACCATCTGTGGAAAAGCCACTACAGACTCATGCGGGAGGTCGGCGGGACCAAATGGTCCTTAGCCTCTGCAGTATTGGCCACTCATGGCTTTCACATGCCTTTCCGCTCAAGGGGGAACCTCCCCCTGAATGTATTGAGTGTCAGTAGGAGTGCTTGTGCCTCAGGAGTAAAGATGGAACTCTGATCTGGAATCCGCAAACCTAATTCACATCCATGGACGGTCATTTATAAAATGAACCAACTGGCAACGGATGGGTATGACATCCACCTGTGCTGGGTGCCTGGCCATGCCGGCATACAAGGAAACAAACAAGCTGATCGGGTGGTTGAACTGTGATCTTGAGCCGTGTCTGATCCCTTACTCAGATCTGAAACAACTAATAGCCACACACATAAAATCCAATTGTAAACATCAGTGGGATGAAAACATTAATAAACTTAGAGAAAGTGAACCATCTGTGGGAAAACCAGGACAGACTCATGCGGCCAGTCGGCGGGACCAAGTGGTCCTTAGCCGCTGCCGTATTGGCCACTCGTGGCTTACATATGTTTTTCTGCTCAAGGGGGATCCTCCCCCTGAATGTATTGGGTGTGTCATTCCCCGCTGGCACTCAAACACATTTGACTAAGTTGTGTTCATTATTTTGGGCCTGCGCCAACAATTTTACAGTGCAGACAGTTTGCATGACCTTTTTACTAAAGTAAAACAAGAAAACATTTTAGCCTTTTTGAGGGCAGCTGGACTGTACCACCTCATGTAGTTTACTAAATAAATTCTATCAATTATTAATACCACTTTTCTTGTTCTATGGGAATTTGTTTCCCTTGGCCACAAATATATGATTGTGAGCTTTTTAATTTAATGAGTATCTATTGGCACACAATTGATTGTCTGCTTTTACATGTAAAAGCAGTGGTCTGCTTTTACATGTAAAAGCGGTGGTTTGAACAAAAAACAAACATTTCTCGCCGTGAATATGGCCTATGCTTCCGACACGATGTAAAGCAACCACCAATCAATCAATCAATCCTGATATGAGTTTAGATGTGGCTCCCCATGACAGGGGGCGCTGGCGATGGATGCTGTTGCAAGGGTACCTGTACAATGTACTTAAATAGCAATAAATGCAGAATGAATTATATCTAGGATCATTGACAAAGTCAGAAAATTGAAACTTCACATCATTTTATTCACATTGCAATACTACAAGTTACACTGACAACATAACTACAACATTTATAAGCTGGTCATCAAGTAATCGCAAACGGAAACAGTTTTCAGTACTGTTTCAACTATTTCCTGTTACATCATCAACATATTGTTATAGACTACATCACGGTTCCCGCGGCGTGGTGCATTGTGGGATGCATCAGAGCAAAACAACCCCCCCAAAAGCACATGGCACATGCTAATACACTGGGTGCAGCTATGAAATGTGCTAGTTTCAGCTCATCTCATCTCTTGTTTGAAACATAGAATACTAACTAAAAAAATATATATAATAAATTAAGATATTAATCTTTTATCCAGCATTGCATTTACATCAATATAATCAGCACATCTTATGCCATGTGCATTTAGATTTAGAAAGATCTAGGCACTCAGACTAGTGTTAGAGCCATAGCCAGAGTACTCAATGCATTGTCAATGGCAGTGAGTAATCTCCATACAGAAAAAGTAAAATATTGATAAAACCACACCACCTAGAGACAAACCGCTTGGAACACATATAGAAAACATGTTTAACAAAAAGATTATATTAGATTTATAAGGTTAGGGTTTTGGATTTCTATTAATTTAGAATAAAACTGACATTTTTCAATGCTTGTATAGGCAAAGTCAATGGCCGTACGACTTTGCTTTGCTCCCACGACCGTTTTCAGCGCATGCGCAGTCAGAACCGTGATGTAGTCTATTACGGCGAGTATCACATTCAAGTAATTTGATATAATACATACATGACACATATATAATACACGTATGCATATATCTATGCATACTCATAGATCTACATACATATTCATATATATATATAAACTAATATACGTTTAGACATGCATATACATATATATATATGTATATATACATATATATACATAGATATACATATATATACATATATATATACACAACTCATATATGCACATATAAAAATACCAAGCTACCATTATATTTATGATGCACATCACATTAAGAATGATTAATTAATTACAATTTGAAGGGAGTAACATACAACTTTTGCAATGATCTCATACCCATACTAACATTAGGATATGTTGCCCATGTAAGCCTCTAATTATTTTATTTAAATTATTGTTGGTGACATTCTTTTTTGGGGTGAAAAATGCATTTTTGGCGAAGTTATCAATATATATTTAATATTTCCACATTTGAAAAGGCTGACAGGCCCCAAACAATAACTACAAATATAATTGCAAATACCAGTGGCAAATCTGTCACACTCGGCAAGTTTCAGCATGTGGTTTGATCAATGCGTGTGCCTTCCAAGCATGGAGTTGACGTCCAATAGCCGATGATGAAAACCAATGTGCTCTAGAAGCGTCGTTAAATAAAACAAACTTTCTTTTCCATCCATCAAAAGAAATGCTCTTTTGAAACCATCAAATATATAATTGTGAGCTTTTTATTTTAATGAATGTCCATTGACACATTATTGATTGTCTGAATACAAAAATAAAAACAGTTCTTGCCGTGAATATGGTCTATGCTGCCGACACGGTGTAAAGCAACCACCAATCAATCGAAAACATCAAATTATCGAAACCGAAACAATTATCTAGATCTTATTCTACATGGGGAGGGTGTAACAGAAATGGAACATGCTTTAAAAAAAGATTTTATGATTTTAGGAACTGTTTCTTCCACTCAAATCCATTTGAAATTCTCTAAACCTAGAGTTGAACATAGACATCCAACTTAGTATGTAGGAGTAAATAGTTAATGAGCTAATGCTAAGTTAATTTAATAGAAACTTAATCACAAGGACTCAGAGCAATTCAAACTTCGCCAGTGGAGAGTCTTAGTGTAGAAGCAGAGGAACCTCCACTTGCGCTGAGAAGAGAAAAGCTCACTCTACAGTATGCATCCAAAGTCGCAGCAAATCCCAGCAACCCTGCCTATGACTGCATTTTCAACCCAAGCAATGAAACACTCTTAGCCAATAAACCCAAGGCCATTCCATCTTTCGGAATACGTATTAAGGAATCATTAGAAACACTCAAGTTTGATGTAGATAACATTGCAATATCCAGACACACCACCTTGGACATATGCTCTCAATGGTTGGGATGTAGGTGGATATGGTGGGGGTGTAGGTGTATGTTGTGGGTGTAGGGGTGTGGTGGGGTCCTGATATGACCTTGGATGGTGCTAGGCCGTAAAACAACAAAGAAACATTGAGCATGTAAACAGACTTCACTTCCTCGGCCCGCATTGCGTGGGAATGGCATCTATCGATTAACATGGATTTGTGGAAATTTGTAGATATAGTGTAGATTACAGAGAATTATCATGGGTCAATAGAGAATATCGAGAGAGGTATCTCAACACAGGACTCCTGTTTACAGATTCCACAACAACTACTTTGACAGTCCTAACTTGATAGCCAAGGGAGCTATTAAGAAAGGAAATCTTGGAAGCGGAATTCCCATACTATAATAATAAATAAATATATAGAAAATTCACTTCCGATAAACAATACTCTACGGACCATTTCCATTGGCTGGTCACATGTTGTCAGCCTTAGACAAATTTGGTTCATTATATCAACAATAACATTCAAAGAACACTCCAAATGTGCACTTCTCCAGGAACATGCCTTTTGTTCCCAATTATCCTATGACTATGAGTTGTGTTGATTAGGGGTCTATCGGCTCTGCTCTGCCGCTGTTCCCTTTCTTGGCTCTGTCATGCCTACCGTCGTCTCCACCTCCCATTCAAGCACTTGAAAAGCCAGTTAGAACTGAAATTAGGCTGGTGATTTAACTACTTTTATCTACTGTATAACACAGTTTTTAATCAGCTTTTTAATCTAATGAGTGTCTATTGTCACATAATTGACCACGCAAACAAGGAATCCATGTTATGGATTTTAATGACAAGAAAATAAGGCATAGGCAAGTACAGTAAGATAATGGTAAGAAGACAGTTTGAATGTTCGACTCAGGCCCTCAACCTTGTGATATGACTGTTCGTTTAAAGGGTTGGGTGGGTGGCTGAGTTCAGTCGGTCTGTTGAGCTGCTCGTCCACAGACCAGATATAGCAGCCCTGGCCGAGCCTCGTGACTTCGTCCGCAAGGTCCATTATGCCAGGGAGTGGTGGGCCTTCCCTGGAAGTAGCCCTTCCTGATCCCTGCATTCACGCTGGCCTCCCTTGGGTAAAGGAGGTCCACGATGACCCGCCGCTCGTCGGTGTTCTTCTTGGTGCGAGTCATCATGGGGCTGGTCTGGGCCCAGGGCGTGAATGGAGTTGTTGCAAAGGGGCTAAGAAGGGCGCCGTGTCCCACTTCCTTCCAGACGTACTCGTGGATCCAATGCAGGTGCTCACCATCTTCGGTGTGGTTTGTGGTGGCCGGTATTGGTGGGTCGTCGGCCGTATAGTCGACCGGCCATCCAAACTCCAGAAAGTCGACCAGCTGGGTGTCGTGGTAGTTTATTAAGTACTTCCGCCATGCTGGGATCTTGAGGTCAGATGGGACCGGTATCCTGGCTGCGATGTGATTGGGGAGGCCTGTGGCGAGCACTTTGTTGTAGATCTCCATGTATGGGTGGTCCTCCCATGCCTCGGGTACCGTGGTGGGCCAGATCTTGAGGATGGTGGAGCGATATGTTATCGGGGTGTGCGGGGGGTCGTAAGGCAGGGCTGGTTCAGTGCTTGGGTCAGCGAGCACTTCGTTGACGCCCTCCGCGGCCTGTGCTCAATGGTCGGTTGTGAGCAGGGCGTCGAGTTGCTCGGCTTCGGCCAGGTCAGTACGCAGTCTACGAGTACGACGGAGTGGGGCGAGTATGGCGGGACGTACCTGGGCTATCCTGTTTCCTTCTGGCCCAGTCCCCCCTGGGGCAGCTTGTGGGGTGGCAACAGTCTGTGGGGGGCTTCCTGATCTATGGTGAGGGGAGCCCCTCGTGTTGGATTGTTTCCGGGGAGATATGAGCTGGTCCAATGTTGGTTGGTTGTGTTAGTACCACAGGGTGCCATCCGTGCTGGTTCTGGGGCGGCAGATTTTTGGTAGTGAGCTGTTCGGGGTTTGTGTTGTTTAGTTCCGGCGTCTTCGTGCCTCTGAGTTTCCGTTTCCGGGTGGGGGGTGTCAGTGTGTTGTGAGGCGGTAGCTTGTGTGAGCACCGTCTCTGTGTTGTGTGGTGTGGCAGGGAGCATACTCGGTAGGGGGCCTTTGGTGTGGTGGGCCGCTCACCGTGTGACGTTGTAGGTGGCGCGTGCATTGGTTCACCAGGGGGTGTTTGGGTTGTTATCACGCGGCACCATTTCCACTGGTTCTGAGGCGGTGGGTTGTTCACGATGAGCTGCTCGTGGGTCGTGTGTCTGAGTTTCCGGTTCCGGGTGGGGGTTGTCGGCATGTTGCGAGGCAGTAGCTTCTGTGGGCACCGTCTCTGTGTCGTGTGGTGTGGCGGCAAGCATGCTCGGTGGGGGGTCTTTGGAGCGGTGGGCTGCTCGCGATGGGGGATTGTGGTTGAGGTGTGGGCCGGTTTGCCCGGGGTAGGTACCCCGGGGCGCCGTTTCCGCTGGTTCTGAGGTGGCGGGTTCCGGGTGGGTGGTGTCGGTGAGTTGTGAGGCGGCGGCTGCTGAGGTTACCGCCTCTTGTGGCACGGCGGCGGGCCGTCTCGCTTGGGTGCATTGAGCTGCTTGTGGTGGTGCGTTGTCGGTGAGTTCTGTAGTTGAGGTTGGATTGGTATCACGGGGCGCCGTTTCCGCTGGTTCTGAGGCGGGGGTCGTTTGCAGTGAGCTGCTCATGGTTCGGCGGTTGGGGCTTCCCGTCTGGTGCCATTGCTGCTACTGTAGTGTTTTGGCGTGCCGCTTGTTGTATCTGGTGTTTCTCATTGTGTTAGTGTCTGTTTAGCCGTGGTTTGTCCGCAGCCGTAGTATCCATAGTCCGTTTTTACGGCCTGTGGGGGCCGTTTAACAAAAATCCTGTTTTTCAGTGCTGCTTTCATTGTAGTACCTTGTGCCCATCTCTCTAGTTGGCGCTTCTTATTATTGCAGTCCATTTCTTTGTGCAGATTGGCTAGGCGATGCTTGTTGGCGCACCAAGCACACAGGTGGGCAAACCGTTCTGCGCCCGTCCCGTGCGAGATGGTGAAGCCACAATCCTGGGTGGTGTTCCAACCGTGGCAGGGACGACCGTCCATTTCGTAGTTGAACTCTGGTCATCTGTACTGCTGGTAGCCCGAGGTGGCGGGGGTGTCTGATTTTTGGTGGTAGTCGTTGTCCGTCCTATGGTGAAGAGAGCTTTGTTGTCGTCTCCCGGTTGTGCTCCGCTTCTGGGCCTGCATGCTCCTTGCTCCCGTGAGACATGCGTCGCGTCGGACGTCTTTTATGGCTGTTGGGTCTCTCCAGGCTCTGGGTAGCCTGCCATCGTCGATCATCTTGAATATCCTCTAGGACCAGGCGAGGAAGGTGTCCCATTCCCATTCGGCAGCCATTTCCACAAGCTGCTCAACATGGTCAGCCAGGGGGTTGATCCAGCTAGATGGTAGGGTGGAGTCTTTGGCCATACTCTCTCCTTGACCCACTTTTCCTTTCTGCTCCCCTCTAATAACAAATGTATGCGGGAGAAGTGGCTTCCTACCTCTAGGTGTTTTGTTGAATCCATTTGCTTGCGTGATGATGTCGTTCATTGCTTGTTGGTGGACCCGGTCGTCATTGGACGAGTGGGATCGCCTCCTGGAGCGTCCCCCTCGGGCCTTCCCTAGGGCCTTGTCGCTAGTCGTCCGGGTGCTTTTCCTGTTGCGTGGGGTGGAGGACGGGCGGCAAACACGTCCATGGTCCGGTGATGAAGAGGCATCTCGGGTGCAGCGGTTCGTGCGATGCCCGTGGGTGTGACGACTGGAGGACGACCGTGAGGATGTCGTGGATGATTCCCTACTACGGGAGCACTTCCTTTTTTGCTTGGAGGATTCAATGGCCGTTACCCTCTCGAGCATAGCCTTGTTTAGTTCCTCTGATCGGGCCAGTGTGTCGACCAGTGACTGCTGTAATATGGCCAGCTGCCTGGCTGGGTCGGCTGTGTCACGTGGTTGGTCGTCCGTGGGCTCGGCCATTGCCTGAGGTGCATACCGAGGTGCCTGAGGGGCTGCATTGCGTGGCCTGCCTCGGGTGTGGGTCATTGGTGGCCGGGGGTGTTTGGTCATCCCGGACGACCGGCTCTGCTGGTGTAGCGGTGTCTGTAGCGCGCCTTGGGCGTTTCGCGATGCATGGCATGACTGGTTGGTGAGGTGGCGTGGAGTAGTGGCGATAGGGCCTTATTGTAGAACAAGTCAGGGGCTTTGAGTCCGGAACGAGTCGGTGAAGGGCGAGCCGGGTGGCTGATTGGAGAGCGAGCCAGGTGGCTGTTATAGAGGTGTGGTGAATTGAGTTGAGTCGGTCTGTTGAGCTGCTCGTCTGACTGCCGGGTTGGAAGTGAGTGATAGGGGTTGGGAGCATCCCTTATAAAGGGCCTGTGACGTCATAGTCTCGGGGAGATGATATCGTGATGTCAGAGTCTCGTGGGCTTGGTTCTGAGTGAAGTCAGTAGGAGGCCAGCAGGGTAACACTCCAGGCAGCGCCACCGTAGTGCACCCTGTGTGTGCGCAAATTATCCATGTTGGCGAACCATCATGAACAATTGATTGTCTGGTTTTACATGTAAAGGCGATGCTTTGAACAAAACACAAACATTTCTCGCCGTGAATATGGCCTAAGCTGCCGAAACGGCGTAAAACAACCACCAATCAATCAATCAATTAATTCAGTTAGGTGTCTGTCCCTATACTTAGGTTTCAGTTCATGCGGTGTCAAACAAACCAAGATCTTCTACAGGTGGCTACCTCTATTGACACACAATTGATTCTGTGCTTTTACATGTAAAAGCGATGGTCTCAATAAAATAAAATAAAGTTCTCGCCGAGACGGCATAAAGCAACCACCAATCAATCAAAAGCTACCTCGTCTGGCATTTGGGTAGTAGTGGGATAGAATAAGCATACTGTCAGGATAATGTGACTGCTTGTGATAGAGTGTCATAGTGCCCATTCTATGGTATCCCAGCACTATGAGCCCGCACAATCTTATTCTGATTCCACGCAATGAAAGACCTCAAATCAATCAAATCTTGTATTACATATTCATTACTGTCAAAATTTGAATTCACTTTCCCTAAATACACTTTGATCAAACAGGATACGTTCATATTTAATAGACTAGTTTGTCATTCCAGCCACGCAAAGCACATGGCTAATGCTAATACACTGGGTGCAGCTATGAAATGTGATAGTTTCAGCTCATCTCAGCTCTTGCTTGGAACATAGAATACCAACTAAAAAAATATATATAATAAATTAAGATGTTAATCTTTTATCCAGCTTTGCATTTACATCAATCTAATCAGCACATCTTATGGCATCTGCATTTAGATCTAGACAAATCTGGTCACCCATGTGATATATGTGTAATAGACGTCTCAACATCTAGACGTCTATTATTAGAACTATAACCAGAGTCAGTTTGACTTATTTCAGTAATGTTTTTATTTATATCCTATGGTTAATAACATCTGTAGAGCTAGGAAATGGGTAGGGTTAGTCAAGCATTGGTTATATATTTCTTTGAAACAAGTTTCTGCTCACACATTTGACATTTTAATATTTAGAACAAGAATTTAAAATGGTGATGTAAACATCAACCTGTAAAGTTACTGGTTGTTTTGTGTCGAATTGCATGTTTCTTGGCTCCAAATGCTTAATTAATTATATTTGTGTCTTAAATATATTCATTCTATCATCATATTATTATATTGCAAGCATGAATCCATGTTTGCGCCTAATTGTTGTGTATTTCCATTAATTTGGAATAAAATCGAAGTTTTCCCCTACGCGTATTGGCAAACTGAACGGCTGTACATCTTTGTTATGCTCTCGATGCTCTTTTCAGCGCATGCGCAGTCGGAATGACGATCTCGTCTATTAGTAACTTTACAAAACCATGCTTTCCTGCTGCCTCGTTTTGAAAACACCAACCCTGAGCTGGTACGCTGCACCTATATATCAGTCTCCTCTGAAGTAGGACAATGTTAGGACATTAATTAGGTAGTTACTAATTAGGTAATTACATCTGAACAACTTATGTGTGCAGTATTTCCTTAGTGACAGCATGTGAAAGACAATATCACTATTACTATCAGTGGGAAGTACCATTCTAATAATCAACACCGTTACAGTTTAAAGACCTAATCACCTGTGTTACTTCGATACAACCAACAAAAGTATTCATATTCCAGAAATACACTACTGAACTGCATACTCCGATGGAAGCGTCATGTTTAATTTTGTCTCGGGAATTTGATTTCCCCATGGCCACAAATAGAAATTGAGCTTTTTAATTTAATGAGTGTCTATTGAAACATAATTGATTGTTAAAAACAAACATTTCTCGCCATGAATCTGGCCTATGCTGCCGACACGGTGTAAAGCAACCACCAATCAATCAATGTATTTGATCCGACATATTTGATTTAGGGTGGTGGTGCCCTTATTGACTCATTTACTGCAGTTTGGTGCCATGCTAAAAATAAAAAATAATGGTCATGGTAAATGTTTCCAGCATTTCAGTGTGTGCACCAATTAATTTTGCCTGTGTTCACATAAAATGAAGCCACCATGAGTAATCGGGTTAGAATAGTTCCTCTGCACCCCCTTGCAGATCATAAAAGGTAACAAATACGGTGAGTCATTTGCCATGAGTCGCGGCTCATGTCAGTGGAGATAGGGATCCTCATGTATGAGGACTGCAAGGGGCCAAGGCTCCTTGTAGACCAACACTGCTCTTTGACACCAACTTCAACTGGACCAGAGGTTGGACTGGCCCCTTCCAATCAATCGGCTGGTCATGCCAAGCTCTAAGTAGATTAATGGAGAATGAATATATTATATAATACACCAATTGTATTCATATTTATATATATCACACATATCAGGTCATTCTTCACTTCCTAGGAGGCAATGGCTAGGGTCAATCTAGAACTGGTTAGCACTTTTTTTGCCACCATGCTGGAGTATATTATCTTTGTATCCCTGGTGTGATCTGTCGGTTACCGCAGTGCTAGACACCCCAATTTTGAGGCCTTCGTGGTGGGTCAGGAGTGAGGATGACAAAACTTAAAAAAAAAAAAACTATGGCTATGCAACCCCCTCCTCCCCCTAACAAAAAGAGAACTTTGGAGATGACTACACCATTTATAACAAGACGCACCAGATGGAAACCGAGCCATTGGCAGCTCCTCCATCTTGGTTAGACGTAATATTGTATGTACGCCAGTGGTGTTAGACAACACTAGCTGTTCGTATATCCTCACGTTTGGCAAGCCTTTTCCACCCAAGAATTTGAAAATTGGATAGTTTAGTGTGAATGTAGATAGATGTCTTCATCCCAAACCCACTTCGGTGCTTCCAATGCCAGAAGTTTGGTCATGGCAAGGATAGATGCAAAAATGAAACCATCTGTTTTAAGTGCGGTCAGAAAGGTCACAACAACACCAGTTGTCAAAACCAGGCAAAATGATCCAATTTCCTGGGTGACCATATGGCCATATCTAAAGACTGTCCTGTGTGGAAAAAAGAAAAGCTCATTCAGCAGATCAAAACTGAAAAGCGGCTAAGCTACCCAGAAGCTTAAAGGCTGGCTGAGGCTAATACTCCCTTGCCAACCACCAAGAGCTATGCTGCGGCAGCCAATGTCTCCAACAGGACAATTGAATGCCAGACTGAACTAACATGGTTGACTGGGGGGAAGCCCACTACCTTCACCCCAGTCCCGAATCCGACTGCGGTTTCGACCCCAAAAAATAATATTAATAATAGTTTGCGGTGCAGAAGCTGGCCGAGCCTGCGATGCCGAAAAAGAAGAAGAATAATTTGTCAGACCGAGTTCCGAAGGGATCTTTGACCGCTACTGACAAAACGTCCAGGGGTCATCAATCTCCAAAAACATAACGTGAAATCGATATCAGGCGCTGGCTGATATTGAGATGCCTGAGACTGCGGAAACCTGTCAAAGTCTCTCCCCCCAAACCAAAGGCGAGGTGGAGAACACCTGTCTTTGCTCCAAAATGACAGTGACAGGTGGATCTCTTATCCAATGGAACTGCTGAGGTTTTAGGAGAAACATCGAAGAGTTACCTCTTCTTTGTTGCAACCTCAATCCACTTGCTGTTTGCCTACAAGAAACTTTTATAAAAACTTCTGAGAGGTGTAGTCTTAAAGGCACGCACCAGATGGAGACCGAGCCGCTGGCGGCTCCTCCATCTTGGTCAGACGTGATGTGGTATGTACATCAGTGGCTTTAGACATGACAGTACAGGCTGTAGCTGTTCATCTGATGTTGCATAAGACTAACTCTCTGTTCCATTTACATTCCTCTGAGCTCCATTCTCACTTTACATGAACTGGATGCCCTTGTGGACCAGTTACCGTCCCCATATTTACTCATGGGTGACTTTAATGGCCATAACCCATTATGGGGAGGGGGAGGACAATAGGAATGCTAGAGACAAGAGAATTGAGGACCTTGTGGCCGGTCATGCTCTGTGTGTATTGAACAATGGTTCGTACATATATTTGCATCCCGGCTACAGAACATACTCTGTCATTGATCTCACCATTCTAGAACCAGAACTGGCGCTGGACTTTTCGCGGAGGGTCTGGGATGACCTCTGCGGGAGCGACCGCTTCCCAATTATTCTTAATTGCAAGGGGGTATCTCCCGTAGAGCGAGAGAGGAGCTGGTGGCTGTGTAAAGCTGACTGGCCTACCTTCCAGACCCTGTGTCGCGAGGAGTTCACTCTAGACATCAGTGACATCGATTCCTTCACTGAGCTGCTGAGATGGATCACAGAGAACTGTTCCGAAGTCCTCGGCAACTCCCGAGCATCTGATGCATCCATGGCTGGATGATGGCTGCAGGAGAGCTATTAAGGACCGAAAGAAAGCTCAGCGTGAATTCCACAGGAGACCGACTGCTGAAAATCTGGTGCTCTTTAGAATTCTGTGGGCTTGCGCTTGCAGAACACTCAAAGAAGCACGGAGACAGAGACAATTTATTTTTAGCATCACCATGCGCATGCCATTGGGCAAAGTGTGGACAATGAATCAAATGCAGGGGAGGTGATTCTTTTGTAGTCCAGCACTTGAAACACAATGGCACCATTCTCACATCACTCAGTGAAATAAGTGAAGAATTGGCTCGCGCCTTTGCTGGAAACTTGGCTCGTCCTGGTGGGAGGGTGGTGGGAATTCAGCATGCCTCCAGGGCTTTCTTGCGATCAATGAACGCTGATGGCAAGGAGCACTATAACTCCCCATTCAGTATTGGTGAGTTGAGGTGTTCTTTGGAAAGCTTGCATGACACAGCAGTTGGACCTGATAGAATTCATTATCAATTTTTTAAACCTGCACTGAGACTTGCTTCAGCTCTTCAATAACATCTGGGAGTATCAATATTTTAAACATATCCCCGAACATATGCTGGGACTGTTGATTCAGCTATTCAACCTCTTGGCGAAGGTAATACCGATTCCCAAACCTGATAAAGAGCAGAGTGAAGTCAACAACTATCGTCCCATAGCCCTGAGAAGCTGCATCTGTAAAACCATGGAGAGTATGGTCTTCTTCATCGTGTCCTTCCACGAGTTATCTCAAGGGATTTTCGAGCAGAGGTTTGATCTTTATTCGTGGGATGTGCTCTCTGTGGTGGATGGTGGTAGCAGGAGTTGCAGTCAGATAGCTTATTCCCAGGGTCGCGATGTGGATGCTCCTGCTGTGGCCAGTTTGTCGATAGTAAGCCCGGGCCTACACTTTTACCGACCCAAGCAATTTTTAACCTCCCACACCACATAGACATGGTATGAGAGCAACCGGCCTTTGATGACGCTGTAAGTTATACACAGTGGTGGAAATCCAAATTGGAGGAGGTGGGGGGGCACGTGGACTCGAACCACCGACCCTCAGATCAGGCATCCGACCTAGACTCTAACCACTCCATCACAGAGAACACCACAAGCGTATGGTAAATAGCCAGACGAGGCGATTGTTTGAGCGTATGGTAAACAACCGCCTCGTCTGGCTACTGGAGTCAGGACACCACCTGTCCAACCTCCAAGGTGGCTTCAGACGGTGCCGCAGTACCCTCAACCATTTGGTTTGCATGAGACAGGGCAGGGCGTAAAGCAACCACCAATCAATCAAAAATACCGCCACGCACCTCAGACGTCCTCTGCGCAGTGGGTCGTGACCGCAGATGAGCCATTCAGGGTGGTGAACTCGTATCCGGTGTGCTGCTCGCTGATGCGTAGCCGCTTTGATCTCGAACTCAACGAGTTATTATTAGCTGAGGAGGCCTTGAACTCTGAACTCCGGCGACCTCCCCCTCCCCCACCGCGTAGCGGGTCTTCGGCGCAGCGGAAGGCACCAATGAAACTATCACGGAAGTTCTCGTTGGTGAAGGCATACAGGATCGGGTTGAGCATGGAGTTGGCGTAGCTGAGGATGGTGAACACCTGGAACATGTAGACCTTCCAGATGGTGATGCTGGCCCCCGGCAGGATGAGGTGCACCTGGAATGCCCAGTAGGGCAACCAGCACACGATGTAGACAGCGATGATGAGTGTGACCAGTTTGGTGACCTTGCGGTGAGAGCGTTTCTTTTCGGCTGACTTTCCATGTGGTCCAGCCGCCCGAAGCCGGAACACCAGCAGTGAATACAGCACGATGATGATTACGATGGGCCCGATGAAGCCAAGCAGCATGGTGTAGCACACATAAGCCTTCTCCGGAGAGATACCGCTGCCCGTCGTCGGCCACTGGATGGTGCATGAGTAGACACCTGGCCGGTGCTTATGCTGTAGGATCTGTGCATACAGGAAGATGGGCAGCATGACTAGGAAGGACCCGACCCAGATGCCGACCAGCGCCATGGTGGCGTAGTAGGAAGTGCGGAAGCGGATCGAGTCGATCGGGTAGCAGACGGCCAAGAAACGGTCACCGCTCATCACCATCAGCGTGAAGGCACCAGTGAACATGTTGATGCAGGTTAGGATGAAGTAGATTTTGCACATGGCGAAGCCGAACACCCACGACTTGATCACCACCGTCGCCATGATCATCGGCAGGCCGAGCAGGAAGAGGAAATCGGCGATGCTGAGATTGAGGATGTACATGTTGGTGACCGTCTTCATCTTGGTGTAGCGGCAGATGACGAAGATGACCAGTGCATTACCCACCAGTCCGATGACACAGATGAGCCCGTAGATTGAGACGATGATGATGTCCCCGACAGACCACGGTCGAGCAGCCCTGCCGGCAGCTGCGGCGGCCTCGGCCGCCGTGTCACTTCCAGTGTAGCAGATGATTTCATCGCCCAGGCTGTCGTTGCCATTGACACCACCGAATGCCTCAGTTTCCAGCGTTCCATTCGGCATGGAGGCGTTGAGGCAGACGTCAGCGAGTGACGTCATCGTCATGGGTGGGTGGGTTGGTTGGGTTGTCGGTTCAGTGAACTAGCCGGTGGTGGAGATTGCACGCGTGTGAAGTCAAATCAGTTGCCAGCGACCTGTGGTGAAGGGAGACACATATAATACGTGGAGAGTTAAAGCTGCATAGTCCGATGAAGCATCACATTTTCAAAACAAAACACAATTACCAAAATTTAATTATACATGTCTAACTTAGATACTGGCGCACTTGTTAATCATGTGTTGCCACGTAGAAGGGAATACTGAGTCAATTTAATAGAACCTGTTACTGCAGCTACTTCAAACCAAAGTAAGATAGATTATAATGATCAACCTAATATATTTATTTCTGAAAATGACAGAAACTGTTTTGGCGGCTCGACAATAAGTCTCATTAAAAAAAAAAAATCGATATCCCATCATCCATTCTTTATTATTGTTTTATTATATACTAACCAATATTTAAATTATCCAAGTACAGTCATATTTCGCCAGTATTAACTGCTAACAAATGTCAGATGTATCTACAGTGTGAACTATTTTTGTATGTAAAGTGCGTCATGATGACTATAGATGTTGCGAGGATACAACGCTTCAAAAACATTTGCAAGTAGCACTAAGTTTGTTGGTTGTTGGAGTTTTACGTCCTGGCAACATCTAAGGCTGGTGCATGTGGTACATATTATATATTTATAAAATGTAATATATCATATTATTCCTATAATATTGGTATATATATAATAATGAATACAAAAGGTAATTCTGCTTACATTCTAAATACCATGAAAATACTCACATTGATCTGACTAATATTGATCTAGTTATATGACACTATTGTTACTATATTGCTATGGAACTTTTGAGCTACAGAATTTCATTGTGTTACATGCTGCAAATTGTGTATTCAATAGTTATTGTATACCTTACTCTAGATAGCTTTTGTGTAAATAACCCTGAATTGAAAAATGGCTGGAAGACCAGTGCTTTGGCACTGACAACAGACTTATTCAATAAACATTTACCCCCCCCCCCCGACCCCCCCCCAAAAAGTATTTATATTTCTAAATGACACTCATGAGATGTGTTGGGTGATGAAAATGGGAAATATTTCCCCTAGAGTGGGACTCAAACCCACATCTCTTTGCGTTACGGGCCAATGTGCTCGCCATTACACCACCTATGCTCCCTGATGTCATCACACTACCCACGCCTGCCTGTCTGTTGTGTCGATTTCTTGGCACTGCGCCAACAGTTTTTACACTGCAAGCAGCATGCACAACCTTTTCACAAAAGTAAAACAAGAACACATTTTAGCCTTTTTAAGGGCAGCTGGTCTATATCATCATATATAGTCCATTAAACCAATTAGATCAATTAACAACCTTTAACTTTTATCTTAATTCTGATTTCCACAAGTTATGTAACTGTGAGCTTTTTAAATCCAGTGTACTGATACAACATTGATTCTGTGCTTTTGCATTCTGTAAAAGCACTGCTTGAATAACAAAATATATAAATTCTCACTGGGAATATAGCCTATGCAGCCGACACGGCATAAAGAAACCACCAATCAATCAATCAATCAACCTGTCTATCAGGCTCCTCCAGCGCATGTCAAAATGTCAGCAGATTTAATCCGCATATTACTTGGTTCGGTGCTGACAGGAATCTAGGTGTTGCTGCAGTGGGAATATCTACAGCTGTGAAGAGAAGGGATCACGGTCCTGATTACTTCCACAGGTCTGTGTTAATAATATAACATTCAGCTATTAACATGCAGCAGAATATTGATTATTATAGTAAGAAAGGGACTACACGTGGCCAGCGGCTACAGGATGTCGCATCAGTTGAGCTCTCGTAATTTGTTGTTGTCTTCCAATCAGGGTGCACTGTCATTTTAGGGAGGAATACTTCTTGATAGGATGGGCCACTGGCCCTTGTGGCCTCTTTTCCCATGATAATCCATATTATGCTGCATGGTAATAGCATAATTTTATATTATATTATGATGGTAATCAGGCCACAAGGCCCAGCTGCTACTTTGTATTGCAACTGTGCTCAATTACTGGTTGTGTTTTGATTATTGTTGCACCTTGAAGAAATCACCAGACTTCAGTTTGTTGCTTAAGGCTTTTTATTCATTTTTTAAAAAGACTCTCGCTAGCCTCAGTACCAACTTGTCACCCATCATGTGTTGCTAGGATAAATGTGAACCTTTTTATATATAGACAGTGTACATACATGATATATCATTTCTTGGGTGAACCTGGGCATACAAACAATGTACATACAGTGGTTATGCAGTGGTTTTAGTCGGTTTGGCCCGGTGCCCAAATGTTCGGTATCAGGTTCGTGTTTTCGATCGCTCGCACCAGTATGTTATAGAACCTTCTAAATGGTCCCTCACTGCCCAGCCTGCGGCGGTGAGGATCACTGCGATCGGTACCTGCTTCCTGCATGCCGCACTGATTGAGGCATGCCTGCATGAGTATGGGGTGACCTGTTGCATGTCAATTCCCACCTCCACCATGGTTGTGCGCACATACCTGGGGAGGGTCTCCTATGAAGCTGCTACATGTGGGATTCTCATGGTTGTAAACACGGAAGGGTCCACCCCCTTGAGTTCATCCCTCCACATGTATTCCTTCAGGTGTCCATACACACACAGTTCCCCCACTTTGTTCAATCACGGCTAGTTTACGGCAGCATAGTATATGGCTCCGCAAGGAAGTCATATATTGGGCTGCTGGACATGGTGCATCTGGCCATTGGCACCTTTCAGACCTCTCCAGTTCAGAGCCTATACATCGAAGCCAACAAACCATGACTTGATACTAGGAGAACCAAACTGGCCATGCAATATGTTGTTAAATTAAAAAGAAATGCATTAATTCCTGCATACAGTTGTGTGTTTGAGACACACAACAACTCCAAGTATGAAGCCAAGCCAAATTTCATTCGGCCCCTGGGGCTCCGGATGAAACCTCATTTGGAGGCTTTGTACTTGGATTTGGATGTATTGGAGGATAACCAGATCCCAGAACATCCCCCGTGGTCGCTGAGGAAGCTATTGTTTATCCTCCGACTCATGGAACTGAGGAAGTCTGGGACACATCTACTTGAGTATCAGCGACTTTACGCAGAGATTCAAGGGCAGTTTGAAGACCAATTCTCCATGTACACCGATGGTTCGAAAGACCTAAGCCGGGCAGCTGCTGCAGGAGTTTGCTAGGGCAAGAAATTTGGCGTTTGCATGCCCGATCAGAGCTCGATTTTTACAGCGGAAGCCCAAGCACTCCTTCTCACATTGGAAGTCATTGAACTATCCAACTATACTAAATATGTCATATACAGCGATTCTGCCTGCAAGCTGTTGCTGGGCTAAAAACGGACCACCCTATTGTGGCAAATGTCATTTACAAAATGAACCAGCTAGCAAAGGTTGGATATGACATCCACTTGTTTTGGGTGCCTGGCCATGCCGGCATCCAGAGAAACGAATGAGCTGATCGGGCTGCGAAGGAGGCTCTGAACTCGGATGTTGAGCCGTGTCTGATACCCCACTCTGATCTGAAACCATTACTAGCCACCCACATCAAATCCAAATGGCAACATGAGTGGGATGAAAACATTAATAAACTTAAAGAAATTGAACCATCTGTGGGAAAACCACCACATTCTCATGTGGGGGGTCGGCGGGACAAAGTGGTCCTTAGCCTCTGCCATATTGGCCACTCATGGCTAACACATGTTTTCCTGCTCACAGGCGCCCCTGCCCCTGAATGTATTGGATGTCAGTCCCCACTGACAGTCAAGCACATTTGACTAAACTGTGTTGATTTTATGGCACTGCACCAACAATTTTACACTGCAAACAGCATGCATGACCTTTCTACTAAAGTTAAACAAGAAGACATTTTAGCCTTTTTGAGGGCAGCTGGTCTGTACCACCTCATATAGTTCATTAAAACAATTTGATAAATTAATTCTTTCATCTATTTTATTTACTTATATGATTTAGCTTTTAAAAATGCATAAGGGTGTGTTGACACATAACTGATTGTATGCTTTTACATTATATATGTGAAGGTGATGGTTGAATAAAAGACAAACAATTCTCGCCATGAGTATGGCCTATGCTGCCGACACGGCGTAAAGAAACCACCAATCAATCAATCAATCCCCCACTTTGTATTCTTGGAAGGTTAATATAAGTGGGTTCTTTACGGGGTCATTTGATTTCAGCTCAGCGGAGTACCGTATTGTACAACTGTTCTCCATCCGCTGAATGTCCCCATGCTTCATCTGCCCTAATGCCTGTAGCCTCTGGCCAGTTGCTATAAGAAACAGGCACGCTGTCCTCTTGTTCAGTTTCTCAACGTCCAGTGACTGCGTGGCTCCCCACCGTCTCAGGTGTGTTAGCAACTGCGTTGGATCCCATACCGCCTCATATTTTGGGATTCCTGGCTTAAGGTTTCGTATGCCTTTTAGCAGTCTCCCCACCAGTGGGTGATCTCCAAACAGCTTGTCCCCTATTGTTATGAATGCTGATAGGAGGGAGCATACCGTGTTGATTGTTGTATGTACAGCCCCCTCTGTGAACAGTTTTTCAGGTAAGCTATACCTTCGTTCAGTGTGGGGCTCTTGCCGTTGATTCTGGTTGCCTCGCAATGGGTGGCCCACCTCCTCAGTACCAGCATGTACTGTTTCCTGGTGTTATCCACCCAGGAGGCCGTTAGGATCTCCGCCGCGGCCTCGCTGATCCCCATTGCTCTAAGCATGTCTTTTAGAGCTTCACCGCTATTAGGTTCATATAAAATTGCAAGCTTTTTAATTTGATGAGTGTCTATTGGCCCATAATTGATTGTCTGCTTTTACATGTAAAAGCGATGGTTTGAACACAAAAACAAACATTTCTTGCTGTGAATATGGCCTATGCTGCCGACACGGCGTAAGACAACCACCAATCAATCAAAATCATTAGGTTCATCTTGCCTTCCAGCGGGAAGGCCTTCCTTGTTCCTCCTCCCAGCCATAGAGTTCCTGTAGTCACAGGAATCCGCCATACTTCTTGGAATCCCGCTAGTTGTCGCAACAGCAGGTACCATGGCTGTGTGGGCCATTCCGGTGCAATCGGCACCCCTGCTGGCTGCTTGTCTTGCAGTTACTGCAGTACTCTTGATAGGCAGCTGAAGGGTGGGAAAAAATAACTGTTAGTATCGGTCTAGTTCAGAGATAGTGCATTGGTACCCACAGCCTGACTATCGAATTCCCTCAAAATGAACATGTCTAGTTGTCTGTTTTTCCTTGAGGTGAACATGTCAGTAGTGGGCATGCCACAATGCTCAAATATATCCTGTACTATGTGTTCGTCTAACGCCCATTCTCCCACATCTGTGAACACCTGAGAGGCCCAGTCTGCCTCCAAGTTGTCCATGCCTGGTCAGAACCTAATTGTGAGTAGTATATTGCATTTCTCCGTGATCTCCCAGATGGCTTCTGTCTCCATCTGGCATGGTTTTGCCCTAGCCGATCCACCTTTCCCGACAGAAGTTACTGTAGTGGTGTTGTTGGTGAACACTCTCACATGCTGTCCTCTCAGCCTGTCTCCCCTGTGTTCCTACATCCGCCTAACTGCCCTCAACTCTAAGACATTTATGTGTGTTGCTTCACTGACCGTCTCATCCCACTGTTCCCCATAGTGTATGCGGTGTGTTTGATCGTAATAATCCAACCCATGGGATGAGGTGTATGAGTATACACAGACATCCGGCGGTCTCAGCGCATAGTCCTCATGCACGTTGGCCAGGTTCTCCAGCCAGAACAGCAGGCTCTCTTTCACTCTCATTGTCAGTGTACAGGGGGCCCCAAAGTTCCCATTCGTCTCAGGGTGCCAGTTGAGTGACCTTACTATGGTTTTAGACCTTATTCTGGCCCACTTGTTTCCCAGGTCTGCTGTTACCAGTTCCCCGTTAGTGTTGCTAGATCCCTCATGGTTAGTTTGTCTTTCTCCATAGTTTCCTGAATGTAGCCGGTCAGTTTCTTGCGCTTCTTTCTAGGAATGTCTACCCTAATGAACAGTGTATCGATCCTCAACCCCAGGAATTGGATCTCCTGTGTCGGTATTAGCACCAAATTTTTCGTGTTTATCATGAATCCCAGTCTCGTGAGGAGGTCTAATTATGTTCTTACCGCGTTCTCCACCTCTGCCTGTGCCTTCCCGATGATCATCGATATAAAAACACAGTAAAATGTTGTCCACCTCTCTGAGGTGACTCATGACAGCTTTCATTATTTTTGTGAAAATGTGCGACACCCCAAGCTTGCCTGACCGCCAGCATCTCCAGCTCCGCCACTGGCGACGGCACATGGTCTGGTCCTCTCCACTGGTCCTCGCACGCAGGGTCCGGTGGCAGGCTGAATATCTGCGTTAGATCCGCTACCACCATCCGTAATCCCTGGTGCAGGCCTCCAGTGGAGGGGGCGTATAGGTGGGCAAGGTTGAGGCAAGTACCAGCAGCCTGCCTTGGCCCTCCATGGTCACCACTGTGCTGGGCAATGGTGGGGCCTTTCCTGGCAGTGAGGAGCCCCCCTCGCTTCTGTGCTCGTCCTGTGCAGGCGTGTCGGCCCCCGTCATCTCCCCGTCTTCCATGCCCACCTCCGATCCTCTGTCTGATTCATGCGGAACGTTCCACATAAACCACCTCGGGTGTCAGGCTGCTGGCCCTCTGCTTTTCTGCGACCTGCAGGATCTCCCCTCATCCTCAGTGGGTGGCACCAGTTGTAGTACCGGTAAGGGTGTGTGGGACATATAGTGTGCCATCTTCGGTGTCAGGGTAGCAAGTGTTCCCTTTTACCATTGCAGTTTCCGTCGGGAGCTTGCGTGTTAATTAGTTTCCTAATTTGCCACGGGGTCAGCCACCGGCCTGTTCTTCCGGTCCGGGGCGCTTAATTCGATTAGGCAGCCAGGTTCAGATATCGCCCATGCGATTATCCCGCACAGACACCTTGGCCTGTCAGGTGGCACTACCAGTTGGTGCTTCTCCCTGCTTCCCCCAACCCCACCCCACCACTGAACCATTCCCTCTGCCGCCAGGTCATGGCCAGGGGTCAATGCGGGGTCGTGGGCGCCTTGGGGGCACGTCAGCACGTGAGCACGGGGGGGGGGGAGGTAGTTGCACCCCGCACAGCTCCCTACAGTCGTGTTGTGTAGGAGGGGGGGGGGGCGGGCTCCTGGTTAATGGAGCCCAGGAGTGCGTGCCTTAGCGCTGAGCCTCAGCTCCTACCATTGCAAGACCTGGGAATCCAGCCAGCCTGTAGGCAGCAAGCGCCAAGTGCTTCAGTGTTGGTAACGCCAACCAGTACACTCCGTCTACTCCGGTAGAGTCCTTGGATTAGCGGGTGTCAAACACCCATGTAATCAGGTTTGGTCGCCCGCTGGGCGTGTTGATATTTACCCCGCCTGGCTGTTGTGGTGTATCGCCCGTCCACTGGCACGCCCTCCAGAGGGGCACATGCGAAGCAGTGTGCTTTGACGTCCTGCTTTCATGATCGCTATTCCAAAAAGTGACGAGAGCTCAACTGATGTGACATCCTGTAGCGGCTGGCCCTTGTGGCCTGATTACCATCATAATGTAAGAGTGGAAGTAGGAACCCACACCCCCCCCCCCCATCACACATTCACATGATTATATACACACATACATACGTAGATACATACCTACATACATGAATATATATATATATATATACACACATGCGATGGCCGAATCGGTAGAGCGCAGTCCCCATGTGGAAGGTTAGAACTTCGAATTAAAGCCGAGTCAAACCAATGACTTACACAAATGTATTTGTGTCACTACCCAGCCTGGCACTCTGCATTACTAGGATAGGGAAAGGTCTCATTAGCTCAGTAGCAGGATAACATGACTGAGTGGGAACTTGAGTCATGGTGCAGGCATCCTAGTTTTCCAGTGGTGCAGCACTATTCAGTCATGAGTGTGTACCATCACAAGTCGGTACGCGTGCTGATGTTAGATGATGCCAGGATTTAAAACCAGAATAAACAAGCATCCCCACATACCTTTTTGTATGCCCATAGCAGGACATCGGTTGCCTTATTGTGTCCCCATTACAGGACACAAGTTGCCTTATTGTATCCCAATTACAGGACACAAGTTCCGCTATTGTGTCCCTATTACATGAACTCGGTTGCCTTATTGTGTCCCCATTACAGGACACAAGTTGCCTTATTGTATCCCATTTACAGGACACAAGTTGCCTTATTGTGTCCCTATTACATGAAATCGGTTGCCTTATTGTGTCCCCATTACAGGACACAAGTTGGCTTATTGTGTCCCTATTACATGAGATCGGTTGCCTCATTATGTCACCATTACAGGACACAAGTTGCCTTATTGTGTCCCAATTACAGGATACAAGTTGCCTTATTGTGTCCGTATTACATGAAATCGGTTGCCTTATTATGTCCCCATTACAGGACACACGTTGCCTTATTGTATCCCAATTACAGGACACAAGTTGCCTTATTGTGTCCCTATTACATGAAATCGGTTGCCTTATTGTGTCCCCATTACAGGACACAATTTGCCTTATTGTATCCCAATTACAGGACACAAGTTGCCTTATTGTGTCCCTATTACATGACATCGGTTGCCTTATTATGTCACCATTACAGGACACACATTGCCTTATTGTATCCCAATTACAGGACACAAGTTACCTTATTGTGTCCCTATTACATGAAATCGGTTGCCTTATTGTGTCCCCATTACAGGAAATCAGTTGCATTTATTGTGTCCCAATTACAGGACACCGGTCGGTTGCCTTGTGTCCCCATTACAAGACACCTCCTGCATTAACACTGGCGTATTGCCTGTTTGAGGTCCCATAATTGGAGATTAAGCATGATGCGCGAAAAGGAAGAGAGGAGGCGGGGGTGGAAATAAGGCGTCTTTTATTTTCGCCTCAGACAGAGCATACAGGTCATACAGAGTAACAAGAGGACAAATAGAAGTAAATAAGGAATAATGTGATAAAAGTAAGGAAGCTCGTGAGGAGCGGAGTAATGAGGAAATTCAGTTAATCAAGTGTCAGTGGAGTGAGGGGGTGCCGAGGAGCCCTCCACCGCTGGAAGAGAAGTGTAGGAGTAGTGTAGGGTGGGTGGGTAGTGAAAAGGCAGAGAGCTGGGAGACGGCAGGAGGGCGAGTGCCTGAGGGAGGCCGGCGGGCGACCTTATAAGGGAGGAGGGAGGGGCGACAGCAGGTGAGTGTGAAAGCTGCCGGCCCGGGGGAGGGCGAGAGGTGGCGAGCAGCGGCGTCGGGTGAGGCGTGAGTGCTGCGCGACGCGGATGGCGGGGGAGGTGGCGGCGCGGCGCGCCGTCTGCCGAGGTGAGAAAGCAGCGCGACAGCGCGGGGCGGAGGAGGGTCTCTTCCTCTCCTCGCATCAAACGCAATGCTTCGCATTACGACCGATGCACGAAAAGGAAGAGAGGAGGCGGGGGTGGAAATAAGGCGTCTTTTATTTTCGCCTCAGACAGAGCATACAGGTCATACAGAGTAACAAGAGGACAAATAGAAGTAAATAAGGAATAATGTGATAAAAGTAAGGAAGCTCGTGAGGAGCGGAGTAATGAGGAAATTCAGTTAATCAAGTGTCAGTGGAGTGAGGGGGTGCCGAGGAGCCCTCCACCAAAAGGCGGAGAGGGCTCGCGGCACGCCCGAGGGTGCGAGGCGGAGCAGGTGGGGTGGGCCGGCCGAGAGGTGGGCCGCGTCGGGGGTCAGGCTCCCTCTGGGGGCGGGGAGTGTCCAGGGCCTGCGTCGACAGGTAGCGGGCAGCCAAAAAGGAGGAGGCCTGCTCCTTGGCGGGATCCGGTGAGGAGGTCCGACGAGGGTCGAGCAGGGGGGCAGCGAAGTCCTCAGGGCTGGGTGGGGTGGTGGTCGGGGTCTGGGCGGGGGTGTTGTTGAAGGCGGTGTCGTGAGGGTCGGCGGCAGAGGGTTCCTCGTGAGGCTGGGCTGGGATGTGGTCCGAGGCGTGAGGCCCGAGGTGATGATCCCCGGCTGGGACTATGCGGCGCTGCGATCGGTGGTCGCTGGGAGGCTGTCGGTGGAGGTCGCGGGGCTGTCGGCAGTGGTGAGGGTGAGGCGCCGGGAAGGCCCCCCTAGGCCGGCCGGGGGGAGGCCGGCGGATCAAAAATCCGCCGAGGTGGGGGGGTCTGGCGCTCACGGGCTTGCTTGGTTATGCATTCGGCCTCGCAGTGCATAGTGAGTATGCGCCTCACGTTCGCGCAGTAGGCGCATGCGTGACGGCGCCTGTCCCCCGCCTCGCCGTGGGCCTCCCCGACGGGAGCCCGATCGCACGAGGCGGGGTCCCGGTTCCAGGCCGGGCAGGGAGCCCCGTGAGTGTGCCTGTCGTAGGTGACTCGGGCGTCGGCTTGGACTCGGGGGAGGTGTGGGCCTCGGTGTGGACGGTCGAGTGGGCGGGCGGGGGTGCTGGCGGCGTGGTGGTCGGGAATGGCGATACACTCGACTCTCAGGAGGTTGATAGCTACTGGGTCATGCCACCCGTGGGGGAGTCGACCGTCCGCTATCCAGGTGAATACGGTCTCGGAGTACCGACGGACGGTCTCCCAGGGGTAGGTGAGGTTGTCCCGGGAGACTGTAAGGTGGTGGTGGTGGAGTCCCTGGGCGGAGTGGGCGGGGAAGTCGGGATGGTCGATGAGGGTGAGAAGGGTGAGGGTGTACTCGTCCTTCGTTGCCTCGCCCCTCTTGACCGGTGTTCTCTCCGGCCCCCTCTGTACCAGGTCGGAGGGAAATATATAGTCGACTGGGATACCTTGGCGGCTCACGGAGTGTCGCGCCTCGGCGGAGGCCAAGATGTCCCGGACGGCGTCGGCCGCGGAGGCGGGGCTGTGCCGGGTGGGTTCCTCCTGGTAGGCTCGGGACGTGGTGGGTGCGGCTTGTGTAGCAAGGTGCCGGTACCTCTCGTATTCCGGGTGCGCCGCCCCGGGCAGGGTCGCCTGAGGCGGCGGCGGGGGGCGGGCTGTGGCGGTGGTGCACGCCCGAGGCGCTGCGGCGGCCGCGGAGGGGCGGGCGGCCCGGGCGGGCGCCGGGGCGGTCTCCAGGGCCTCCATCCGGGCGTGAATGTCGGCTGCATTCTGGCGCACCTCGGCGGATGTCTGGCGTTGCTCGAGGCGGATGCAGTGGAGTGCCTCGAGTATTGCCGAGATCTCGGTGCCCGAGGTGGGGTCCGAGGGCGCCGCGGGGGACGCCGTAGCGGAGGCCAGGGACTCGTCCCGCCGGGGCGTTGAAGATGGCCCCGGGGTGCGGTGGGCGGCCCGGGAGCCCTTCCGTCCTCGTCCCTTCCCTCGAGGCATGGTGTAGCGTGAGGTGGAGCGGCAATCCGAGGAAGTCCAAAAATGAAAAGGCAGAGAGCTGGGAGACGGCAGGAGGGCGAGTGCCTGAGGGAGGCCGGCGGGCGACCTTATAAGGGAGGAGGGAGGGGCGACAGCAGGTGAGTGTGAAAGCTGCCGGCCCGGGGGAGGGCGAGAGGTGGCGAGCAGCGGCGTCGGGTGAGGCGTGAGTGCTGCGCGACGCGGAGGGCGGGGGAGGTGGCGGCGCGGCGCGCCGTCTGCCGAGGTGAGAAAGCAGCGCGACAGCGCAGGGCGAGGAGGGTCTCTTCCTCTCCTCGCATCAAACGCAATGCTTCGCATTACGACCAATCTGACGTAATACTCGAGAGCTCTTTATAAGAAACCCATATCCCTTCAAAGGTTATATTTTTATGATCTAATTATTGCTGTTGACACTTATTCTCGCATGGGATACTTTGTAATTGCCGAAATATATGGGGAAGAATGACTTATTTAACTATCTAAACTATCTAAACTATTTAAATGACTTGTGGGGGATGAGTAGTCTTCAAGGAGCCAGAATTGTATTTCCCTTGGCCACAAATATGTAATTGAATGAACTCGCATGGTTTATGGCGACATTTTATAGGGTTATTGTTACCACACATTGGTCACATTCAGGGTATAGGTATATTCCATGTACATTGTACATGTTGCGAAAACATGGGTAATTGAATGCGTATGACCGACGTCTCACCGAATGGATACAAAGCATCTCTATTCTATTTATAGATTAACCCCGCCGCCGGGGCTCGCCACCTGGCGTAAGAATTTGACGTTAACGAACTAATCGTTTTGATTCACTTTCCTCTTAGCTGCGGCTCGATCAACATATACTACTAAGCCTTGGGTTTTGACTGGAAGACAGCGTTAAAATGCCTGCAACAAAATCAACGCACTACAAACGGGACAAGGTCTCTACAACTCCTCAGTCTACTTCACCGAAGAAACAGAAAAAGAAAGGTCGAGGAAGATCCAGGTTGGTTGCTGATAATTCTACCAGTGCTCCCGTCGTATCTCGTTCAAGCCGCACTGTGGATCGGCGCGAGGCAAGGGATGACAGCACGGAGTCTGTCCCAGGGACACCAGCACAGAAAACGAAGGAGGGCACACAGGCATCGCTGGCAATTGCACTCGCAGGGATTCAAAAACAAATATCTGACTTGTCCGAGGGATTCGAAGCACGAATCAATGAAATAACAAAAAGGGTTGACAGGCGCCAGAGATCCAGATCTCCCAGCCTGACACGCAGCCACAGACACGTCGCGTCACGTGAAGCCATATCAACTCAAGGCACCCCGGACGGTGCAGGCAGTCACCGACCAAGGGAATATACACGTACGGGCTCAACATCTCCACGGCAGACGAGGAGACATCATGACGATCAGGACTATGATGATAAACGCAGGAGATCGGGTAGTGAGGCATCATACCGCAGACCCGATCGCCATCATGACTACGAACACAATGACAGGCGCTATCAGCTTAACCCAGGCCCATCATTTACCATGGACGGCTCTGATGACGCCCGCAACGAAGCTGTCAATGAGCTCCTCGTCGCCGCCGGTTCAGCGTTGGGAAAACGCAAAGGTACGAATATATTAGCACCTCACAAGTATGTCATACGCGGAAATCGGAACGAGAGGATCGGATTGGAGGAGGCATCATGGCACGAATATTTCGCGGCCATGTACCGTATGGCTAAGGACAAGAAGCTTCCACTCGGATGGGCGGAACACGTTAGCGAACACATGTATCAGCTCTCTGTGATGGCCGCTAACTGGGACTGGCATACATGTCGCCAATGGTCGGAGACCGTATTCACGATGATCGCAGACGGCCGCCTACCTAGAGGTTGGAAAGACGCATACGCCATCAAGGATGTGCAGCGCGATATTTGTGCGATTGGCACCAGGACCGAGAAGCAAAAGCAAGGATACCGTACCAACAGACGCAATGACGGGGCGCCGATGGCAGCGGCCGTGGGCTCAGACGGGAAACCTAGCACGGACCACACACGCCCGACATATGACAAAGACATGGACGGGAAACCTTGTAGCCAGTGGAACTGGGGCGAGGATTGTGGTTTCTCAATGTCGCACGGCCTGCAGCCAGACAGGAAAGCTCATTTGTGCGCCTGGTGTGCAAATAAATATAAGCGTGCCAACGCCCACCAGGAGAAGGTATGTTTCAACAAGAAAAGATTTTTCGATAAAGTAAATGGCCCAGCAGGCCCAGCAAAAGACAAAAAGGATTTTTAGACGCCAGTTGGACTGATTCCGCACAGTTCAACTTAAAAATATCGGATAGCACCGCGGACAGTGGGATAGCAGAACCAGTGAATAATTTACGAAATGGCTCTGATTCAACTGGTGGGGGGAGAACCGTTCGTCACTCCACACATCAAAAGCGTGAGAACATTGAGCCTAATGACGAAACAATCACACGCCAAGTAAGGAAGCGTAAACGTGACGCTGATTTCTCACGAACAAGGAAACGACATGTACTTGCACCAACAGACGAGGGTCGGAGCGCAGACAGCCCATCAATCACGCTTAACTGCTGCCAGGCAGCCGGGAACGAGACAGAAACCACAGTTGAAAATATTGAAGACGTCGTCGCACATGCACTCCAGGATGGCAGAGGCGACGTAAAAACTGATGTGGCCGCGGCAAGTGACCCAGATAACGAAGCACTGAGTCATTGTATCAATTCCAACCATAACGGCATCGCCGACGCTGACGGCCGCCGCCCAGACAACTGGCTGAGCGGGGGCAGGGGTCACGCACTGTCTGCACCTACATCGCCGCGCACTGCGGATACTCACATGGGAAGCAGACAACCAATTAAAATCCATAGAGACGCAAAGAAAATAGCTGAGGATAACAGCAATTACAAGCACGATGCTTACGACAAAGTGAAACAATTATTTCACGGGAGCCCACCACGCTATGATGATAGGCCACCCGACAGACTCCTGATCGAAGACCATGTCGACACTGATGGGATCGACCAGGTACTCGACATGGTCTCGATTGATCAGAGTATACACTACGACCCACCTCATACGCCTGCCACATACAGGCACAACCTTAACAACATTTGGCCATTTGTTAACGAGACACTCTGGACCAATCACCGTGGGTACATGAAAATTTACACTCAAGTTAGGCTTTCCGCTATCCCAAATTACATCGGGCAACGCCTCTCAATACCATCCGGACTAAAAATAAAAGCCTGGAGGGCTTTACTCGTCGACTACCATGACAAACAGCTACCGGATTTCTTGGAATTTGGTTGAGCTGCGGACTACACCGCCGATAAGCCTCCCATTTCATCTAAGGCGAACCACCACACAGACCCTGTAAATGTCATGCATATGCGCAACTACATAAACACCGAACTTGGACATGGCGCCATGCTTGGACCTTTCAAGGAGGCACCTTTCACACCATGGACGCAAGTCAGTCCTATGATGACTCGTGACAAACAAAATTCTGACAAAAAGAGAATCATAGTCGACTTAAGCTACCCCGGTGGAACAAGCGTAAATGCAGGCATCAGGAAGGCACAATATCAGGGACAGCCTGCCACTTACACCCTTCCCGGCATTTTGGACCTGGCAGATGAGGTGACCCGCTTGGGTCAAGGCGCCTTCATCTGGTGTGCGGACCTTGCCAGAGCTTACAGGCAGCTACGGGCCTGCCCACTATCTACTCCATTGCTCGGCATAACATTAGATGACCAAATCTACATAGACATCGCTCCTCCATTTGGCTGCCGCACGTCTTCCATCGCATGTGCGCGTACGACCAATGCGGTCGTTTACATGATGAGAAAACGGGGGCACCATGCGTTATGCTATTTAGATGATTTCGTTGGCGCGGCTGCAACGAAAGGGAAGGCTAACGAGGCATACTCGGATCTACTGCGCTTGGCAAAATACTTGGGCCTGGACCTGGCTCTCAACAAATGCAGCCCACCATCCAACGAGGTAGATTGGCTAGGTTTCACCATCTCAACGAGAGACATGACTGTGAAAATACCAGATGAAAAACTCCGACAAGTCATTGACGAGTGCCATGCATGGAAGAGCAAGAAACTCGCCTCCCGCCGGGAACTTCAGCACTTGGTGGGAAAGCTCCAGCACATTGCAAAGTGCATCAGGCCTGCAAAAAGGTTCATGTCACGGATACTTGCAGCGCTCAGGGCAGCACCATACAGGGGAAAACACGCAATACCGGAGGACTTGGCACTAGATGTGTCTTGGTTCACGGACTATGCGGCACAATCCAATGGGATAGTACTACTACCCACCGCGGAGCGCACCAAATGGATCATCGAGTGTGATTCATCACTCAAAGCTGGGGGAGCACACTCGCCAACCCACTGCTTTGCAGCAAGATATTCTAGAACAATGATCGCCGCCCACCATTGCATTGCCAGGTTGGAAGCCATAAACCTGGTCATAGCCCTCAAAAACCTGGCCCCGCCAGAACCCCACATGTTCACCATAATCGTGAACACAGACAATGCTACATCACAACAAGTCCTTAGCACAGGATCTGGTCGAGACCCCATAATCTGCGCATGCGCACAACAGATCTGGCTCTTCGCGGCAAAATTCAGCACCAATGTAGTAATACTACACAAACCGGGCAAGGACCTCGTGCTCGCGGACGCTCTCAGCCGCATGAGCTTCGACCCGGCGGCTGAGGAAGTCGCAAGGAAAATGATGACTGATCTCAAACTAACGACCATAGCCGTCAGCCATGATGATGCCCTCACTCCGATCCTCTAAGTAACCCATGAATCGCCACTAATATTTTGCCTCTCTTCATAGGTTACTCCCATCACCACCACTACCGGATCATCAACATCATAGCGGCGGGATTGGCACCGGGAACCTGGAAGAACAAATCGGTACAGGTCAACGAGTACTTGCACTTCTTCAACAAGGGAGGAGGGGATCCTTTGAGGCCGACTCAGTATGAGGTCATGTCTTACTTGCTACACCTGTCTGACACAAGGACGCCTGGCACTGTGATGAATTACATCAGCGGCGCGCGGACGTGGGTACAAGCGGCGGGCGCCCCAACTCAAAGTTTTGACACCTACCTGGTGGGTCTAGTCAAACGAGGGATCCAGCGTCAATCTACTCATGTCCCGGCACAAGCGCCGCCTCTGACCCCATCTGACATAAGGAAAGCCGTCAGGTTCTTCAGCGCTGCTGGAGACAATGGACCAGTCCTGGCGGCTTCTCTCTTAATAGCCTACTTTACGTTGTTACGGCAGAGCAACCTTTTCCTCTCATCATCAACTGTGGACTCAGGTCACGCGTTGCGTGCCCGCGACGTAACGCTAACACGGTTTGGCCTCAACGTGCATGTCAGGTCCTCAAAGACTCTCCTAAGGACTGATCCACCACGAAACATCGCAGTTCCGGCGATAACAGGCTCCATCTACTGCCCGGTCCGCGCCTGGACCAATTATGTGTCAAGGACACAGCCCGACCTTGAGGGGCCGGCTTTCATCACCACCGACGCTCTTCCACTACGTCCACGTGCACTACTGGACACCCTTAGGCTTGCTCTGGCCACCCAGGGCCACCCGGCACCAGGTGCTGTGACGCTGCACAGTCTCCGTCGAGGGGGGGGCACAAGCTTGTGCCTCGCTAGGATCTTCAATCCAGGACATTAAAGAACTAGGTCATTGGACCTCAGACGCGGTACACTCTTATGTACCAAGATGCTCGATTTCTTCGGCACCCAGAACTTTAGCTACAAACTTTGGTCAATTTCTGTGAGCCTTGAAACCATGACATTGAACGTTGATTGTGACGATAAAAACATGACAATAATAAATCCCAATATTAAAGTCTGTCGGTCTTAAGCGTTTTCAATTGTACATGTTGCGAAAACATGGGTAATTGAATGCGTATGACCGACGTCTCACCGAATGGATACAAAGCATCTCTATTCTATTTATAGATTAACCCCGCCACCGGGGCTCGCCACCTGGCGTAAGAATTTGACGTTAACGAACTAACCGTTTTGATTCACTTTCCTCTTAGCTGCGGCTCGATCAACATATACTACTAAGCCTTGGGTTTTGAGCCATCCCACCCACCCATACTGTTATGTTTGTGGGGTCAATTTCTGTGAGCCTTGAAACCATGACATTGAACGTTGATTGTGACGATAAAAACATGACAATAATAAATCCCAATATTAAAGTCTGTCGGTCTTAAGCGTTTTCAATTACATGTAAAAGCGATGGTCTGACTCCAAAACAAACAGTTCTCCCCGTGAATATGGCCTATGCTGCCACATTTTACCAAGTTGTGTTGATTCTTTGGCCCTGCGCCAACAATTTTACACTGCACACAGTTTGCATGACCTTTTTACTAAAGTAAAACAAGAAAATATTTTAGCCTTTGTGAGGGAAACTGGGCTGTACCACTTCATATAGTTTACTAAATAAATTCTATCAATTATTAATACAACTTTTCTTTATCTATGGGAATTTGTTTCCTTGACCACAAATATATGATTGTGAGCTTTGTAATTTAATGAGTGTCTATTGGCACATAATTGACTGTCTGGTTTGAACAAAAGACAAACAAACCAAAACAAACAAAAAAAACTAACATTTCTGGCCTTATTCACGGCGAGAAATGTTTTTTGTTTGTTTATGGTTTGAACAAAAACAACCATTTCTCACCGTGAATATGGCCTATGCTGCCGACACAGCATAAAGCAACCACCAATCAATCAACCAATCAATCATCAACCAACAAACCATCCAACCAGTCTCACTTTCAAGATAGCGGCCTGTAGAAGGCTGATCTTGCCGAGCACTGGCACTATCTGCAGCCAAATTTGGATGGAGCTATATGTGTGGTCTGGGGTCATAGAGGTCCGGATGGAGATATGTCGATAATAGAGCCCTCCACCTACTGGAGGCATGACCTCTAAGTAGGAGGGACCGGAAACACGCGCACGGCGACCGGGGCCCTCTCACTAAGACTCCACTGAGCGTTGCCATCAATTCACATATCCCAACGAAACTTACCATTAGGCCAACGATTTGTTGGCCCTGCGCCAACAATGTTACACTGCAGACAGTATGCATGACCTTTTTACTGAAGTAAAACAAGAAAACATGTTAGCCTTTTTGAGGGCAGCTGGACCGTACCACCTCATATAGTTTATTAAATAAATTCTATCAATTATTAATACAACTTTTCTTTTTATATGGGAATTTGTTTACCTTGGCCACAAATAATGAGTGTAAATTGGCACATAATTGATGTCGGCTTTTACATATAACAGCGATGGTTTGAACAAAAAAACAAACATTTCTCACTGTAAATATGGCCTATGCTGCCGACACGGCATAAAGCAACCACTCTCCGTGGGGAACCGGGGTAGAATAGTTCCCTTACACCCCCTTGCAGATCGTAAAAGGCGACAAATGGGGCGACTCGTTTGCCGTGAGTCGCAGCTTGTGTCGGTGGAGGAAGGGATCCTGGTGCATGAGGTCTTCAGGGAGCTGCCGCTTCCTGTCGACCAATACTGCACTTTGGCCCCGACTTCACCTAGATGAGGGGTTTGACTGGCCCGGTCCAATCAATCGGCTGGTCACGCCAAGCCCTAGGAGTAGTACTATACAAAATGTAATTATCTACAAAATCATATTTATACATACATATATATATACATACATAAATCCAATTTATTTTCATTTTTCACTACTCCTAGAAGGCGGTGGCTAGGGTCAATCCGGTAATGATCTTCCATTTTGGTAGATCATTGCTTGAGTATATCACCCTTGTATCCTTGGTGTGTAACTGCCGGGTATCCGCAGCTCTGCACACCCCCATGTGGGGCTCTGTGGTGGGTGAGGAGCAAGGGTGACAAATCACAAACAAAATAAATATGGATACGAAAAAAAAACACCCTCAAACTGGAAAGAAAAGAAGAACGGACTCGGATTCCGATTCAGAAATCCAAACTCAACAATGGCCTAGATTCATAATGATTGAATCTAGTGTACCCGACCAACCCATTACGAAGCTATCCCCTTTTGCCATACAAAAATGCATCATGGGGATTGCTGGCACGGTCAAGGATGTTAAAAAACTGTGGTCTGGCCATATTCTTGTGGAATGTGCGAGGAAGGCTCATGCCGACAATCTGCTATGTGCAAGCATGCTAGCAGGCGTCGCCATCAAAGCCTCTCCTCATCGCACGCTCAACTCTAATAAGGGAGTGATCCATACTAGAGATCTGGACGATTGTGATGAGGATGAAATCGCTCAGGAACTCAAAACCCAAGGTGTATTAAACGTTTGACGGATAGTGATTAAGAAGGATAACAAGTCCATAAAAACAGGGACGTACATCCTCATGTTTGATACACTGTTTCCGCCGAAGAATCTGAAAGTCGGATACCTCAGCGTTGCAGTGGATTTGTTCATACCAAACCCGCTCCGCTGTTTCCGATGCCAGAAATTCGGTCATGGTAAGGATTCATGTCGTAACGAAACGACATGTTTCCGGTGCGGTCAGAAGGATCACGATGGCACTGAGTGCCATAACCAGGCAAAATGTGACTGTCTTGTTTGGATCAAAAATAAACAATTCAACGTGTAAAAACAGAGAATGGGCTGAGCTATCCGGCAGCTCGGAGGATGGTTGAAGGTACTACACCTTCACCAACCACCAGGAGCTATGCCGCGATAGTGAAGCCTTCAAACAGGTCAGTCGACTGCCAGACCGAGTTAACGTGGTTGACTGGGGAGAAGCCCAAGGCTGTACCCCCAGTCCATCACTTGACCGAGCCGACAAAGCAAAAACGTCGGTGCAAACGCCAGGGATTCCGAGTCGGAGTCTGAGTCCGCGTAAAGAAACAAACCAACCATCAATCTGAGCCCTATTAAAAAGGCTACGGTTATAAAACAAAAACCTAAAGTCATTTCAGACAGAGTCCCGAAAGGGTCTCTGTCCCTAACTAAAAACAGATTTGAGGTGCTGGAAGAAGTAGAGATGGCTGAGGCCTCGAATAGTCGAGACCCCAGTCTCTCCCCCAAACCTAAGGGGAGGGGGAGAACACCTGTCACTGCCCCAAAATGACAATGAGAGGTGGTTCTCTAATTCAGTGGAATTGTAGAGGTTTCAAGGGCAGCATTGAAGAGTTATCTCTTCTGTGCTGCAACCTCAACCCTCTTGCCATTTGCTTACAAGAAACTCACTTGAGAGCTTCTGAGAGTTGTAGTCTTAAAGTCTACATCAATTTTGACAAATCCGCACCGGATGGAGACCGAGCCACTGGTGGCTCCTCCATCCTGGTTAGACGTGATATTGTATGTATGCCAGTGGCGTTAGACACAACACTACAGGCTGTAGCTGTTCGTCTGACGCTACATAACACTATAACTCTCTGTTCCATCTATGTTCCTCCGAGCTCCATCCTCACCTTACAAGAATTGGATGCTCTTGTGAGCCAGTTACCATCCCCATATTTACATATGGGTGACTTTAACGGCCACAACCCACTGTGGGGAGGGACCACTAGGAACACAAAGGGCAAGAGTATTGAGGACCTTGTGGACGGTTATGCACTGTGTGTATTGAACGATGGTTCATGCACATATCGACCTTAGCATTGTTGAACCAGAGCTGGTGCTGGACTTTTCGTGGAGGGTCTGGAACGACCTCTGCGGGAGCGACCACTTCGCAATTATTCTTAATTGTGAAGGGGCATCTCCCGTAGAGGGAGAGAGGGGCTGGCGGCTGCGTCAAGCCGACTGGCCCTCCTTCCGGACCCTATGTCGTGAGGAGTTCACTCCAGACATCAGTGACATTGATTCCTTCACTGAAATGCTGAGGTGCAACTTCTGCAACTCCCAAGTGTCTGACGCCTCCATGGTTGGATGTCAGCTGTAGGGGGGCTATTAAGGAACGGAAAAAAGCTCAGCGTAGATTCCACAGGAGACCGACTGCTGAAAATCTGGTGCTCTTTACAATTCTGCGGGCTCGCGCTTGCAGACCAATCAAAGAAGCGCGGAGGCAGTGCTGGAGACGGTTCATTTCTGGCATTAACACGGGCACACCATTGGGCAAAGTCTGGACGATGATCAGAAGAATCAAGCGAAGGGGAGGTGATTCTTCTGTAGTCCATCACTTGAAGCACAATGGCACCATTCTCACATCACTCAATGAAATAAGCGAAGAATTGGCTCGCGCCTTTGCCGGAAATTCGTCTTTGGCAAGCTGCCTCCCGGGCTTTCTGGCCGTCAAGGAACGCCAAGAGCGTTAGCTCTTGGACTTTTCCTCTGATGGCAGGGAGCACTACAACTCCCCATTCAGTATGGGTGAGTTGAGGTGTTCTCTAGAAAGCTCCCATGATACAGCAGTTGGACCTGATGGAATCCATTATCAATTCCTTAAGCATCTCCCCAAATCTGCGCTGAGACTGTTGCTTCAACGCTTTAACAACATCTTGGAGTCGGGTGTTGTCCCAAACCTGGTAAAGACAAGAGTGAAGCTAACAACTATCGTCCTATAGCCCTCACAAGCTGCATCTGTAAAACCATGGAGCATATGGTAAACAAATGCCTCGTCTGGCTACTGGAGTCAGGACCTCCAATGTGACTTCAGACAAGGCCGCAGCACCCTCGACCAATTGGTTCGCTTGGAGACCTTCATAGGAGATGCCTTCCTTAAGAAGGAGCACGTTGTGGCTGTCTTTTTCGATCTCGAAAAGCCTATGACACAACGTGGCAGCATGGCATTACGGAGGATCTCCATGCGATCGGCCTTCGTGGTCACCTGCCAAATTGTATCAAGAATTTTCTGGCGCTCAGGCATTTTCGCGTCCGTGTCAAGACTTTTGTTTTGTACTATAGAGGTACTGGTATGAATGTCATTGAGAGAGAGCTTCAATTGTGTATAGATGGGATTCACCGCTGGTCAGTTCTGAATGGATTCAGATTTTCCAAGGCCAAGACAGTCTGCATGCACTTCTGCCAGTTGCGCAGAGTGCATGCAGAGCCAGAGCTGACCCTCGATGGGGATCCCATTAAAGTCGTCAAAGAAACCACATTTTTGGGTCTCACTTTTGACACGAGGCTGTCTTTCGTGCCTCATATCAAGTACCTCAAAACGCGATGCCTGAAAGCGCTAGATGTTCTGAGGGTGTTGTCCAGTTCAGAGTGTGGAGCGGACAGAGATGTTCTGCTCACTGTGTACCGAACCCTAGTTCGGTCACGGCTAGATTACGGCAGCATAGTATACAGCTCCGCAAGGAAGTCGTATGTTGGGCTGCTGGACACAGTGCATCACCAGGGGCTGCGTCTGGCCATTGGCGCCTTTCGCACCTCTCCAGTTCAGAGCCTATATGTCGAAGCCAACAAACCATCACTTGACACTAGGAGAACCAAACTGGCCATGCATTATGTTGTCAAATTAAAAACAAATGTGTCCCAGACTTCCACAACGACTCCAAGTATGAAGCCAAGCCAAATTTCATTTGGCCCCTGGGGCTCCGGATGAAACCTCATTTGGAGGTTTTGTACTTGGATTTGGATGTATTGGAGGATAACCAGATCCCAGAACATCCCCCGTGGTCGCTGAGGAAGCCATCGGAACTGAGGAAGTCTGGGACACATCCACTTGAGTATCAACGACTGTACGCAGAGATCCAAGGCCAGTTTGAAGACCACTTCTCCGTGTATACCGATGGTTCCAAAGACCTAAGCCGGGCAGCTGCTGCGGGAGTTTGCCAGGGCAAGAAATTTGGCGATCAGAGCTCGCTTTTTACGGCGGAAGGCTGAGCACTCCTTCTCGCGTTGGAAGTCATTAAACTATCCAACTACACTAAATATGTAATATACAGCGATTCGTTTTCCTGCCTGCCAGCTGTTGCTGGGCTAAAAACGGACCACCCTTTCCTGGCAAAGGTCATTTACAAAATGAACCAGCTAGCAACAGATGGATATGACATTCACTTGTGTTGGCTGCCTGGCCATGCTGGCATCCAGGGAAACAAACAAGCTGATCGGGCTGCGAAGGAGGCTCTGAACTATGATGTTGAGCCGTGTCTGATACCCCACTCTGATCTGAAACCACTAATAGACACCCGCATCAAATCCAAATGGCAACATGCCTGGGATGAAAACATTAATAAACTTAAAGAAATTGAACCATCTGTGGGAAAACCACCACATTCTCATGTGGGGGTGTCGCAGGACCAAGTGATCCTTAGCCGCTGCCGTATTGGCCACTCGTGGCTAACACATGTTTTCCTGCTCAAGGGGGATCCTCCCCCTGAATGTATTGGATGTCAGTCCCCACTGACAGTCAAGCACATTTTATTAAACTGTGTTGATTTGATGGCACTGCGCCAACAATGTTACACTGCAAACAGCATGTATGACCTTTTTACCAAAGTTAAACAAGAAGACATTTTAGCTTTTTTGAGGGCAGCTGGTCTGTACCACGTTATATAGTTCATTAAAATATTTTTTATTAATTAATTCTTTCATCTATTTTATTTAATTATATGATTTTGGCGTTTAAAAAATTAATAAGTGTCTATTGACACCTAACTGATTGTATGCTTTTACATTATATGTAAAGGCGATGGTTGAATAAAAAAACAAACAATTCTCGCCGAGAATATGGCCTATGCTGCCTACACGGCATAAAGAAACCACCAATCAATCAATTAAAGCAACTCCGATCAATCAATCAATCAATCAACTCTCTTGTCTATATATATATATACGTCAATGGAGGTTGTGTGGGCGGACATTGCTCCTCTCCAGCCTCCTCCTGTGGCTCTTCCAGCCCTGCCCCATCCCTCCTCCAGCCTCCCTCATCCCCCTTCCTTTTCCCTCCCCCGTGAGGAACCGGGTTAGAATAGTTCCTCTGCACCCCCTTGCAGATCGTAAAAGGTGACAAATCGGGCGACTTGTTTGAGTTGAAGCGGACTGCGGCAATGCATCTGTTAGCGACCACTTCCTAATTATTCTTAATTCTGAAGGGGCATCCCTCATAGAGCGAGCGAGGAGCTGGCAGCTTTGTAAAGCTGACTGTCCCACCTTCCAGACCCTATGTCGCGACGAGTTCACTCGAGACATCAGTGACATATTTGACTATGGAGACACAATATACATGGAAGCAAAGCAAGAACTGCTAATCAAGCTCCAAATCCTACAAAATAAAGCATTAAAAATATGTCTCAGGGTGGACAGAATGCACAACACCTATGACCTGCACATGCAAACCAAAGCAAAATTGCTAAAAACAAATAGAAGACTAGTACACTTCAAAACACTCACATTTGGGTACAGTTGTGATAGGAAATACCAAAAGCAACCAACCAGAGACACAGGAATAAACAATGCACCCGTAATAAAAAAAACAAGGAGCCGCATCAAGGCCCATGAAAGAAGCACATTAGAAATGGCTGTTAAGGCTTGGAACGCCCAATCAGTAAAAGAAAGGCAAATCTCTGATCTAAAGACATACAACAAATATCTATGTAAAAAAGGGAGGATGCTGATGACACCATAGGGCCAGAACTCCAGGTGGGCATTTGATAGGTCATGGCCCACAAACAGGGCTGCCCCAAGGGAGAAACCTGGACCACCCTCAGTAGAAACAAACAACCACAAACCATCAAAAACAGATACTCCTGATCTGAAAACATAGAACAATATATATGTAAAAGAAAAGGGAGAACCTGAAAAGACCCTGGGGCAAAACCCCAGAAGGACATGTGATAGGTCACGGCCCACAAACTGGGTTGCCCCAAGGGCGTAATCTGGACCACCCTCAGTAGATAACGAACAGCTACATACTACGTACAAGCCTATAATTGTAGAGTAGGCTATTTCATAAGTGGTAGTAAAACCAAAACAAATTAAACAAAAAACTAATATACTATTCGCACCTACTACAAGGGTGATCAGAACATAAAACCAATAACACCTACACTTAGAACTAAAACCATTAGCTATCTAATGATCCTTCCCTATTTCGGATCGACCTTGGAAAGCCAAACCCAATAAAAAACAAGCTCAAACATCTACTAGCCAAGAACACACTTAACTGCCAATAGCTACCTAGCAGTCCTTCCCTATTTCGGATTGACCTTGGAAAGCTAACCCCAACAGAAAACAAGCTCAAACATCTACAGATACTAAATAATCACCGTGTACCTGCTACTCTGTGAGAAACAAGAACATCTTATCACCTCCTACTGTGTGATAAGATTAGGCCTACAACTGGCCAGCATTGAAAACAAGTCCGAGCACTTGAGTTTACATGCTATGGACAGTATAAACACAGCATAACAAAACTAAATAAACATGCCTTCACTGAGATGCTCAGATGGATCGCAGAGAAAACTGTTCCGAAGTGCTCGGCAGCTCCTAAGCATCTGACACCTCCATAGTTAGATGATGGCTGTAGGAGGGCTATTAGGGAGTGAAAGAAAGCTCAGCGTAAATTCCACAGGAGACCGACTGCTGAAAATCTGGCGCTCTTTAGAATTCTGTAGGCTCGCGCTCGCTGAACAATCAAAGAAGCATGGAGGCAGTGTTGGAGATGATTTGTTTCTAGGATCACCATGCGCACGCCATTGGGCAAAGGGTGGACAATGATCAGGAGAATCAAATGAAGGGGAGGTGATTCTTCTGTAGTCCAGCACTTGAAACACAATGGCACTATTCTCACATGACTCGACAAAATAATTGAAGAATTGGCTCGCGCCTTTGCTGGAAACTCATCTTTGGTAAACTGCCTCCCGGGCTTTCTGGCCATCAAGGAACGCCAAGAGCGAAAGCTCTTGGACTTTTCTTCTGATGGCGAGGAGCACTACAACTCCCCCATTCAGGATGGGTGAGTTGAGGTGTTCTTTGGAAAGCTCGGATGACACAGCAGTTGGACCTGATGGAATTCATTATCAATTTTTTACAGATCTCCCCGAATGTACGCTGAGACTGTTGCTTGAACTCTTCAACAACATGTGGGAGTTGGGTGTTGTCCCTGCCTCTTGGCAGGAGGTGACACTAATACCGATTCCCAAACCTGGTAAAGACCAGAGTGAAGCTAACAACTATCGTCCCATAGCCCTCACAAGCTGCATCTGTAAAACCATGGAGCATATGGTAAACAACCGCCTCGTCTGGCTACTGGAGTCAGGACACCACCTGTCCAACCTCCAATGTGGCTTCAGACGGGGCCGCAGCAGCCTCGACAATTTGATTTACATGGAGACCTTCATAAGAGATGCTTTCCTTCAGGAGGAGCACATTGTGGCTGTCTTTTTCGACCTTGAAAAAGCCTATGACACAACGTGGCAGCATGGAGGATCTCCATGCGATTGGCCTTCGTGGCCACCTGCCAATTTTCATCAGGAACTTTCTGGCCTTCAGGCATTTCCGCATCCATGTCAAGACTACCTATTCCAGTCTACACTCACAGGAACTCAAGGCAGCATACTGGCCATGACCCTTTTCGGGGTCAAGGTCAATGGTATTGCTGCTGCTGTAAAGCGGGGGGTCTCCTGTAGTGTTTTCATGGATGGTTTTGTTTTATATTACAGCAGTGCTAACCTGAATATCATAGAGAGACAGCCAGAACTAAGCATAAATGGGATCCATCAATGGTCAGTTCCGAACGGATTCAAATTTTCCAAGACCAAAACAGTCTGCATGCGCTTCTGCCTGTTGCATAGAATGCATGCGGAACCAGAGCTGATCCTTGATGGGGATCCCATTAAAGTTGTTGAGGAAAGCAAATTTGTAGGGCTCTTTTTCTATGCAAAACTGTCTTTTGTGCCACATATAAAATAGCTAAAAGCAAGATACCTGAAAGCACTAGATATTCTGAGGGTGCTATCCAGCTCAGAGTGGGGAGCGGACAGAGATTTTCTGCTCTCCATGTACCGAACCTTGGTTCGGTCATGGGTGGATTACGGCAGCATAGTATACGGTTCCACAAGGAAATCGTATATTGGGCTGCTAGACACGGTCCACCACCAGGGACTGTGCCTGGCCCATGGGACCCTCTGCACCTCTACGTTGAAGCCAACGAACCATAACTTAACAACAGGAGAATCAAACTGGCCATGCAATATGTATTCAAGATAAAAACTAATGCATTGAATCCTGCACACAATTGTTTATTCGAAAAATATGACAAATCCAGGTATGAAGCCAGGCCAAATTACACCTGGCTACTGAGGCTCCGAATGAAACCTCATTTGGAGGCCATAGGCATGGATTTGGACATTTTGGAGGATCCCAACATCCCAGAACATCCCCTGTGGTCGTTGAGGAAGCCGTTGGTTATCCTCCGAATCATGGAACTGATGAAGTATGGGACACATCCACTCGAATACCAAGGACTGCATGCAGAGATTCAAGGCCACCTCTGCATATACACTGATGGTTCGAAAGACCAAAGCCGGGTAGCTACTGTGGCAGTCTGCCGATGGAAGAAACTTGGCGTACGCTTGCCCTATCAGAGCTCGATTTTCACTGCGGAAGCCCAAGCACACCTTCTCGTATTGGAGTGTATCGAGGTATCCAATTCCACGAAAATAGATCACCTAATTATAGCAATGGCAACTGATGGGTATGACATCCACCTGTGCTGGGTGCCTGGCAATGCCGGCATTCAAGGAAACGAACGAGCTGATCGGGCTGTGAAGAAGGCCCTGAACTGTGATCTTGAACTGTGTCTTATCCCTCACTCTGATCTAAAACATATAGTTTAGTAAATAAATTCTATCAATTATTAATAAAACTTTTCCTTTTCTATGGGAATTTGTTTCCATTGCCCACAAATATATGATTCTGAGGTTTTTAATTTAATGGGTGTCTATTGGCACATAATTGATTGTCTGCTTTTATATGTAAAAGCGATGGTTTGAACAAAAAACAAACATTTCTCGCCATGAATATGGCCTATGCTGCCGACACGGCATAAAGCAACCACCAATCAATCAATCAATCTGCCCCTCCCCTCCCTGCTCCCACCCCTCGCTCTGCCCCTCCCCTCTCTCCTCCCACCCATCCCTCTGCTCCTCCCCTCCCTCCACCCCCTCCCTCTGCCCCTCCCCTCCGTCCTCCCTCCCCTCCCTCTGCCCCTCCTCTCCCTCCCCCCGTCCGACTGCCCCTCCCCTCCCTCCTCCCACACCTCCCACTGCCCCTCCCCTCTCTCCTCCCACCCATCCCTCTGCCCCTCCCCTCCCTCCCACCCCCTCCCTCTGCCCCTCCCCTCCCTCCCTCCCCTCCCTCTGCCCCTCCTCTCCCTCCCCCCTCCGACTGCCCCTCCCCTCCCTCCTCCCACACCTCCCACTGTCCCTCCCATCCCTCCTCCCACCCCTCCCTCTGCCCCTCCCCTCTCTCCTCCCACCCATTCCCTCTGCCCTCCCTCCCCCCCCTGACTCTGCCCCTCCCTTCCCTCCTCCGTCCCCTCCCTCTGCCCCTCCCCTCCCCCATCCTTCCCTCTGACCCTCGTCTTCCTCCTCCCCCCTCCCACTGCCCTCCCCTCCCTCCCTCCTCCCCCCCCTCCCACTGCCCCTCCCCCTCCCTCCTCCTCCCCCCTCCCACTGCCCCTCCCCTCCCTCCACCCACCCTCCCTCTGCCCCTCCCCTCTCTCCTCCAACCCATCCCTCTGCCCCTCCCCTCGCTCCCACCCCTCCCTCTGACCCTCCCTTCCATCCCCCGTCCCCCCCTCTGCCCCTCCCCTCCCCCCACCCTTTCCCCTCTGCCCCTCCTCTTCCTCCTCCCCCCCCTCCCACTGCCCCTCTTCTCCCTCCTCCCACCCCTCCCACTGCACCTCCCCTCCTTCCTCCCACCCCTTCCACTGCCCCTCCTCTCCCTCCTCCCACTGCCCCGCCCCTCCGTCCTCCACCCCCTCCCTCTGCCCCTCCTCCCAACCTCTGCGCCCTTCCCCTCGCTCATCCCCACCCCTCCTTCTGCCCCCTCCCTCCTCCCACCCCTTTCCTCTGCTTACACCCACCTCCACATCTGACCTCTATTATATTTCACTGCGGAGGGTCCCCAGAGGTGAAAGGGCATTATGAAGTATCTAGATACCCACCTCTTTTGAAATACAATAAATGCAACTCAACACTTATACTTGGTCAACAAGTGGATTCTATTATTTTCTTACTTTCACATAGATACGATTACAAACACGCACAATATAACAATACACAATTCCAACAGGCACAGCAACAATCAGATACAGTTCCCACATTATTCTCTGATGCTTCTCCTCTGCAACAATAATTCCAACCCCTCAACTTGGATACTGGCCACTCTCCTTCCTGGTCCTATCTGCTCCCAGTACAGTCTCCTCCCAGCAATCTCTCCTCTCAGCTTGGTGAGTGTCTAATCCCTTAGCTTAGCTTATGGTGGGGTTTGTTACCTTACAACGGTTACTGGCTGCAGAACTGCAGCAATATAGAAGGGCACCGATAAATCGGTCCAATCTTTGGTTGAAGATTAATCTTTAGGTGGGATTGTTGTTGAAGCAGGGATCTCTTTACAACAATTTAAATGAAGAATCATTGGGGCGGCCCCGAATCACTCTGTCCGGTGTAGCAGAGCACTCGTATCTGAGCTACCCCTCTTTTATACTCAGCCAGCTTCAGGCTGCCCCCCCCCCCCCCCCCCCCCAACAACAACACAACTACCCCCAACCACAGTACTGGTTACTAAACACATACCGCTAAGACCAACCCCCAGTGCTAATTTACATCCGGGAACAAACTGGAGACAAGAAAGATATGGAAATAACAAAAATTTTATTGGAAAACATAACCTGTAGGCAGGTCGGGCTTGTCTGGAGAACATATCGATATCGTGTATCATGTATGGTGTCAAGAATTAATTGACAATGAAGTTTTGAGGTATCACATAGGGTACCAGCAAGGTTAAAGGATGTCATGATCAGTGTCAGGCATATCGAACAAGTTTAAGTGATTAGAGAAATGACTAGTTAAATGTTGTTAGGTTTGGGAAATGTAGCGGGCAAGAAAGAGATGACAGATACGACCTAGCCCAGAACCAGCAGCCCTCAACCCTTACCCCTTACCTCCTTAATATCGGGTGGGTGGGTGGGTGAAGCGACTTGCCAGGAGGCAGGCCAGCGTGAAAGTGAAGAGCGGGTCAGCAGTGAGTGACTGCGAAATAGGGCAAGAAAGTAGTGCCGAGAAAAAGTAGTGCATGTGTTCCTGCCAGTAAATTATCCATGTTGACAGTGCCAACATGCGTAATTACTCCTGGCTGCAAAGGGATGCATAACAACGAATTGCAGGTTTTTTGACATAACAACTTACTGTTCACCTTCAGTGCTAGTACTAATGGTTACACAGGGTTGCATAACAATTTATTCCAGGTTTCTTTCATACCAGCTTCCTGTAATTCTCTTGATTAAACCAAAGACCCTTTAATACTAAGACGGCTCACTCGGCCTGTACTGTGTAATCAAAATGATCAAACACACCACTTGGTGCGCTGGCTGTTCTCTTGGTTAAACAGGTGCTATATTATATGTATAAATGTATATATGAATGTGAAAGATGTGTGATGATGGCGAAGCTGAGGATGATGCTGATGATGATGTGTATTTGTTCATAGCAATTTCATATTGATGTGTATTCATACTTACCTATCTCATGTATAATATAATTGTATGTGTTTACATGTGAAACACCAACCAGCAGCTGGGCTGATCAAACCCCCTGCAAGGTGGCACTGCAAAATTTGCATTACCATGGGAGAGGTAGGGAGTGAGCCGTCTTAGTATTATAGGGTCTTTGATTAAACCCAACCTACACTCCACCATAAACCCCATGCACTTTACTATATGTCCTTCTGGCCTATTTTATATTTGAACCATTCCTACATATTTAATTATTTTACACATATCATTACAACTATTATTTATACACAACACTTTAGAATTTAACCAAAAAGTTGCATACTTTTACAATTCGACCGCATGGTTCATTCAACCCTTCAACGTCCGATGTCATGTGATAGATGGCCGTCTCCACTTCCGGTTGGACGATGCGCGACCCATGCGTAATAACGTACTTATCCACACAGCTCAATTGTGGTTGTCTGCTCTCACTAGACGCAATATGTGTGCATACTATCAAGGCTCAATGCCTACCCACATACCCGCATACCCCTGCACACACCCACCTAGCAACCTACCCACAAACCTTCCTAGCGACCTACCAACAAACACGCCTAGGAACCTATCAGCACACCCTGCCTAGTGACCTACCCGCCTAACAGCCAAATAGCTTAAAGTTGCATGGTCCGATGAAACATATTTTTTTCAAAACCAAAATACATACTTACATTTGATTCTATATATCCAACTTAGGTACTGGTGCATTAACTAAGGCTTTGGGGCAGCATATACAGAATAATCAGTGAATTTATTACCCCATCCCTTTGGACACCTACTTTGAAGCAGCCATTAGGCAGGGAGGCCAACAACCAATTAGGGCAATCTCATGACCTTATTAATCTTGCCCTCATTCCTAGTACCATATATGGCATCAGACAGGTTCCAGACTACCTACACATTAAAGGTCATTCCCCATCATGTGACCATCGCTAGATGTGAATCTGAGCCACAATAATAAGACTGTTGACAAGCTTGCTGAAATGATTTTCGATCCTTTCAGGTCAAATTGCTAAAAAAAAAATAGCCATTTTTCATGCAAATGACTCCGGAATTATGAATAGTAGGGTATAATAGTCAACCTGATATATTTATCTAAAAGATTGTGGACACATTTGGACTATGCATCTTTAACAACCTACCAACCTCCCAGTCTCCCAGCCTTCCAGCTAATCGCATACAGGCCTACCAGCCTCTTCTTCTTGGTTGTTCACCAGTGGCGATGATGACACCAACTCATCATTTGTTGTGAACTTGTCGATGACCGATGAGTCCAATTAGTGTTCAGAATGTGCAGTGGCACACATTGGACATACATATGTGTGTAGCTGCAGTCGGAGAGTCTGGTGGGTGAAGGAGACAATCGTTCCTCTGCTGACACTTTGGTTTAGCTTGAGATATACAATCAGTTTCAAACTACACGCCATGAACTCTGGTCATTGGCCATTATTTTCCCGGTTTCGGTGTTGAGATTAGACTACCTAAATAAATAACCTGAAGAAATGTAGTTTAGGTTGTTAGCCGACCAGCCTACAAGCACACCACAGTCCCCACCTCGCATCCCCAACGCCTCACCTTCCCCGCCTCCTCTTCGCCTCTCTCCACTACATGTCGCATCCCACCCTACTGTAAAATCTTTCAATTTACATCATTGGGGGGAATGAAAATGTTCTATTACTAAAAAGGTGTACGTGACCAAGCACATGTATGTATATATGTGTAAGTGCTGATGGGGCCTGAGTGTGATGTAAATAGATATAGTGGTGCTGGCAGGGCTGTGTGTAAGGGGCACTCAGGGCCTACCCCCCCCCCCCTCCGCCAGGTAGGATCACCACACTCAGGGTCAAGGTTGGTGGTGGCTAGGGGCGGGGGGGGGGGTCACACAGCTTGGTTGTGGCGGGAAGACCACTGGTAGCCATTGGGTTTATGCCTCCTCAAACCGTATCGACGGCAGTCAAAACACAGGTGTAGATAGGTAGACTTTTTGATGAATGTTTTAGCTCAGAGTTTTGTTGTCGTCTCACAATCCGAAGCAAACACAGGTAGCAACAGGTAGACTGTGTGGAGGTTGCGTCGCGTGGCGTTACGTGGCGTGGCGCTAGGTGGCAACGTCAGGTTCTTCTCTGAAAACTGACCAGGTGTAGCATTGTCTGCAACCGGGCGGGTTGTGGTGGTTTGAACGAGACGGGGATTGAACTCGTGACAGATTTGGCGGGAATCAAAGCCGGTCGAGTCGGGTCGGATCGCCCCTAGCGGTAGTGGTGGAGTTACTGGTCCCTAAGCTAGGTGGCGGCACCTATCGCATCGTTATGCAGGGTTCTCCACCCCGTAAATTACCCATGTTATGAATAACATGCACAATTATATGATTTTAGCTTTAACAAAATCACAAGTGTCTATTGACACATAACTGATTGTATGCTTTAACATTATATGTAAAGGCGATGGTTGAATAAAAAACAAACAATTCTCGCTGTGAATATGGCCTATGCCGACACGGCGTAAAGAAACCACCAATCAATCAATCAATCGGTTAGCACACTGGCCCGGAATGCAAAGAGATGTGGGTTTGAGCCCTGCTCTAGGCGCAATATTTCCCATTTTCATCACCCCCGCAAAACTGGTTGCCGTGACCATGATCCTTCCCATACATGCTACGTGCTGTATGGTTGTTGTGGGTTCGAGTCCCGCTCTAGGCACTCTATTTCCCATTTTCATCACCCTCACGACAGTATTAATTGGGGTGAGCCATTGGGGTGGGTGGTTTGACAAATGGGATGACCGGATGAGTTGAATGCATGCTTCCGGTGCAGCATGTCCTGTCTTCTGTGAATCCCAGCCGAGTCAGACTGGTTAGTTGACAAATTTATACTTGTCGCTACCTGGGGCCAAATGTAAGAGCCACAATTTATCGGCTGCAGAGTTAAGGGCGCCTGGCGGGGTATCTATTGTCGGCGTTAATATATGTGTCATGGGGGATGTATCAGTCCAAAGCGTGGGCGGGTTAGCTAACATTTCAGTTATTTATTGATTTGGGAAATCCCGCTGCGTTTGTAGCCATATATTAGGCTCAAATATATTAAATGCGACCATATTTAACAGAATTACATACTCAAATCGTGAAATTTCATTAAATTAACCCTAAATTCGAAGCATTATTAAGGCTACCCCCGCATTGGCGGCGATATTAATAGTTATATTTTTGAATCGACGAAGGTACAGTAAACAAACCGCCGGCGCTGCCAGTATGGAACGCGACGTCGATGCGGTGGTTGCGGCGATTTGTTTACATTACATTCGTTGATTCGAAAATATAACTACTAATATCGCCGCCAATGCGCCGGTAGCCTTAATAACGCTTCAAATTTAGGGTTAATTTAATGAAATTTCACGATTTGAGTATGTAATTCTGTTAAATATGGTCGCATTGAATAGATTTGGCCCGAATCGGTCCCTAACCTGCACATTAACCCAGGCTCAACTTGGGGTTAGTGAAGGCGACGTTAACCCTCGAGGCGGTAGCCTAACCCGCGCACATACATTGACACTTTGGCCGCTAAGCCGGGAAATCCGCACGACGCGTGGGTTACAAGCCCTAACCCGGACTCTTACATTTGGCCCCTGATGCTCGACACCGCTAGGATTGACCAATTTCATATGACGTCAGTAGGTCAGTGCGCGCGCTGCTTGGCTGCAGGACAACATCCGGTCACTGCAAACTCAATGGCTATGAGCTCAGAATATCCCAACTTTCACTATTATCTCTGTTTTTAATACTTTCAGAGAAAAGTGCCCTTAAGTTAAATTAAATACTTCAGATCTTCCTCTTCAATCGCGCATTAATATATTTTTAATCGACTCAGTGAAAGTTTTAAAATTAAGTTTGCTAAAATAAATGCTCTGCATAGACATAGCATTGCTACAGCACAAATCAATGCAGTGTTTACCCTTCGCGGGCTAGTCAGCAAACTCAGTGCATTGTCAATGGCCATGAGCAATCTTCTTACAGAAAAAGTGAAATATCTCTAAAAACACACCACCTAGAGACAAACCGCTTGGTACACATATAGAAAACATATTTAACGAATAGATTATATTAGATTTATATGGTTAGGCTTCTGCATTTCTATTAATTTTGAATAAAATTTACGTCTTGCACTGTCCGTATCGACAAACTCAATGCATTGTCAATGGCCGTAAGCAATCTTCCTACAGAAAATGTTAAATATCTCTAAAACTACACAACCTAGAAAGAAACCGCTTGGAACACATATAGAAAACATATTAAACAAAGAGATTATATTAAATTTATAAGGTTAGCGTGCTGCATTTCTATTAAATGTGAATAAAACCGACGTTTTGCACTGCGCGTATCGGCAAACTCAGTGGCAGTGTGCCGTCGTTCTGCAGCCAAGCGGCGCACGCATACGCGATGTTTGTAAACATTGAAAGGCATCTATAGGACAATGCGTTTGAAGACCAATTGTCCGCACTTGAAATTTCAACCGCGCAAAATTTCAACATCCGATGGGTTGGAGTTTTCCTTAAATAAATATCTTATACCTCAATCACACAATGCTTCAGACCACTTGCGATTACTTGCGACCACCCACAATTTGGGTGGTCGCTGATCTTCACGGATCGCCGATCACCTTTTTGCTAATCGATCCCCAATCAATCCCCAACCAGTCGCAAACCAGTCGCAAACCAATCTTCCGTGGTCTTACAAAAGTCGGCGACTGGTCATATGACTGAATTGCCGAGCAGTTGGAGATCAGTTGGTGATCGATCAATCACCTACCATTTTCCTCCCAGTTTCTTTTTCGCTTTTGGTCACAAGAAGGTTGCCAATATTTGTGTATATGTTGGTCGCATTTGTTCGTAAAATGGTATGTTGCTACGTGTGACAGGAGCGTTAAGGCCCAGTCACATAGCCGTTAGTGGACGTCGTGATCCGTAGGATAGATTAACATGGGTCAAACGTGGTGTAAGTACGTTAAACTACGTTTAAATACGTTAACGTAGGCAGGTTTTGGTACAGATAAATACGTTACAGTATGGATAAATATGTTACGGTATGGATGCCGGTACGTTCAACTACTTTCAACTATGTTAGCCTCCACTACATTCACCTATGTTCATTAATGGCTATGTGACCAGGGCTTTGTCCAAGTACCCTAGAGTATGCTAGAGTATGTTAGCATCACCGATGCAAATTCAGCCTATAACGTACCACTTTTGTTTTAACAAGTCCAACAATTAAATTGGAGATCACAGCTCACATTATAACCAGTTAACATCATGGACAAGTATGGATGCCATCACGTTCAACTACGTTCAACTACTTTCAACTACGTTAGCCTCCACTACGTTCAACTACGTCCACCAACGGCTATGTGACTGGGGCTTTAGGTTGATCTAAGCTTAGAGAGGTAGGTGTATTTTATTGAGCGATAATGACAGCAGGTAGTCAGATGAAGTTGTAGAATGCATTCTATAGCCGTGTTTACACGGGCGAGTTAAAACGCTTCATATAAAACCACTTGTCTAGATCGATTTACATTTGCTGTGTAAACACGACGCTGTGGTATTTTAGGGCTGAATCGATTCATATAAATTGGTATATGTAAACCACCTTGCGAGTTGGTTTATATGAAGCGAACTAGCTTAAGCATGTCACACGCATGCGCATTCAAGACCTCAGTTTGTTTATTTTCCGGTTGATCAAAAGCGCATATTATATAATTTGGTCTATGAAACCGCTAGCTGTGCAAAGATATTTGTTTCATCATTTATTTTTAGGGTTTCACTGCCCATCAGAAGTGTTGACCGTTCCAAACCAATACGATTCAGTCCATACATATCTAGGTCGAACCCACACTCTCTCGTGGTGACGTCGATGAACCCAAACTGGTGCTGGTTAGTCTGGACTTGCTCATGGGCAGATATTGATTTCCGCCTTCAAACTAGTTGCGTGTAAACGCGCCACTACATCGCTTCATATAAATTGCTTTGTCTAAATCGTTTTACATTTGCCCTTGTAAACACAGCTTACAACTCCCAAAGTAGATCAATGTGAAAAAAGCATCATATTGTTTGGCATGAAGGTTAAGGGTCACTATCGAGCATGCGTTTACATCAGGCCTTATGTTAAGTACTATTATTGATTTGCTGCAATATTATTTCTAAGATTACATACATTAGCTTGTTCGTGACGTATTTATCCGTTAAATATACAGCGTTGTTAAAATAGCGCTAAGTCAGGCGTTTTCACCGCCGCCCTTTCTACAGAAGTATTAGAACACAACACCTGCATTGCTTGGGCGACAATAGACCTGGGTTGATCGATTGAATTGAAAACAGGGTTAGGATCTTGGCCCGGAACGAACACAGAATTACTTTCAGGGAAGGCGATTGGCTGTGGGCTGGTGCCATGTGGTTGTCACCCACTCTGGCCGAGGTAGGGTGACAAAGGTCACACTGCGGTCAAATACATTCGGCACACGCTACTTCAGATAGCACCGCCCACCTCGACGTATTGCCGACCTCATGTTGTTTCTTCTTTGTTGTTTGCTGTTGTTTTACGTCCTAGCAACATCTAAGGTCACATCAGGACGGGTACCGACTTGTGACAGTGTGAACTCATGGTGACTTTATAGTGCTGTCCCACTAGGAAACCAGACCACCAGCACCATGACCTGATATCCCACTCAGGCACATTATCCTGACACTGAGCACACCAGTCCTTGCCCTGTCCTAATAATGCCGAGAGCCTGGCTAGGAAGCAACAAGTATCAATTTTTAAGTCATTGGTTTGACTCGACCAGGGTTCGAACCCACGACCCCACGATCTATAGGCAGACGCTGGGTGTTATGGGTAGGGGGGAGGGGACTCACCTAGATATTGAACCCTCACCGACATATTGTGCTCTCACGTAAATATTATGCTTTAAAGCCCCGGTCAAATACAGTTTAGTGGACGTAGTTGAATGTAGTGGAGGCTAACGTAGTTGAACGTACCGGCATCCATACTTCTCCTTGGTAATAACATGGGTGGGCTGTGAGTTCCGATTTACTCTTTGGACATGTTCAAAAGAGCGCTATGTTAGAGGCTGAATTTGCATCCATGATGCTAACATACTCTAGCATATTCTAGCATACTGTAGCATACTCTAGCATACTCTAGCGTGCTCTAGCGTGCTCTAGAGAACTTTAGTGTACTTTGATGAAGCCCTGGTCACATAGCCGTTAGTGGACGTAGTTGAACGTAGTGGAGGCTAACGTAGTTGAACCTTGTTGAATGTACCGGCATCCGTACCGTAACGTATTTCACCGTACTGTAACTTAATTATCCCTAGCGTGACGTATTTATCCATACCAAAACATGCCCTACCTTAAAGTATCTCAACGTAGTTTAGCGTACTTATACTACGTTTAACCCAGATTAGGATCCACTACGTTCACCTACGCCCACTGACATGTATGTGACCGGGGCATCTCTTAGATATTAACGGTTTAACGGGGTTATACTGTATTACACTTTTACCTACACATACTCTAACCTACATATTGCACTCTCACATAGATATTACACTCTCACATAAATATTACACTCACCTGGATAATACATTTTCACCTACATATACCCTTCACCTAGATATTACACTCTCACCTAAATATTGCCCTCACCTAAATATTACACTTTCACATAGACCACGAGGCGCCTTTTAGAAATATTCAACACCATCTGGATGTGTAGTAACTTTCCCCCTTGCTGGAGCGAGGCCACAGTAATCCTGATACCCAAACTGGGAAAGGACTCCACCAATCCCAATAACTATCGACCAATAGCACTCACAAGCTGTGTATGTAAGACCATGGAACAAATGATCAATGAAAGGCTTGTTTGGTTTCTTGAAGAGGCTGCTATTATCTCCTCTTCTCAAAGTGGTTTTAGAAAGACCAGAAGCACCATGGATCATCTGGTACGCCTTGAGACATTTGTGAGAGACGGTTTTATAAAGGGTGAACACGTCGTTGCACTTTTCTTTGACTTGGAGAAGGCATACGACACCACATGGAAATATGGCATTATGAAAGACATTCAGGATAGTGGAATGAGAGGCAGACTACCTCTCTTTATAGAACAATTTCTTTGAAATAGGTGTTTCCGAGTCTGTGTCGCAAGTACTCTCTCAGAAGCCTTTGACCAAGAAATGGGTGTACCCCAAGGGAGCATCTTATCGGTCACACTGTTCATAATCAAAATTATTAGCATTGTGGGTTGTGTCAGACCTGAGATTGATAAATCTCTCTTTGTAGATGATTTCCACCTTTGTTACAGGTCTAGAAACATGGCAGCTATATAAAGAAAACTGCAACATCACCTGAACAGAGTAGCTGAATGGGCTGACGAAAATGGTTTTAAATTCTCTCTCAGCAAAACTGTGTGTGTGCATTTCTGTCAACAGCGGGGTGTACACTTAGACCCAGAGATCTATCTCAACCAAACACAGATTCCTGTGGTTGAAGAAACCAAATTCTTGGGTGTCATTTTTGACAAGAAATTGAATTTTATTTCGCACATTAAAAAAATGTCAAAAAGAAATGTCAAAAAGCTCTAGACCTCCTGAGAGTTGTTGCTCATACCAATTGGGGGGGTGACCGCACCACTCTTCTTTCTCTCTATCGTGCACTGGTCCGATCAAAGCTCGATTATGGCTCCATGGTCTATGGATCAGCCAGACCGTCATACATCCAAATGTTGAAACCCATTAAAAATCAAGGACTCATGCTCTGTCTTGGAGCACTTCGAACTTCGCCTGAGGAGAGTCTTAGTGTAGAAGCAGAGGAAACTCCACTTGCACTGAGGAGAGAAATGCTCGCTCTACAGTATGCATCCAAGATCGCAGCAAATCCCAGCAACCCTGCTTATGACTGCAGGCAATGAAACACTCTTTGCCAATAAACCCAAGGCCATTCCAACTTCCGGTATACGTATTAAGGAATCATTAGAAACACTCGAGTTTGATGTAGATAACATTGCAAAATTCCAATATCCAGACACACCACCTTGGACATACACTATCAATGTGAACTTGGCTCTCTCTGAAGCAAGGAAAGACTCAACTGACCCTCTGATCTACAACAGTATGTTCAGGGAGGTTAAAGACACACATTCTGATCATAAGTTCATCTACACAGATGGTTCTTACAAGGATGACAAAGCTGCAGCGGCAGCTGTCATGGGCAAGCACACCTTCTCGGAGCGATTACCAAAGGGTGCTTCGATATATTCAGCAGAGGTTGATGCCATATTCTTAGCAATGGACCATGTAGAAACCTCTTCCCATAGAAAATTTGTGATATGTTCGGATTCAAAATCATGCCTACAAGCTATTCAGAGCAAGGATTGGAAGAACCCTCTGATCCGCAAGATTTTAGAAAGGCTACATTATTTATGTTCAGGACTTCACAAAACTGTGCTTTTTTATTGGGTGCCGAGTCATGTTGGCATTCGAGGAAATGAGGCTGCAGACGTGGCTGCCAAAGAAGCTCTCGACAAATGCATTACACCTCTTCCCATTCCTCACACGGACCTCAAAAGGCACATCAGTGCACTCTTAAGGAAAAGGTGGCAATTACAATGGGATGAAGCTGTCATGAACAAGCTTCATGCAATTCAGCCCACCCTTGGCCGTTGTTGCACGTATGCAATTTGGACATAGATATTTGACTCATAGTTACCTTTTTAAAGCAGAAGACTAGCCAAAATGCATACCATGTGGAGTGCCTCTGACTGTGAAACATATTTTGATTGAATGCATTGACTTTGCAAATGTTCGAGCACAGTATTTTAATGTAGCAAGTATGAAATGTTTATTTGACACTGTTAGTACTGCCTTAGTTTTATCGTTTTGAAAGCACATTGGTCTGTTTAACCGGTTTTAAGACATTTTGATGGCATTGTATAGCCCTTAGTGTGCTGATATGCCGTTAAGCCTTTATTCATCCATTCATTCACATAGATATTACACTTTCACCTACATATACTCTAATCTACATATTGCACTCTCACATAGATATTACACTCTCACCTAAATATGCACCAGACGGGATGGCCGAATGAGTTAGAGCGTCCGTCTCCCGTGCTGGTAGATCGTGGGGTCGTGGGTTCGAGTCCCGGTCGAGTCAAACCAATGACTTTAAAATTGATACTTGTCGCTTCCTAGTCAGGCGCTCGGCATTATTAGGATAGGGCAAGGACTGGTGTGCTCAGTGTCAGGATAATGTGACTTAGTGGGATACCATGTCAGGGTGCCGGCGGCCTGGTTTCCCAGTGGGACAGCACTATAAAGTCACCATGAGTGCGCACTGTCACAAGTCGGTACCTGTCCTGATATGACCTTAGATGTTGCCAGGACATAAAACAACAACAAACAAACAAACTCACCTAAATATTGCACTCACCTAAATATTACACTCTCACATAGATATTACGCTCTCACCTAAATATTACATTTTCACCTACAAATACTTTCACCTAGATATTACACCTCACCTAAATATTACACTCACCTAATTATTACACTTTCACATAGATATTGTAGTAGTCTGTACATGAGCTCTACTACCACGCGGTAGCAGCAGAGACTACGCCGTACACCAGCGTAGTACCACTATACTGCGCCACGGGTAGCCAACGGGCAGACCCCAACTGGGTTGCCCTCTACCGCGGGTGGCTGATCCCCCCCCACACACACACCTATAGAGTCGATGTGGGATCTGGCGAGTCAGGGGGCGGGTCAGACAACTACTGATGCCGCGGAGAGCAGATGGTTCAATAAACCAAGTTGAAGCGTACTCCGATTGAATCTTGGTGTTCTTCCGTGAGTAACTCTGTGAGTGAGGGTTGGAGAGCCGTGGGCCATTACAACATTACACTTTCACATACATATTATACCTGTGACAGTGCGCAGTCGTGCCAACTTTATGGTGTTGCCTCACCTTCATATTGTACCCTCGCTTAGATTTTCACCTAGGCTTATTTAAATGGAAGAAAAATACATATATACGTGGCATATAAGAATTGTACGCAAATATGTGTGATGCATAAGAATTATACGAGTATAAATTCACATTCACACAGCAACCACCAACCAATCAATCAATCTATCAGGATGCAGCACCAGACTGTCTGATGGGAGGAGACGCCCCCTCGCACATCCCAGCCTGCAGAGGAGATACTTGGTCACGTGATCACCAAGCGTGCGCGTATCTGCTCTATGCGCGTATCTGGTGTGACCAGACGTGGTGCTTGAATCGGTACAGCGTAGACCTCCCATGCAGAAGGTCGGGAGTTCAATTCCCAGTCGAGTCAAACCAATGACTTACAAAATTGATGCTTGTCGCTTCCTAGCCAGGTGTTCAGCATTATTAGGATAGGGCAAGGACTGATGGGCTGAGTGGGATATCAGGTCATGGTGGCCTGGTACCCCAGTGGGGCACCACTATAAAGTCACCATGAGTGCGCACTGTCACAAGTCAGTACTCGTTCTGGTATGACCTTAGATGTCGCTAGGACACAATACAGCAACAAACAAACAAACTTATCGACCACTATACCATGTTACTTTAAAGAGATTTTATTGAGTATAGCAATTTAGTCATCGTACTACATATAGCGCAACACACATTTCAAATCTAAATTTGTTTAAAGGTATCATTTTAACTTTTCATTGAAAATGACTGTGTTCTGTCTGTAGTACGAGGCCCGCAGCTACATACCTCGATAGTGATTCCAATTAAACTGTATGGCACAGTCGGGCAGCTTACAGAACATAAAGGGGCTTAAACGATACCTTCGGGGACATGTGGCCGAAGGACAGGTCATTAAGACAGCGGTGGGCTTACAGTTGCACAGTAATGCCGTAATACCCCAGCGACATATCATGATCGCCACCCACTGACTTGTGGCATTATTATATCCTGATATTGAGAACCCACATACATATTGTAAAGACTAGGTCTCCATAAAGTAAAGTTGAATCCTTCCTCCAACTAATAGATTTACCACTCGTCGTGGTCACCAGTATGTAAAGTCTACAGCTCGAATCTGTGGTTGTGTAGGCAGGCTATAGTGAAATCAATACATGCAAAGAGAAAGGAAGAGTATAAAGTGTGAAATAAGAGATAGAGTCAAGCCCTCTGGTTTATTATTTATATGGTACATGGATTCAGTGTAGAGTATCACCCCACCCTATTCCCCCAATGGGAAACAAGCATTCTTAGCTCTACCAATAGGGATCCAGCATTCCTGGTCCCCATGGTTACCAGTGATCTGCCAACCACCATCAAGCTGTGTGGCTCCCCTAGCCACCACCTGCCTTGACCCTGAGTGTGGTGATCCTAACTCGCAGAGGGGGAAGGGGGTAGGCTCTGAGTGCCCCTTACACACAGCCCTGCCAGCACCACTATGTCTATTTACATCTCAATCAGACACCACCAGCACCTACATATATATACATACATGCGCCTGGTCACGTATACCCAATCAGTAATAGAACATTTGCATTCCCCCACCAATGCATTAAATCGGAATATTTTACAATATGTTTACCTCTCTGTGTGTGAGTATACATATCCTTTATTCATTGAATAAAGTCTTTTGTCAGTGCCGTGCTACTGGTCTTCCAGCCATGTGACAATATAGTTATTAGCAATATATGTATATCTAGGCTGAAATTGTCATCAGCAGCGAGCTGAAGTCACCTGAAAGAACAGTATTAAACATTTCAAGAATGACATATGGCATGGTTTGACAATTCCCATTCAAGATTTAAATCTTGTATCATGTTTATTGATTCAACCATTACATTATGGAGTCGTTAGGTGTATTTTGTCCATTTACATGTGTGATTACCTGTCGTGTAAATTCCCTAATTGTCATGTTATTGGAGATGCAGTGTCAGAAGAATGGGTCGTTTATTCTGTTAGATGGAGCGTCGTACGGTGCAGGGTTGTATTTAATAGGTTTGGGGGGTATTTTTGACCACATAAAGTAGCTTGAGTAAGTAGGTTTGTTTGTTTGTTGTTTTACGTCCTAGCAACATCTAAGGTCATAGCAGGACAGGTACCGACTTGTGACAGTGCACACTCATGACGACTTTATAGTGCTGCCCAACTGGGAGACCATACCACCAGCACCATGACCTGATATCCCACTCAGTCACATTATCCTGACACTGAGCTAACCAGTCCTTGCCCTATACTATTTAATGCCGAGCGCCTGGCTAGGAAGCAACAAGTATACATTTTTAAGTCATTGGTTTGATTCGACCAGGGTTCGATCCCAAGATCCATGGTCTACGAACACAAGAGACGGACGCTCTAACTCATTCAGCCATCCAGTCTGGTAGGTTGTTAGTAATGACTGGATAAACTATGTCTGGAGGATTGTTTCAGTCAATTATTAGTCCACTAGTACTGTTCAGTGTCAATTTTTATAGCAATACCACCAGACTAATAGTGAGTAGGCTTACTGTTCAGTGTCTATGTTTATAGCAATACCACCAAACTAGTAGTAAGTAGGCCTACTGTTCAGTGTCTATGTTTATAGCAATACCACCAGACTAGTAGTAAGTAGGCCTACTGCTCAGTGTCTATGTTTATAGCAATACCACCAGACTAGTAGTAAGTAGGCCTACTGTTCAGTGTCTATGTTTATAACAAAACCACCAGACTAGTAATAAGTAGGCCTTCTGTTCAGTGTCTATGTGTATAACAATACCACCAGACTAGTAGTAGGCCTAGTGTTCAGTGTTTATGTGTATAGCAATACCACCAGACTAGTAGTAGGCCTACTGTTCAGTGCATATGTTTATAGCAATACCACCAGACTAGTAGTAGGCCTACTGTTCAGTGTCTATGTTTATAGCAATACCACCAGACTAGTAGTAGGCCTACTGTTCAGTGTTTATGGTTATAGCAATACCACCAGACTGATATGCAAGCAGGAAAGAGCATTTTCTGATGTTGTTGGGCAAATAAGGAAGAGTGCAAGTGGTTCAAGGTCATCATACTCCCAGTGTAGGTCAGGATACCAGGGATGATAGTGGTGTGGGAGGAAAAAATCGGAAATTGACGGTGAGGTGGGCCATAATAGTAATACAGTCCCATTAATGACAGCAGAATGCTCTCTTGGCAGACCTGGTGATATGCATTGCGCAAAACGTCTGCTTGGAGAGTACTACATGAAAAGTACCCCCATCATTTTTATTTCTCCTCAAATTTACAACTATATCAAAAATGTCCCCAGACTGTGAACAAAATAGGAAATCCCCCGAAAATCGGATATTTCTCATCCCTGGGATAGAAGTCACGTAGGAACCTACTGAGCATTACATCCAGGTTGGAGATGGGAGGGGGAGGGTGCTGAGAATAAGGCAAGTCGACTGCCTGCGTGCAACAGGCAATACAGGTATTCACAGTTAGCTTACCAGTCGCGGTGGCAGTCACCTGATATAGAAGAACTATGATTTGTTTGTTTGTTCTCGTTTTACGTCCTAGCAACATCTAAGGTCATATCAGGACGGGTACCGACTTGTGACAGTGCACACTCATGGCAACCTTATAGTGCTGTCTCACTGGGAAACCAGGCCACCAGCACCATGACCTGGTATCCCACTTAGTCACATTATCCTGACACTGAGCACACCAGTCCTTACCCTGTCCTAATAATGCCGAGTGCCTGGCTAGGAAGCGACAAGTATACATTTTTAAGTCATTGGTTTGACTTGACCATGGTTCGGTAGGTTGTGGCATGCATACAATCACAGCGTCTCCTGTTGATGGCAGCACCAGTGTCAATAAGAAAGAACAACGAGTTACATACGAGAGATACACCCAAGGTTACAGAATAACACGTCAGTGATAACAATTCACAAAGAAGTAAAAATTAGTGACGGCTCAGTTCAGATTTCATTGTTTGAATAGATGTGCAGTACATGAAAAGAGTCCTAGAGTCACAGCAGGGAATGGGGATACGAGTTTGAGTGGCTAATTACCCATGTGGAGGTCATCATGCACGATGTGACTGGCTCGCCGCCACTCCCCACCATGAGAGGTTACCTGCAACCCGGCTGGTTAGCGGCTTCTGTGACGCACTTGATTTCTGTGACGCCTTGAACCATATGCTTCTCTCCTAGTCTTCTTCAAGTTGTGTCAGCTTAGAGACCAGAGGGAACCACCAGTACATGCCATATGTAAGTGCGTTGCCTGTATGCATGTAATTGTAAGCATTACGTCACTTAAGCCCCAGTCACACATACCCGGATCAGGGACCGGACGAGCCCCGGACCGCCTTCCGGGGTGGCTCGGGGCGATCCGGGGTGATCCGTGGCTCGTCCGTGGCTCGTCCATGCCAACACCCCCTGATCCGGCCTGATCCGTGGCTCATCTGGCGCCGTCCGGGCTCGGCCCCGGATGTTTTAAAATGTTAAAAATATCCGGGACGGTCTGGGGGATTTTGTGATCCGGGCTCAATCCGGCCTGGTCCGGCCTGATCCGGGGGTGGTCCGGGGATGGTCCGGGGGTGATCAGGCTATTCTGGGGGTAGTGCGGGGTCATTTTGAGCCACGGTTTGACCCGGACCATCCCCGGACCATCCCCGGACTGTCCCAGACTACCGCCGGCCTAGCCACGGACCACTCCAAGACAGCTAGGGGTGGTCCGGGATAGTCCGGGGGTCGTCCGGGATAGTCCGGGGTTGGTCTGGGGCAGTCTGGGGGTGGTCCAGCCTCGTCCGGGTTAGTCAGTGGCCAGTGCGGCCTAGTCCGGGGCCGTTCCGGGGGTGGTACGGGGTGGTCCAGGGCGGTCTGGCCTTTGGTCCGGGGCTCGTCCGGGGCTCGTCCGGGAAAGTGTGACTGCAAGGCAAAAATCGACGAAAACAGTGATGTTATCCATGGTTGTCCGGGACAGTCCAGGCCGTTGGTCCGTGGGTGGTCTGGCCCAAAATCCGGGGCTCGTCCGGCTATGTGTGACTGGGGCTTTATGGATGTAGCCCATTTAAAAGACTTACAATTCCAGGGGGACTAATCTAGTACATGTAATCTGAACTGACCGCTCAGACAAGGAACCACATAGACAGGTGGGCGTGGATAGGGTGATGCCATAAGGGCGCCTAGGTGGTGTACAGGTTAGCACACTAGCCCGGAATGGAATAGTCTGTGTTTGAATCCTGCTCTTGGTGAAATATTTCCCATTTTCATCATCCCCTTTGTTTGTTTGTTGTCCGCTATTGGGGATATTTTCAGCATCTCCATGATAGTGTTGAATAGTGAGTTATTTGATCAACACATAGCAGATATAATTAGACATGTGAATATATATCTTGAATTGATCAAAATGAGCATCTGTTGGTTGACATGTGATGGGGCCACGTGGTGAGTGAGACCCCACAAGCTGTTTCCGGTTCCGGTTCCGGTTCCGTAAGCAGAGAGCAGATGCAGGCTGAATGGAAGGTAATTTACGCGGGTCCGGTGTAAGAAGCGTGTGCCGACAATGACAGGTCGGAGTGGGGGTGGGTGTGGGGGGGGGCAGTTATTGGGTGATTCAGCAGCCAATGTTGGGGCCACGTCCACAGTCAGATGTTATCCACTGTGGGCGGTCATTGTCTGGCATGGAGGGCATGCCAGACATTACCAGACATGCTGGACATTACCGGACATGCTGGACATTACCAGACATGCAATGCATTACCAGACATGCTGGACATTACCAGACATGCCGGACAATACCATACATGCTGGACATTACCAGACATGTTGGACATTACCAGCCATGCTGGACATTACCAGACATGCTGGACATTACCAGATATGCTAGACATTACCAGGCATGCTGAACATTACCAGACATGCTGGACATTACCAGACATGCTGGACATTACGGGACATGTTGAACATTACCAGACATGCTGAACATTACCGGACATGCTGAACATTACCAAACATGTTGGACATTACCAGACATGGTGGTATTACCAGACCTGTTGGACATTACCATACATGTTCGACATTACAATACATGTTGGACATTATCAGATAGTACCAGAGATGCTGGGCATTATCAGAGATGTTGCACATTACCAGACATGCTGGTCATTACCAGACATGTTGAACATTACCATACATGTTGGGCATGGCAAGACATGTTGGACATTATCAGACATTACCAGACATGCTGTACATTATCATAGATGCTGGACATTACCAGACATGCCATACATTACCAGACATGCCAGACATTACCACACATGCTGGACATTACCATATATGTTGGACACTACAATACATGTTGGATATTATCAGACATGCTGGACATTACCAGACATGTTGGTATTACAAGACATGCTGGACATTACCAGACATAGCGGACATTACCAGACATGCTGGACATTCACAGACATGCTGGACATTACCAGACATGCTGGACATTACCAGACATGCTGGACATTCATAGACATGCTGGACATTACCAGACATGCTGGTCATGCCAGACATGCTGGGCATTACCAGACATGCCATACCTTATCAGACATGCTGGACATTCACATATATGCTGGACATTACCACACATACTGGACATTACCAGACATGCCGGGCATCACCAGACATGCCAGGCATGCTGAACATGCCAGACATGCTCAACATTACCATCATGGCAGACATGCCATGATGAACAGTCCGGATAGTGCTGGCTATTATGTAGAGATATTCTCAACATTCTGGATATTCTCAACATTAAAACCGGATGCGGTGGCCGAATTGGTGGAGCGGGAGATTAGGAGTTTGATTCCCAGTTGAGTCCACTTGCTGGTTGAGTGTAGTGACTTATACAATTGATACTTGTGTGTACATTGATCATGTGGAAATAACATTTTTTATTATTATTATTATTACTTGTCGCGTCCTAGATCGGTCCTCAGCATTAATGGGATAGGGCGAGAACTGGTTTGCTCAATTGCATGATTTCCTCCAAAATTAAGCATCCTCACATACGTTTAGACCACCAGGCTCAGGTCCGCGTAGGCCCTACGTTTATTAAATGCTAAGCAGCGCCCTCCACCCCACCCCACAAACAAATGAAACACCAAAAAGAAACACACACACAAAAAAAACATGTATAAAAACGCCTTGAAAAAAATGTCAACATTTGTGTATGGCCAGAGTAGTGACCTGTGCCTTCACTGTGGTGTAGACGATGCACCAGATGTACCAGATAGGTAGGCACACAGTCCAAGGGATTTAGGTTTGCCAATACACTAAGCACCAGATTACCATCCAAACAGAGGCGATCAGCCACCGACGTCAACTGTGGCTACTGAAACCACTTGACCCCCAGCCCCCACCTCGACCAGGACACCCCAAGCTACATACTCTTTTATGGAGAAGGGTCCACAGCGACGAAAGGAGCAAAAACGGCTGAACACTGGGTCATATTGAGGACACCGTTGCAGGATGAGTTTCCCATTCTTTAAGTCCTGATATTGTGTGATTTAAACAGAAGTCGATGTTGATAAATTAAAAATATGCTTCAATCACATTAATCTGTGCAAAAGATACATATATATCTGTAAATATGTCTGAACAAGAAACTACTAAAATAATAATGTGATCTTTCCATAATTTTAGCCAATCAGAGCTGTTCTTTTCGATTGCAAATGGCCGCCCCTTATGGGGGCCTCCATTTACAATATGTTATACAACCATCGTTTCGGTGGAATAAAGTAATAATAAAGTAATAATATTGCATTTGTGCACCATGTTTATGCCAAATTGTTCTTTATTTCTTTAAATTTTGAGTAAAAATTCTATGGCAGCGAGCATTTGTTTTGATATATTATTAACCAATCGCTGACCCTGAATACTTTTGTAGCGGAAATAAGTTCAAACGAGTTCAACCATGGCTGGTTGGGTCACAGCCGTGGCTGGTTGGGTCATAGCCGTGGCTGGTTGGGTCGCTCCGTAGAATGCTGAATATGGTTATGCAGATATTGTATATATCCGTGTAGAGGTTTTGCTTGGATCATCTGAATAGAAGATGAGGATTGCCATGATAGTTCTCCATAAAATACCTTTTTCCACATAGAGAGCTTCTGTCCACATCGTTAGTTCTTGTTACTGCCGTCAGAGGGCAGGTTGCCTGTGGAACTCCTCTATAAGACCTTTTCCACAGAGCAAGCTGCACAGAGAGCTTCCGTCCACAGCAGTAGTTCTTGTCAATGCCGTCAGAGGGCAGGTTGGCTGTGGAACTCCTCTATAAGACCTTTTCCACAGAGCAAGCTGCACAGAGAGCTTCCGTCCACAGCAGTAGTTCTTGTTAATGCCGTCAGAGGGCAGGTTGGCTGTGGAACTCCTCTATAAGACCTTTTCCACAGAGCAAGCTGCACAGCACAGAGAGCTTCCGTCCACATCATTAGTTCTTGTCACTGCCGTCAGGGGACAGGTTGGTTGTGTAGCATGCACTGCATAGAGGATTTCCACAAAGATCTGCTACCCACCTTAGTTCTTTTCACTGCCATCAGAGGGCATCCAGGGAAATGAACGAGCTGATCGGGCTGCGAAGGAGGCTCTGAACTATGATGTGGAGCCGTGTCTGATACCCCACCCTGATCTGAAACCACTAATAGCCACCCATATCAAATCCAAATGACAAAATGAGTGGGATGAAAACGTCAACAAATTGCATGAAATTGAACGGGCTGTGGGAAAACGACCACAGTCTCATGTGGTGGGTCGGCAGGACCAAGTGGTCCTTAGCCGCTGCCGTATTGGCCACTCGTGGCTAACACATGTTTTCCTGCTCAAGGAGGACCCTCAGCCTGAATGTATTGGATGTCAGTCCCCACTGACAGTCAAGCACATTTGACTAAACTGTGTTGATTTGATGGCACTGCACCAACAATTTTACACTGCAAACAGCATGCGTGACCTTTTTACTAAAGTAAAACAAGATGACATTTTAGCCTTTTTGAGGGCAGCTGGTCTGTACCACCTCATATAGTTCATTAAAACAATTTTGATTAATTAATTCTTTCATCTATTTTATTTTATTATATGATTTTGAGCTTTAAAAAATTCATAAGTGTATATTGACACATAACTGATTGTATGCTTTTACATTATATGTAAAGGCGATGGTTGAATACAAAAACAAACAATTCTCGCCGTGAATTTGGCCTATGCTGCCGACACGGCGTAAAGAAACCACCAATCAATCAATCAATCAGAGGGCAGGCTGGTTGTGGAAATCCTCTATAAAACCGTGCATGCTGCACAATGTGCTGCTGCCCACATTGGTGCTTCCACTGAGAGAGAGAGACAGACAGAGACAGAGACAGAGACAGAGACATAGAGAGAAAGTGTGTATGTATATCTGAGCGAGTAGATTGGGGAGGCCTGTAGACCTTGTTGTTGTTTGTTTTACGTCCTAGCAACATCTCAGGTCATAGGTGACAGTGCGCACTCATGGCAACTTTATAGTGCTGCCCTACTGGAAGAGCAGACCGCCGTGGCCTGATATCCCACTCAGTCACATTATCCTGACACTGAGCCAACCAGTCCTTGCCCTATCCTAATAATGCTGAGCGCCAGGCTAGGGTTTTCGTTGTTTTTTGTTTTGTTCTGTTTACATCCTAGCAACATCTAAGGTCATATCAGGACGGGTACCGACTTGTGACAGTGCGCACTCATGGCGATTTTATAGTGCTGCCCCACTGGAAGACGAGGCCACCAGACCATTGCCTGATATCCCACTCAGTCAGATTATCCCCTATCCTAATAATAATGAGCGCCAGGCTAGGAAGCAACATATATCAATTTTTAAGTCATTGGTTTGACTTGACCAGGTTCGAACCCAAAACCCCACGATCTACCATCGTAGATGGGAGATGGACGCTCTAACTCATTCGGCCATCCTGTCTGGTTGAGGCCTGTGGAGGAGGATAGGTGGATCCGAGATGATGCTGGGTAGATTTGCCCCCCCCTCCCTCACTCCCACACACACACACCTCCCACATATATGGGGGGGGGGGGAGGAGTGGGAGCCAAACGTGTAATTGTTACCAGCGATAACTGGGTTATCACTAGCCATATATAAGTGTAGTGGTCTGCACTGACCTCTCAGGCAAGGAGCCGCATAGACAGGTAGGCGTGGGTAGTATGGTGATATCAGGGAGCCTAGGTTAGGTTAGCACACTGGCCCGGAATGCAAAGAGATATGGGTTTGAGTCCAACTCTAGGCGCAATATTTCCCATTTTCATCAACCCCCATGACACTGGTTGGCGTGACCATGGTCCTATACAAGCTACGCGCTGTATAGTTGTTGAATCTACCATGTGTATGTGTAGGTGCACTGCCTGTGTATATGGAATTGTAAGCATTACAAAAAAAGACTTACAATTCCAGGGGGGACGAGTGTAGTGGTCTGCACTGACCTCTCAGGCAAGGAGCTGCATAGACAGGTAGGCATGGGTAGTATGGTGATATCAGGGAGCCTAGGTGGTGTAATGGTTAGCACACTGGCCTGGAATCCCGCTCTAGGCGCAATATTTCCCATTTTCATCACCCCCCATGACATACGTGTCGTTCTCTGAAACTGGATACCACAGTTGTGACATGAATACCAAAGTGAAAACATTCCAGATGATAGCAGAAAACATCCAAATAATAGCAGACTCCATGTTCACATGAAGGTTTACATGTTGTGTATATTTGAAAAAAAAGAAAAAAAGAAGCTATTTCACTTTGATATAAATGTATTTAATCTATCCGACACAATGTATCAAAAGTATTCTTGTATAATTGTGTACTATGGAATTGCTAGCTTACTTAATACACTTTCCATTAAAAAAACAAAAAAACAATTATGGCCATCATAAAATGGACACCAAATATGTGGTAACCAGTTTCGGGGAATGACCCATTTGCTCCGTGTCGTCGATTCTGGCCACCGTCCTGATATGACCTTAGATGTTGGTAAAACAACAAACAAACAAATCGCTTCTGGCGCCACCTACGGCGGTTGGCCTAACTAACTACCCCTCTTACTGTGATTTTTACTTCTCGTGAATGTTATTTCATTCAATTTTTATTTATTTATTTATTTTTTTGGTAAATATGTTTATTCTGCTGAATAAGTCTGTTGTCAGTGCCGAAGCACTGATCTTCCAGCCATTTTTCAATTCAGGGTTTTTTACGCAAAAGGTACATAGAATAAGGTGTACAATACCTGTTGAATAGACAATTTGCACCATGTAACACAATGAAATTCTGAAACCCAAAAGTTCCATAACAATATGGTACAGTAGTGTCATATAACCAGATCAATATTAGTCAGATCAATGTGAGTATTTACATAGTATTTAGAATGTAAGCAGAAGTTATCTTCTGTATTCAGTTGGTAAATTTGTGCTAAGTTTGAATGTTCAGTTGCAGTTAGGCAAGCGGTATATAAATGTTGGTTTGTTAGGAAAATGTGTACCAGAAACAATACATTTGTCCAACAACCAACCAAAGCCAAGTTGTTGTTTATACTTATATAGCCAAATAGGGAGAAGCGTCATGCTCCTCATTGACATTGTAAACATCATGTAAAATCCCCTCCACTAATAACAAACAAAGCCTGTCACAGCAGCATGCACTAAGTAGTCTTGTGTGTTATACATTGCATGCCAGGAATTTAAACGGCAATATTATTGTGAAATATAAATGAGTCAGCCTCACTAAGACGGGCCAATCGGTGGTCAATTGAAGACGTCAGCGTCACAATTCTTAAAAGTGTAGTGCATTTCTTTGTTTCATGTTAAATTATCCTAGGAACAAATCAGGTTGTTGTATTTTCTCGACCTTTACATTCAGGATAAATTTAAGGACTTTCCAACATCTATGTCAATGCTAAACTATAATTATACCAATCGACGCCGACATCCAATGATCGACGCCGACAACTTTAACAGATGTAGGCGTCGCAATTCTTAAAGTCTCATGCATTTCTTTGTTTTATATTACATTATCCTAGAAACAAATCAGGTTGTTGTATTTTCTCAACCTTTACATTCAGGATAAATTGAAAGACTTTCCAACACCTCTGTCAATGCTAAATTATAATTATACCGATCGACGCCAACATCCATGCTCGACGCCGACAACTTCCACCAATTGGCCTCTTTTCGTGATCCTGACCCAAATTTATACATTATACTAATATTATTAACGGAGTGCCTTGTGTCTCATCCACCAAACGCGACTATTGCCCGAACCACTGATGGCAGCAGCCTGGGCGACTTAGGTTTGCACGCAAGGTGGCGAACCCACCACGAGGAGCTGCCGAGCTGGCACGAGCACCACTATCACTATCACTCCCATTGGAAATTTTGACCATAACAAATAAACGGTAGGCTAGAAATGTTGTGTCTGTGTTATGTATCACGGGGTGTCAAATAATACACCGGTATAACAATAACTATATTATATTAGTATCAGAGGTTGAGAAGGCTATCAATGATCTAAAGTCAGGTAAGACTCCTGGAAGTGACCAGATAACATCAGAAATGATGATGACAGTGTAATATTAGCAGACAGTCAGCAAAACCTACAAGATATAGTGAATAGAAGCAATAAAGCTGGAATACTATTCAACATGAAGATGAATGCCAGGAAGACCAAAACAATGGCTATAAGTAAAAAGACAGATAAACCAAATATCAATATAACCATAGATGGCACAAACATAGAACAAGTATCCAAATTCATATATCTCGGACAAAAGATTACAAATGATGGGAGATGTGAGGAAGAAATTAAAAGAAGGATAACAATAGCCCAAACAACATTCTCCAAAATGAATAGAGTGTTAACATCAAGTAAGATATTAATACAAACAAGGAAGCGTATTCTTCAGTGTTATGTGTGGTCTACTCTAATGTATGGGGCTGAGACATGGACAATCTCTAAGAAAATGTACAAACGTTTAGCAGCATTTGAGATGTGGACTTATCGAAGGATGATGAAAATATCATGGACAAAGAAGATCACCAACAAAGAAGTTCTCAGAAAAATTAAAAATAAGAAAAGCTTGTTTGCCACTATACAGACAAAGAAACTGATTTATTTTGGCCACATCATTTGTCAGAGTTCAATATACCGTACATTGTTGGAAGGGAAGGTGAATGGCAGCAGAGGGAGAGGGAGACCAAGAACATCATGGTTTACAAATATTTCACAGTGGACAAGATTGAATTATTCACAGTCTATCAGAACAGCACACCATCGGGACAAGTTGAGAACCATTGCATCCAACCCTCGACTAGAGGAAGGAACTATTGATTGATTGATAACTATAAGGCTGCCTTCACGTATGCTTCACTCCTACCCCCAATATCCAGGGAGCAAAACTACTCAGGGGGCAATATCATTAATCAGATCGGAACCCACAGGGCTGGGTGGGTGGGTGGGTGGGAGTGAGGTGTGTGTGTGGGGGGGTGGCAGGGCTATTGTATCAACACATTCTATGTGCGCCTAAACAAAGTTACATCCCAAAGGACTAATCTAATGGGATTCAATTCCTCTCTAAATCCCGAAGCGGTATTTCCAATTACAGCATGCCTACTTAACCCTTTCACCACCACTGCAGTCTGGTGTGATTTTCACTTGTCCGTCCGTGTGAAGCTTTCTTTGTCCACAGTACTTACCTTTATTATTTCAGTTAACATACATGGTTATGGGAATAAATCTACGCAAATAAATCAAAACAACTTGTCCGATGGAAAAGCTCAAGCCGTATTCTGCTTGTCCGTGCCTACTCTCACATAATGCCCATTAGTGGACGTAGTTGAACGTAGTGGAGGCTAACCTAGTTGAACGTAGTTGAACATACCAGCATTCATACTTCTCCATCATGCTAACTTGATAATAACGTGGGTGGGCTATGAGTTCCGATTTAATCTTTGGACATGTTCAAAAGAGCGCTACGTTAGAGGCTAACATACTGTGGCAAAGTCTCCATACTCTTGATGTTGTTGTTGAAGATTTATACTGCCTATCATGGATAAGTCTGAATAGACTTGTTTTCACCATTAGACAGTTTGTTGATAGAAAGCCCGAGCCTACACTTTTACAGACCCAAGGGATTTTTAACCTCCCACACCACATAGAGATGGTATGAGAGCAACCGGCCTTTGATGACGCTGTAAGTTATACACAGCGGTGGAAATCCAAATTGGCAGAGATGGGGTCACGGGGAATCGAACCACCGACCTTCAGATTAGGAGTTCGACCTAGAAAAAAGTCAGACACTCTAACCACTCCGCCACAGAGAACACCACAACTCTATCATACTCTTGTGATCTCTAGCATACTCTGGCATACTTTAGCATAGTTGGACGTAGTTGAACATAGTTGACCATAATGGAGGCTAACAAATGTTGAACGTAGCTGAACATAGTTGAACGTACCAGCATCTGTACCAACGTATTTATCCATACGAAAACCTGCCGTACCTTAACGTTTTTCACCATAGGTTAACATACTTACACCACGTTTGAACCCCGTTACTCCATCCTATGTTCAACTACGTTCACTAACGTGTATGTGACCAGGGCTTAAGGTCGGACAAGCAGACAAGCGGATGAGCGGATGAGCGGACAAGTGGACAAACGGCGAGCAGACAAGCGGAGGAGCGGACAAGCGGAGGAGCTGACAAGTGGAGGAGCGGACAAGCTGACAAGCGGCGGAGCGGACAAGCGGAGGAGTGGACAAGCAGAGGAGCGGACAAGCAGAGGAACGGATAAGCGGAGGAGCGGACAAGCGGAGGAGCAGACAAGCAGAGGAGCGGAGGAGCGGACAAGTAGAGGAGTGGACAAGCGGAGGAGCAGACAAGCAGAGGAGCAGACAAGCAGAGGAGCGGACAAGCGGAGGAGCGGACAAGCAGTGGAGCGGACAAGCAGAGGAGCGGGCAAGCGGAGGGGCGGGCAAGAGGAGGAGTGGGCAAGTGGAGGAGCGGACAAGCGGAGGAGCAGAGGAGCGGACAAGCGGAGGAGCGGACAAGCGGAGGAGCGGGCAAGCAGAGGAGCGGGCAAGAGAAGGAGTGGGCAAGCGGAGGAGTGGACGAGCTCTTATTTCAAATGCTCCACTACTAGCACTAGGGTAGCGCAGTGTCTTTACCGAAATTACAAAGTACCACACCCCTCCGTGCTTAAACTTAAAGTTGCATGGTCCGATAGCTTTGAGTTCCTGTCATTTTCTGGGATAAACATATTGATTTGATACGTCTTCACTTCCAATATATCCAGAGTTGAGCAGTTGATTATAACGATCAATTTTGACATGCATCTCAAAAGGCTGATTAAAACAAAAAATGTTATGCTGTGTTTATACTGTCCATAGGATGTAAGCTTGAGTGCCCGGGTTTGTTTTCAATGGTGGCCAGTTGTAGTAGTGGTTTAATCTTATCACACAGTAGGAGGTGATAAGATGTTTTTGTTTCTCACACAGTGGGAGGTACATGGTGATTATTTAGTATCTGTAGATGTTTGACCTTGTTTTGTGTTGGGTTTGGCTATCCAAGGTCGATCCGAAATAGGGAAGGACCGTTAGATAGCTAATGGTTTTACTTCTAAGTGGAGGTATTATTGGTTGTATTTTTGTATCACCATTATAGTGGGTGCAAATAGTATATCAGTTTTTTGTTTTTTTTGTTTTTTTTGTTTTTGTTTTACTACTACTTATGAAATAGCCTACTCTACATTTATAGGCTTGTACATAGTTTGTAGCTGTTCGTTATCTACTGAGGGTGGTCCAGATTAACCCCTTGGGCCAGCCCTGTTTGTGGGCCGTGACCTATCACATGCCCTTCTGGGGTTTTGACCCAGGGTGTTTTCAGGGTCTCCCTTTTTTTACATATATATTGTTGTATGTTTTCAGATCGGTTTTTGATGGTTTGTGGTCGTTTGTTATCTACTGAGGGTGGTCCAGGTTTCTCCCTTGGGGCAGCCCCATTTGTGGGACTGGACCTATCACATGCCCATCTGGGGTTCTGGCCCTATGGTGTCATTAGTGTCCTACCTTTTTTACAGAGATATTTTGTGTATGTCTTTAGAGCAGGGATCTGCCTTTCTTTTACTGATTGGGCTTTCCAAGCCTTAGCAGCCATTTCTAATGTGCTTCTTTCATGGGCCTTTACGCGGCTCCTTGTTTGTGCATGCTCATAGGTTTCAGGCTCCTTGTTTGCGCATGCTCATAGGTTTCAGGTTCTATCAAATTGATTTATTAAGCATATGTTTCTGCCTAGAAGCAACAATAAATATTTAATAAGGGCATCTAAGTTGAATTGGATCAGAATGATCAAATCTAGGTAAAGTTAGAGAAAGTAGTTGAAGGTAGTTGAATGTAGGATAAATTAGGGTGGGTCAAACGTGGGGTAAGTATGTTAAACTACGGTGAAAAACCTTAAGGTATGCCAGGTTTTGGTACAGATAAATACCTTCTGGCATGGATGCCAGTATGTTAAACTACGTTCAACTAGGTTCAACTATGTTCAACTACATTCAACTACATTCAACGTCCGTTAGCCTCCACTACGGTCAACTATGTTCAAGTACGTCCAAGTATGCTAAAGTATGCTAGAGTATGCTAAAGTATGCTTGAGTACATTATGAGCACAGAGACTTCGCCACAGTATGTTAGCCTTTAACATAGCTCTCTTTTGAACATGGCCACAGATTAAATCGGAACTCAGGGCCCACCCACATTATTACCAAGTTAGCATGACAGAGACGGATGCCGTTACGTTCAACTACGTTAGCCTCAACTACGTTCAACTACGTCCACTAACGTGTATGTGACCAGGGCTAAAGTGTCTTAACTGGAAATTCTATGCTTTTGTTGTGGAGTGATGAAAATAGGAAATATTGCGCCTAGACCAGGATTCAAACCCACACTTCTTGCCAATCCGAGATTAGTGTGCTATAACCATTCCACCATCTAGTCTCCCTGATGTCATCACCCTATCCACGCATACTTGTCTATGTGGCTCCTTGCCTGAGAGGCCAGCACAGATGGCTACACATTCATCAGACAATGCATCATTTAACTGCTTGGGGGTGATTGGCTGACATGAATGAGTTCGTTTGGGCGTAATTGATTAATCAACTCAGGTCAACCGAGCCACATTTTCGCGCATGCACACATCCTTCAGATTCGGGTCGAATATCGAATATGCTTCTCCATGCACGGGGTGGATAAAATGGTGGCTTAATCCAAAACCTTTTTATCTTTTTAATAACTGATATAACTACGGCAAAATAGGATTTAAAGTATTTTATGATTGCATGGTTTAGTTATGTTTTCATTTCATTAATCTGTGTTATCACAACAACAAAAAACACATAGGGCTGGTACTGGTAGCTGTTATCCTGCAGGATGGTACCAGCACAAATGTGATGTCATAGTTCCTAGAAAACCCCAGCCAAGAGGTGGGTTACTGGGGTTGGGTCGTTTTGCACACGGCACATGTTTTTCTCAACTGCACTCGCAGTGTTCGATTTGAAATTCTAGCAACTCGGGTGACCTGACCTGTTAATCGATTATGCCCCGAGGCACTGCAGTGCCCATGGGGACCAGACGGGATATCCGAATGAGTTAGAGCGTCCATCTCCCATGTTGGTAGTCTGTGGGATCGTGACTTTGTACCCTGGTCGAGTCAAACAAATGACTTAAAAATTGATACCTGTCGCTTCTTAGCCAGGCGCTCGGCATTATTAGGATAGGGCAGGGACTGGCTAGCTCAGTGTCAGGATAATGTGACTGAGTGGGATATCAGGTCATGGTGCTGGCGGCCTGGTCTCCCAGTGGGGCATCACTATAAAGTGGCCAGGAGTGCACACTGTCACAAGTCGGTGGGACGTAAAACAACAACAAACAAGTACCAAGGGGATAGATGTTGCTTTCACTAATTCATTCAGTTGAATAAATGTAACCCTGAATATCTTTGAATTGCTCTAAACTGTTCTGCTCTTAAGTCTTATTGTCCTGAACTCGACACACTGCATAGTGACTGTTTGCCGCACGAGCTGTTCATTCCACTCCTGACTGTAAGGCTGCTCCTTTCAGTGTATGGCAGTTGGGGCAAGAAACGATGTCGAAATTGAAGAAAATAATAATCAATATCTTCTTTCAAATTTAATATCCAATCCAAAATAACTTATTTCCAAATTTGGTATTTTTAACTAACCTGACACATATTGGGGTGGTGTACTAACTAATTGGTGTTCTGTTTCATCCATTTCATATCCATATTATATATATATATATATATATATATATGTAGTAGGCTGCACTGACCTCTCAGGCAAGTAACCACATAGACAGGGAGGTATGGGTAGTGTGTTGATATCAGGGAGCCTAGGTGGTGTAATGGTTAGCACACTGGCCCAGAATGCAAAGAGATGTGGGTTCGAGTCCCTCTCTAGTTGCAATATTTCCCATTTTCATCACCCCCATGATACTGGTTGCCGTGACCTTGATCCTGTACAACCTATGCGCTGTATGGTTGTTGAACCTACCCTGTGTATGTATGTGTAAGTGCATTGCATGTATGTTTGTAATTGTAAGCATTAAATGACCATTTAAAAGACTTACAATTCCAGGGGGACGAGTGTAGTAGGCTGCACTGACCTCTCAGGCAAGTAACCACATAGACAGGGAGGCATGGGTATTGTGTTGATATCAGGGAGCCTAGGTGCTGTAATGGTTAGCACACTGGCCCGGAATGCAAAGAGATGTGGGTTTGAGTCCCGCTCTAGGCACAATATTTTCCATTTTCATCACCCCCATGATGTATATATACATATACATTATAATATACACATATGACTGTATATATGTATGTATCGCATTGATTGAGCAGGATACTAGTTTGGCATTTTCAGGTGGTACGCGGATGGAATCAAACACTATTGGAATAAAACATAATGGAATAAAACTATATAAAACGTCAGGTTTTGTTGTTGTTGAAGTATTTATAATCTCATGTGGTAACTGGTATGTGCCTGCGTACCTGAATATATCGAAGCTAGGCCCCTGTAGGTAACCTGTGATAGGAGTGTTCAGTAATCATAACGGTTGGAATACATCGCTAAAGGCCCAGTCACACCTCACCGGATCGAGCAACGGACAGAATTGTCTAGTCTGGTGGCGAGAAGTATCAAAATATATTAAAATGTGTCAAAGTGTTGCGAAGGCCGCCAGATGAACGCACATGAAACTGACATGAACGGATAGCCGACGGACGAAACTAACTCAAACCGGACAAGAACCGTAGATGTCAGTCCGGCGGCATTCATTCCTAGTTTGTGCATGTTCAAAACTTGTACGGACACAAAACAGACTTTGTTCGGTTTCTGTCCGTTTCCCCCAATCCAGTGAGGTGTGACTGGGACTTGAGTATTGTTTTTGCTGAATGGTACTAAAATTCCAGATGGCGCTGCGAAGCCTTAGTGGGCGATAATAGAGTGAAAAGAGGGGCATCGGTATTTGTTTGACAGATGTGTGGTGGGGTGTAGGTCCGGTTGGGTAGGGGTTGAGGGTGTGTGTGGTTTGGGTGTAGGCGTGTGTGGTTGGGGGGTAGGTGTGTAGGGTGGGTGCGTGTATGTGTCAGCGGGTGGGGGTGGTGGGGGCGTAGGTGTGTGTGGTGGAGGTGTGTGGGGATTTAGGGGGGTGTTGTGGAGGTGTAGGGGTATTTGGTGGGTGTGTATGGTGGGTGTATGTGGTGGGGGTGTAGCTGTGTGTGGTGGGGGTTGATGGTGTGTCTTGTGGAGGTTGACGGTGTGTGTGGAGGGGGTTGATTTTATGGCAACTGGCCAACAATTTTACACTGCAAACATCATGCATGACCTTTTTACTAAAGTAAAACAAGAAGACATTTTAGCCTTTTTGAGGGTAGCTGGTCTGTACCACCTCATATAGTTCATTAAAACAATTTGTATTACTTACTTCTTTCATCTATTTTATTTAATTATATTATTTTGAGCTTTTACAATTTCATAAGTTTCTATTAACACATAAATGATTGTATGGTTTTACATTATATGTATAGGCGATGGTTGAATAAAAAACAAACAATTCTCGCCGTTAATATGGCCTATGCTGCCGACACGGCGTAAAGAAACCACCAATCAATCAATCATGAGAACTGATTGCTTCAATTGGACTATACATAGTTCAATGAAAACATAACATTTTCACAACCAAAACTCCCACCTACATTTGATCGTACTCATTCAAGTTAGATACTGGTGCACTTATTAATCATTTATTGGTGTACAGTCAATTTAATCAAACCTGTTACTGCTGAAGCCTATGGCGTCGGAATTTAAATATGCTTGCCAAAATTAAAGCTGCATAGTCTGATGAAATATAAAATGTTCAAAACCAAACCAAATTATCTAGATTTGATTTGACATATCTAACTTAGATACTAATGCACTTATTAAGCATTTCTTTCTGCGTAGAAGGCAATACTGAGTCCATTTAACAGAACCTGTTGCTGCAGAGGTCTATGGTGTCAGAGTTGTGGCAAGCTTGCCATACCTAATTTTCCATGTTGGCACTAAAAATATCTCAAAAGTTTACCATTTAAAATAAAAGTAACTTTGAACTAATGTAAAGTAGATACTAGTGATCAATCTAATATATTTCTCTCAGAGAAAATATGGAAAATCAAAACCATCGGACTATGCAACATTAATTTAACAGGATTTTACTTCAAATACCTGCAAAGAAAGTTAGTCAATTAAAAGTAAAATAAAAGTTACTTCAAGCTAAACTAAAGTAGATTATCTAATATATTTATCTCTTATAATGGCTGGAACTTTTGCCCCGCCCTCACCACCCACCCGAATGGGCTCCCCTCCCCTGCCACCACCCTTAACCATCATGAACAAACCATCAACACACCAAACATCCTACACAACTATCAACCTGCTTAAACACATTGAACATTATATAAGACAGACAAAATGTCTTGTCAACTATAAACTCACCATGTTTTATAAGAGGAAAATGTAACCCTCAATAATTGTGTGAGTTGCCCTGAGTATCCACCTTCAACTCGGTACTGCTCTCCATTTTCCATGAACTACAGTGACGGGGGCTGTAGATTACACAGCAGGAGCCACTCCCTTAATTCTACAGGATTGGTGCTGTAACTAATACAGCACTGATCAAACGTATATAGACTGTCAATTCCAAGAATAAGATGGATGGAAGACCAGTGCTTCAGCGCTGACAAATGTCATATTCAGATGAATAAATATTTTACCAAAACAAACTAAACAAAACTCAACACCATGCAACTTTAACTGAGCGACAACATCCAGCAGCATTGGTTCATGTTTCATGAACCAGTCACCGCCCTAATCTCTGCTTTGATCCCCCGGGGCAACTGCTTTTTTACTTTGGGTCTATAATCATCTCAGACTCCCCCTGGCCTCAAAGCCAATATCTGACAACAACAGGAACTGCACTGGTGGGCATATTGATATCTACTCGAAACTAAAGGATATTAACAATTGCAAACATGAATTCTGTGTTTTTCCACGCTCATGTTCAGCACCTGGGAGCTGACAAAGGAATACTACAGGACCCCCTTCCACCCCCTAGCTCCCACCCAGCCCCTCTAACTCACCCCCACCCCCAACTAGCTCTCTCCTCCCACAATTGTGACACAACACGCCCACAGAAGAATTCTCTTTTTGACCAACAACAAACAAAAAGAAGGAAAATTTAGGTAGATTTAATAACATTGTCTAAAATAGTTTCTCATTCATCAACCACTCTACCTGTCTACATCTAATTGTTGATCTATGTATCAGCATTGACTAAACAAGCTAGCTAAGTGAATATACATGGTTGAAAGACTAAATAAGTTGTTCACCAAATAAACATGCATGGCGGAAAGTCCAAATAAGTTGTTCACTAAATAAACATACATGGCGGAAAGTCCAAATAAGTTGTTTACTAAATAAACATACACGGTTGAAAGACCAAATAAGTTGTTTACTAAATAAACATACATGGTTGAAAGACCAAATAAGTTGTTTACCAAATAAAAATACATGGCGGAAAGTCCAAATAAGTTGTTCACTAAATAAACATACATGGCGGAAAGTCCAAATAAGTTGTTTACTAAATAAACATACATGGTTGAAAGACCAAATCAGTTGCTTACTAAATAAACATACATGGTTGAAAGACCAAATAAGTTGCTTACCAAATATACATACACAACAGAAATACCAAATAAATTATTTACTAAACATACATTGCGGAAAGTCCAAATAAGTTGCTTACCAAATAAACATACACAACAGAAATACCAAATCAATTATGTACTTACCAAATAAACATACATGGTGGACGTACACAATAAGCTGCTTACCAAATAAACATGCACTCTGTGTTCCCTAAATAAAGATACATAGCAATTTCTTTGGTGAGTGCTGAGGCAATGGTCTGTCTGCTTACTAAATATGTTTATTTAATAAACTTGCATTTTACAATATACAAAACGGGGGTAGTAGGAGGGGTAGAAAGCAAATACAAAATCCCAAATTGTCATCAAGGTTGTGGCGGAGGAGCTATGAGAGTAGTACTTCCGGTACCGTCTTCTCCCAGTGCCAATTTGTCCTACTCTCTCATTGACCAGCATAATCTCCACTTCAGCCACTAGGGGGCTTCGCATGGCATCCACCGCCCCCCCCCCCACGCACCCCCCCCCCCCCCCCGCACCTACGCACACTCCTCCCCCCGCCATCCCTCCCGGTCCCTCCCGCTGGGACCCGGCGGCAGGCAGTCCGGTTACCGCTGATATGCCAGTCCTAATAGCTCCACAGACAGGTGCCCTTCAGGCCCATGTAGATGTCACGTGACTGGACTCACACATCTCCAAACCCACCAGCTACCTACCGGTTGGTTGTGAGTTTTACCTCCTGGCACCAACTAAGGTCATATCACAACAGGTACCGACTTGTGACAGTGCACACTTATGGTGATTTTATAGTGCTGCCCCACTGCGAGACCAGACCACCAGCACCATGACCTGATATCCCACTCAGTCACATTATCCTGACACCCAGTCAACCAGTCCTTGCCCTAGCCTAATAATGCCTTAATAGATTTATATATATTACAAATCGAATATTTGATTTTATACTTATAAATGTGAATGAATGTGGTTGTTTTAGGTTTGTTTGTTGTTGTTTTACGTCCTAGCAACATATATGGTCATATCAGCGGGCTTTTGGTTATAGGTGGGAAATTTGTTTTAAAATAGGGTCTACGGTGAAAGATGAAGTTGGGAGTGGCATGAACCCCACATTCCGCCGTGTAAGCTGATGCTGCGACCCGGCATGTTGGGTCGCAGCTTCAGTCCTCACTGAGCGACCAGCGGAACTCAGAACGCACGCAGGAAAGCAGGGATCAGCGGGACCCGGGAAAACAGTTATTAGGACATATAATTGACACTTATTGATTTATTGGTTAAAGTTCTCCAATTCAATGCTTTTGAGATGTGTGTCTATCTTTATTATAGATAAATATATCAGGTTAACAACCGGTATTACTTTAGTGTATTGTAAATGTTTATCTTTGGAGTGAAAACAATTCAGAATGAATTTTGGCATGCACATTGAAATCCTGACCCTATAGGCTTCAGCAGTAAGACGCTCTATTAAACTGACTTAAAGCTGCAAAGTGCGATGAAAACATCAAATATTCAAAACCAAAATAGTTATCTAGATTTGATTGTAAATATCTAACTTAGATACTGCTGCGCTTATTAAACATTTGTCGCCACATAGAAGGGAATACTGAGTCAATTTAATAGAACCTGTTACTCCACAAGTCTATTGTGTTAAGAGTTTTGGCAAGCTTGCCAAAATTAATTTCACACATTTGCACTTCAAATATCTCAAAAGTTAACCATTTAAAGTAAAAGTTACTTCAAACTAAAGGTAAGGTAGATTATAATGACCAACCTAACATATTTATCTCAGAAAATTACAGAAACTCAAAACCATCGGACTATGCAACTTTAGCATACCAGACGGGATGGCCGAATGAGTTGAGCGTCCATCTCTCATTTTGGTAGATGGTGGAATCGAACCCATGGGTTCAAACTCTGGTTGAGTCAAACCAATGACTTACGTCCAATATTACACGAGTTTGACATAGCATTGCAAGTGGACATAATATTGAAGGTTGAGATAGCCTTGCAGATTGAGATCGTATTTCTGGTGAACTCAGCCTAAGCCAACAACCACCACCACATCATGGCTAAAACCCAAATATCAGGTTTAGCTAAAGCTGGATGCCCGCTAGATGGTAGTACCGTGCAAGCATCCATGCCCAACAAAGAATACGCTATACACCATGACATAATTAAATACACAACCACATTCACACTCACTGGGGGAGGGGGTCCTTTGGGGGACGCGGCGGACCGTATTTACAGGGAGGGGGGCAGACTGATGGTGGCCTGGGGCCCTTGGGACTGTGTCATCTGGGTGCACTTCCTCTAACAGACCTGAAGGGCCTGCCAGGACTAAAGATTGGCCACCTAAACGTACGTAGCCTCACACATAAGATCAACCAACTAAGAGCCGACCTACCCAGGTCTGGTTTTGATGTCTTCACTATATCAGAAACATGGCTCAATAGAACAGTTGAAGACAGACTCACATCTATACCAGGTTACCAATTAATAAGGGCTGATAGAAAAACAAAGCAACTTAGTGGGCAGACCAAAGCTGGTGGTGGACTAGGTATTTACTTTAAGCAAGATCTCCATGTTGATGCAGGTAAACATGCTGAGCATAACCTATCAAATAGCAATATTGAACTACAGTGGGCTGTAGTCACCAGACCCCATACAAAACTAATACTCATTGGCAACGTATATAGACCCCCAAATGGCAACCTAAATGAAGGAATTGGGCAAATAAGTAACTCCTTGAATAATATAGCCACTATCGATAAATATGAGATACTCCTCATTGGCGACTTCAATGAAGAATATAATGGCAAGAGGCCTACGATGGGAGGACTACACTAGTTCGAGAATAAAGCAACTTGCAAGCTTAGAAACATGAGTGTGAACATATTGATCCAGCACACAGCACAACCAGGGTGCGTAACTAAAACCACTAACAAACAATTAGACCTGGCACTTACACATCAAACCTCGTGTACACTCTCAGGTGGAGTCCTTAAACTCTATAACATAAGCGACCACAAAACCAATATTTATAATAATAAAAAAAACTATACTCACAAACTAATCGCACCCACCATAAACACAATATTACAACCCAAAAAACCCACCCCCCCCCTCCCTGTTACTTTTTTTTTTTGAATTTGTGTTGTCCCCCCCCCCCCCCCCCCCCCCCCCCTCCCCCCCCCCTACCTTTTTTTGTTGGGGAACGCTCTACTATAGGAGACTGCAATTTTGATGAGATTGGGCTGGCACACTCGAAAGCCAAATAATACAGTGCACTCCGCAAAATTCTCACACCACTGGATATGTAGACGCCTGAACCCCAACCTATGTTGGGATATGCTAACCGCAACAATCACTATTGCAGCTGACAGGCACTGTCCCCTAACCGAGATCACCACCAGAATCACCATGGGAGGTTACCTTAATGATGAACTACTAGAGCTTCAAAAGGATAGAGATTACTTTATCCAAAAGTTTGAGAAAACAAAAGATCCAGGGGATGATTTCATAGCTAAATGTATGATCAGAAAGGCTAGGAGTGAAGTAAGGAAAGCCAAAGCAAGGTATTATCAAGTCCAGATAGACAAATATAAACAGAATGCCAGAAAATGTTGGTATGAAATAAACCAAATCGAACCTAAAAAAGAGACAAGAATCAGTGGCCTTGTAAGTATTAAAATCCCAGATGAATTACTGGCAGAGGAAATCAATAACTATTTCATAGATATAGGTGAGAAACTAGCCAATAAATTCAAACAGAAGGATGATCAACACAAAACCTTCCATGCCAAACTAAATAAAGAAAAGTATGACCTTCTGGAAACCACCCAGGATGAAATCCTTGATAGAATTAACAAAATATCTATCTACAAATCATCAGGAATGAAGGACATCAGTACCACTTTGATAAAAAGTGCGATCACAACACTGAGTGCAGAATTTACACATTTATATAACCTAATAATCAGTACAGGCATCTTCCCTGATGACTGGAAAGTGGCCACAGTGAGGCCCATACCTAAAGTCAACATCCCGCAAACCTGTAGTGAACTACGCCCAATATCGATCCTCCCACTGCCTGGCAAGATCATAGAACAAATAATACATGACCAAATTAAGACATTCCTTGAGTCCTCTAACTATTTGACCTACCAGCAAAATGGCTTCAGGAAAAATAGGTCCACCACCGGGGCACTGGCGTCTCTACTGGATGAACTTTTGTCAAACATAGACAAGGGTGATCTTACTATTGCAGTCTTCCTTGATTTCAAGAAGGCATTTGATACGATCGACCACAAAATCCTCATGCATAAAATAGAACGAGCTGGGCTAGGCAATAGAGCACATAGCTTCCTCACAAATTACCTCAGCAATAGGAAACAATACACAAAACTAAGTGACACCAACTCGACCACTCGAGAAATAAAAACAGGAGTTCCACAGGGCTCCACTCTGGGACCCCTACTGTTTCTAATATTTATAAATGACCTACCTCTAGTTTCCAACAAGGCATCTTTCACATTATTTGCTGATGATGCAGCACTAACAATACATAACAAGGACCTTGCCATAGCCGCAACCGAGGCTGGAATGGTGCTGGATGGAGTGAACACATGGTGCAATGAGAATAAACTAACACTAAATGGCACTAAAACTGAGTACATAATCTATGGAACCAAAGCCAGGAAGGTGAGGGCCCAGCCAATACAACTGCAGATGGGTGGCTTAGTGCTCCGTGAAGTGAACTCCTATAAGTACCTAGGCACAACTCTCGATGCAACTCTAACTGGTACCCAACAGCTGGCAAGACTTAACCAAACACTGGCACTAAAAATGAACACATTCAGAAAAATAAGGTCGTATGTAAGTGAGAATACTGCGCTGCAGCTGTACAAGTCAACAATATTACCAATTATAGACTACAATGATATCATCTAGGGATTACTAACGAAGCAGCAAGAGACCAAATTACAAAGAACGCAAAACAGAGCCCTCAGAACAGTATTCCAAGGCAAGATACTAAGTGTGGTTGAAATGCATAGCAGAGCAGGGCTGGACACTCTGGATGTACGTAGGAACCTACACCTAATGACGTTGATGTATAAACGTGCAAGTGATGACAAATACATAGATCGCACAACCAGGGTAACGAGAAGGGGGACATCGACTCTGCTCTGGGTGCCCAACCCTAATACAAATAAGTTAATGAGAGCTCCGATTTACAAAGGAAGTGTCATGTGGAATGAGCTCCCAACCAAAACCAGAGAAGCGGGTTCGATCCTTGCCTTTAAAAATGCATACAGAGCTCACCTGGTTATTCAGGCCCAAAACCTGACACTGCAAATATATAATACGACCTGGTGAAAAACCCATTGACTTCGCCCTCTGTCATGCCTGCTCTCTCCCTGCGTGTCCGCCCCCCCCTACCCATGGACCCCTCTCCCCCATCCACATTTCCCCCATCCACATTTGACAAACAACTATTATAACTCAATGACTCGAGACCCACTACCCCTACTTTAGACCCATTACCACCTCTGAATAACTACATCAACCAGCAATGCACACAATATAAACCACTATACATGCACATCATCGCACTATTTAAAGACTAACCGTTATTAAAACCAAATCTAAGTGATATACAAACACAGCATATGATTTAACCACTAGTGTATATTACTGCACACTCTATCTTGATGCATATACCTTGCACTATGGTGAGTGCATATGCTGTACACTATGCAGCATAGGCTGCTCCCCCACTTTCTTTTAGGTTCAGAATGGGTTTGTGTCTCGCACTCAGTGATGACTACTACCCTTGCACTATGGTGAGTGCATATGCTGTACACTATGCAGCATAGGCTGCTCCCCCACTTTCTTTTATGCAGCATAGGCTGGTCCCCCACTTTCTTTTATGTTCAGAATGGGTTGTGCTGCACACAATGCAACACATTCCACTTCCACTATGTACAGATGAAATGCGACCACTCCGACGGCTGGAAGACCAGTGCCCCGGCGCTGACAAAATATGTATTCAGATGAATAAAAATATTTACCAAACAAAAAAAATATAATTATATATATATATATGTATATATGTATATATGCCTATATATATATATGTATGATGCGTCCTTAAAATGTACACACATACACACATATACACATAATCACCTACTCACACATACACATACGTACAGATATATAGCTGTTGACACCGTCTGTAACACATAGATATATATATATACGTACACATATACACACATGCACACATTATATATACACATACTATCAGTATCACACAGGCTCTACGGCCTGGTTCTGCGGGCGTGTTGTTGGCGTGGTGCCAGGCGCCCATTGTGATACACGGGGGTCTGATTGTGAAGTGGGCGATGGATGAGAGGGGGGGAGGTGAGGGGCGGGGCGCCCCCTGGTGGCAACCGACACATCTTCCGGCGCCCACTACAATGCCTCACTTGCCGTGGTGCTGCCACCAAGCGACAAAGGGAATGATTTTCCTTTTGTACGCGTAGCCTGAAAGGTCACCACCAGAGGTTGTTGGCATCCATGTGCAAGGAGGAGTCACATACTTTGCACAGAGAAAAGTAATACAAATAAGCAGGACAATAAAATATCATCCGCAGGGGGCGCCACCGGTCAAGTGCGGAGTCTAACAATGGTATCAAGAATAACAATGGTATCAAGTATTATACTAGTATAATAATATAATGGAAACAATTCCCTTCGTATTTTTATACTCGCATAATACCTTATACATCATATATAATAAACATGTTAACTAAGATAGGGCAAAGGTGTATATGTAATCATAAGCTTTTAAACAGCGCCAGGGATACATTAATCATTTACAGGTTTGTTTACTGGGGGTATTACCAGGTTGGAGAGCTGACCTCATTCGGATTACACTGGTCATTTTAGGTCCGCTTGAATTTGCAAGGTCGAATTTGATATATCTCTGATGTGGTCAGAAAGGGAGCGAAAATGCAGACTGCAAATGTGTTAACTGTCAAGGTGCCCACTTGGCCATATCGAAAGATTGTCCTGTGTGGAAAAAAGAAAAAGCTGTTCAAAGGGTGAAAACTGAAAACAACATCAGCTACCCAGAGGCTAGGAAATTGGTTGAGGGGTCCAGCCCCTCCCGCTCCTATGCCTCTGCAGTCAAACCCTCCACCAGGACAATCGAATGTCGGACCGACTGCGCATGGTTGAACTTGTCCTTCTGGTTTCCAGAGCGTGGTTTCTTTGACGAAGACAACCACTGTCCAAACTGATCCGAATACGAGTGTGTCTAACAAAGACTCTAACAAAATTACAAAAAAAACAAAGCTGGGGACTGAAAAGGCTCTGGCACAAAAACAATGGAAAGTTGCTCCCGAAAGGGAGCAGAAGGAATCTATCTCCCTTAAAAATTAATTTTACATATTAGATGAAGAAGAGATGGCTGAGGCTGTGTCAAGTCATGGTCGCAGCGTCTCCCCCAAAGTGAAAATGAGGGGGAGATCACCTGTAAATCCGCCACATTGATGGTGGGTGCATCTCTTCTTCAATGGAAGTGCCAAGGTTTTAGAGCAAACTTCAATGAAGTGCGATTGCTTTGTGAGAGGCTTGACCCTCTTGCCCTTTGCTTACAAGAAACATATATAAAGGCTACTGATCAGATTTCTCTAAAACACTACAATATGTATCACTCTTATGCACCGGATGGGGAACGAGCCACTGGTGGCTCATCCATTCTATTGTGTGAAGATGTGATACACACCCCCATCACCTTGAATACAACTTTTCAAGCAATAGCCATTCGAATTAGTCTGGATAAAACCATTACAATATGCTCCATATATATCCCCCCTAACTCCATATTTTCAACACAAGATTTAGAAACTTTAGCTGATCAGTTGCCTCCCCCCTACATTTTAATGGGGGACTTCAATGCACACAACCCCATGTGGGGTAGTGCAAACACAAACAGGAGGGGCAGGGGAGTTGAGAATTTCCTAAGCAATCGCGCTTTAAGCTTTCTAAATGATGGGTCCCATACTTATGTTCATCCTGGGTATGGGACCTCCTCTGCGATCGACCTCACTATTTTGCAACCAGGTCTCCTACTGGACTTCTCGTGGAGAGTCTGGAACGACCTTTGTGGAAGTGACCATTTCCCTATCATGATTACGACTAAGGGACCAGCTCAGAACTGGAAGGAACCAAGCTGGGGGCTGAGCAAAGCCGACTAGTCACTGTTCCAGTTACTCGCCCGTGAGAGGTTCACAGGAGTAGCCCGCAATGATCCTGTTGCAATGATCCTGTTGCAATGAAAACATTCACGGGAAGTCTTGGGGTTGATTGCAGAGGAAACCATTCCTAATACCTCAGCATTTCCAAAACATATAACAAATTCTTGGCTTAATGTAACTTGTAAGAACGCTATCAATGAGTGGGAAAAGGCGCAATGTGTGTTCTTCCGGCGGCCTACCGCCGAGAACCATGTACGCTTTAAAATTCTAAGGGCTCCGGCTCGCCGAATTATTAGGGAGGCAAGGAGGCTGTGTTGGAAACAATATGTCTCCAGCATAACCACTTGCACCCCGCTTTCTAATGTATGGACCATGATCCGGAAAATAAAACAAAAATATGCTGGATCATCGGTCCAACACCTAAAACACAATAATATTCTTTTAACTTCCGTAACCGACATAGCCAACCTTCTTGCCAGTACTTTCTCCCAGAACTCATTTGTGCAAAACTGCCTTCTGGCCTTTGCGCAGATGAACTTGCACCTGGAACGACATTCTATAAATTTCAAATCTAATAACACTTAGCACTACAATAGATTTTTCACAATAGATGAATTAAAGCATGCTTTAAATAGATCGCATGACACTGCAATAGGTCCAGACAAAATACACTACCACCTTCCACCAGCACCAATAGAACTGCTTCTGCACCTTTTTAATAATATTTGGCACACGGGAGACAGCCTAACCTCCTGGCAAGAGGCCATCATTATTCCCATCCCCAAACCAAAGAAAGACCATAGCGAGCCCGGGAACTACCGCCCGATAGCGCTTACAAGTTGCATTTGTAAAACTTTTGAATGAATAATTAACGATCGCCTCGTCTGGATCCTGGAGTCGGAGCACCATCTGACCGACTTCCAATGTGGTTTCAGGTGGGGGAGGAGTACCCTCGACCACTTGATCCGATTGGAGTCATTCATTCGAAATGCCTTCATAAACAGAGAACATGTCGGTGTGCATATTTTTCTACCTTGAAAAGGTGTACGATACAACATGGAAGTACGGCATCCTGAAGGATTTGTTCAATATGGGGTTTAGAGGGCGCTTGCCCATTTTCATTTCTAAATTTCTATCAAACCGGAGCTTTAGAGTTTGGGTCAATGCTACCCTCTCTGATCCTTTTGATCAGGAGATGGGAGTACCTCAGGGTAGCATTCTGTTAGCCTTTTTGGCATTAAAATTAACAATATAGTAAAATCCATAAAGAGTCCTGTATCCTGAAGTTTCTATGTAGATGACTTTTTAATATGTTATAAAGGTAAAAATATGAACACTATAGAACGGCAGCTCCAAATAAACATAAATAGCCTTTCCTCATGGGCAATGGAAAATGGCTTTAGATTTTCCAAATCGAAAACCGTTTGCATGCACTTTTGTCTTTTACAGACTTTGCACCATGAACCCAATTTAACAATTGGAAACGATCCCATAAAAGTTGTCAAAGAGACCAAGTTTTTAGGACTCATATTTGACAACAAATTATCTGTTATCCCTCATATTAAGTATTTAAAGTCCAGATGCCTTAAGGGACTGGACATTTTAAAAGTTCTAACCCACACACAGTGGGGAGCAGACAGCGCTGTCCTGCTCCAATTATATATAACATTAATACATTCAAAATTGGACTATGGCTGTATTGTTTATGGTTCAGCCAGGAAATCATACATATCACAGTTAGGCACTATACACCTTCGGCTGGCCCTGGGGGCGTTTATAACCTCGCCCATCCAGAGCCTTTATGTCGAAGGCCGAGAGCCTTCCCTTAAGAGTAGAAGGCTCAAACTGTCCATGCAATATGTGATAAAATTAAAAGGAAATATTTTAAATCCTGCATATAACTACATTGTTATGCCACCATATGAACATCTCTATGAATCAAGCCCACCATACATAAAGCTGTTAGGCACCAGAATAAAGCCTCATCTGGGGCAGCATAAAGCCTCATTTGGGGCAAATCCACATAACATAGCACCCTCACAATATTCAGAAGTTCCTCCCCAGTGTGGTTCGAGCAGTTCGCAGAGTCATTCAATGCAGTAGTCCTAATCCGTCCCCGGCCTAGAGAATTGTGGGTAATAGAGTGCGACTCCACCTTGCGGGCCGGGGCAGCATTCTCAAAAACTCATTTCTTTCCAGCAGAGTACCCCCCACTTGTAACAGAGCGTAACATGAATATTACACAGCTGGAAGCGGTCAATCTGGTACATGCAGTACAAGCTCTTCTCCTACCCTCCCCGCATAGGTTTTTAGTTCAGATCAATACAGATAATGCTGCATCCCAGCAAGTTCTCTTATCGGGCAGGGGTAAAGATCCGGTGCTCTGTGCATGTGCAAGGCAGCTCTGGTTGTTCTCAGCGAATAAGAATTTCGAACTAGTAATCTGCCATAAGCCCGGTTCCGAATTAATTCTAGCAGATGCTCTGAGCAGGTCGACAGTCAACCCGGCCCTTAAGGCTAAAGCCTCGGTAATGTGCTCTCAACTTAATCTGGCTAGGCTTCCAATGCTGTTCAACCTTGACATACTTGATTTTCCCCTGGAAGTCCCTCGAGCCTGGAAGATATTACTTGTTTGCATTTATCTTCCAGGCTACACGCTGACGAACCATGCTGTGTTACTGTCTGTCTATGAGAGTGCCCTCTCCCCTCGGACGTGGGTGAATAAGGCTACCCATGTGTCGGGGTACCTCCGGTTCTGCCATCGCCCTCGAGTGAAGCCTCTCGCCCCTCGCCTATACGACCTGCTGTCGTTCCTGCACCATCTCTCCACAGTCCTGCGCTCCCCCGGAGCAGTATATAATTATTTCTCCTCAGTGAAACTGTGGGTTTGTTCCGTCCCCGGTGACCATGATGTGTTTTCTGCACATGAAATTGCTGTGATGAAGAGAGGAATTCTTAATTGTTCTACTCATGTCCCGATTAAGGCCCCCGGTCTGAACCCCTCTGAATTTGTTAAGATCATTACGTTACTAGCCCGATTGTCCCCGCCTTAAGGCAAAGCAATCTGGTTATGGTAGCTTCCGGTCATTCCCGCCACACTCTTGCTTGCTCTGATGTCATTGTAAAGCCTTCTGCTGTTTTCTTGTTTATTCGCTCTACCAAAACATGCCCCTCCTCGTCCAACCCCCTTACCTTCCGCCTCCCAGCTATTCCCGATTTGCCCTGCTGCCTTGTCAGAGCCTGGTCCTCTTATTTTGCTGTCTCCCCCCCCCCCACCCCCTACCCGCCCCCGAGGCTGGGCCCCGCCATCTGTCTCCCGTCCCGAGTCCCCCTCAGTGCTCCTGCTCTCACTGCTGCTCTCAAGATGGCTGCACTGGCAGTGCTACCTCACCCAGAGCGTCTCACCTTGCACAGTCTACACCGAGGAGCAGCTCAGGCCTGCACTGCGGAAGGGCTCCCGATTCATTCCCTCATCACTGCCCGGACCTGGAAGACGCAAGCAGTCACCACCTATCTGCCCTCCAGCTGGATCACAGCGGCGCCATCAGCGCTCGCTCAATTGTTGGGTGAGCGCTGATTCATCTTCCTTCGTCTCTGTCCTGGTGCTCGCTAATGAACTCTGAGGTCTTGCCTCATTCCTGCTCCTGTCAGCATTTGATGAACATTCGGGTCCCTGTCACCCATTAGCCATGAAACTCCTCAGCCTACGTGGTGACGATTACTTTGAATCAATTCTTCAAAAATCACTTTTCTCCTCTTTCTTCTGTTAGCCGAGTGTAGTGAATTGGACATGTTGGCCGAGGCTAACATGGGTAATTTACTCACAAGGCTATGTATATTTCTGTCTTCCTCAGGCCTGCCTGCTCCCCTACTCTTCACTTTCTCGCTGTACACCCTGCAGTGCACTTCACCTTCCCCGCCCGCCCAGCCACCTTCTACCTAAAGGGGTGAGCGCTGATTCATCTTCCTTTGCCTCTCTCCTGTTGCTCGCTAATGAACTCTGAGGTCTTGCCTCGTTCCTGCTCCTGTCAGCATTTGATGAACATTCGGGTCCCTGTCACCCACTAGCCATGAAACTGCTCAGCCTCCATGGTGACAATTACTTTTAATAAATTCTTCAAAAATCACTTTTCTCCTCTTTCTTCTGTTAGCCGAGTGTAGTGAATTATTACCATCATTAGTAATGTCATTATTATTGTTATTATCGATGTCATTATTATAATCATTAATATTGACATTATTATTATTATTGACATACCCACACCAAAGGCATTATAATTATTCCCGACTGATAACAATAACAATGACACATAATAGAAATAATGATGCAGACAGTGCGGAATAATACAAATGCGAAATATGATAATTAAATATGAAATAATTCAAATAAGGTCCACAGTCAGATATTTCAGGGGGCGGCGATGGGAGACCGGGAGTCCCGGAAGCGGGATGCTGGGAGTCCCGGCGGTGAGAAGCCGGGATCTGAATAGGTGGCCTCCTAACCTGCTTCATATTATGCAAACTATTATTGCAATATAAAGTGAAGAACTTAGCAATGCTGCTATAAGTTATGGGTTACTGTAAGCTGAGTAATCCTCCATTTGCTAATAAAATGTTAACCCATGGGTAATCTGTGCCATCAGAGATGTGTGTCCAGTGCACTGTGACACTGGTCCTGACATATGTAATCCAATCCACCATCACATCTATTCCAAGTGGCATAAGCCATGGCCCCTTCACACCCAGTGAGCTCAGCTGTCAGTGGAGGTGTAACACAGATCCCCACTGGCAACGTTATGCCAATATGAACTTGCAATACGTTTCAGAGTGGCAGAGACTATGCATGTTGCAAATGGAGGACCACTAGGTAGTATGGGATGCAGTCATCTCCAAATTCAGTATGTTGGCATGTATATATATATATATATATAGTTTATAATGTATGTTAATATAATTATGTATATATATACATATGCATGCATTGTATATGTATGGGTCTAGATGTATATGTGTGTGTATTTGTTAATATACACATGCTAATATGTGTAGATATATTTATATAATTACGATAATAATGATGATAATACTGACATTAATAATGGCAATTATGTGTTTGTATGTACATTATATGTATGTATATCTGTATACAGTATAACCTCTCTAACCGACCACCTCCACAGATCGACTGCTCCCCTATAGTGATCGCTTTATTTGGGTCCCAAACGATTGCTCATACAATACCATTGTAACGATAACAACATCCCATAACCGACCACCTCCGTAAATGGACCATTTAAAGTTTGTCCCATGGTCGATCAATTTAGAGAGGTTTTACTGTATATGCAATATATATGTGTATATGCACAATACATATAGACAAATATATACATATATATGCATAGATATGTATATATAAGTATATGTATATATGTACATGTATATGTGTATGTATATGTACCTTCGTATGTTCTTCACTCACTCAGAAGTTGATATATGTAATATTATGTGTGTGCATATATATATTATGTGTGTATACATACATATATATGCATACTTATATACATAATTACAATACTAATACCAATAATAATAGTGACGAATATAATGATGAATATAATGACGAATATAATTACAAATATAATGACAAATATAATGATGAATATAAGGAAGAATATAATGACAAATATAATTTGCTATGGTCGGCTAACAGAAGAAAGAAGAGACAAAGTAAGAGACAAAGTGGTTTTAAGGAATTTAATAAAAGTAATCATAACCAATGAGGTTGAGCAGTTTCATGGCTAGTGGGCGGCAGATACCCGAATGTTCATCAATTGCTGACAGGAGCAGGAACGAGGCAAGACCTCAGTATTTGTAGATGAGCACCAGTAGGCAGGCGAAGGAAGATGAATCAGCACTCACCCCCTAATGGTGCAGTCACACTATGACGCTTCTCCCGGCGACCCGTCAGCGTTGAAAATAAAATCTTGCGCGTCGAGAAACGTCCAACTTTTCGGCGGTTTGGGGAAAAAGATCGGCGTCAGCGCGGTGCATTATGCGCACGCGGCCAACGTGTTTCGACGCGTTGGGGACAAAAAAAAGAAAAAGTTTGGCGTGACGTCTTCATCTAACCTTAAATCTTGCTAGGGCATAAAACAAAAACGCCCCAGTTTGCCGCAACGTGTGAGCAACGACCCTCCCGCGTGCCCGCCGTCTTCCTAGCGTTCCCAGAACGTTATTCCGGCGCGTCCAACGCATTGCGATGCACGCCTAACGTCCTTAAGCTGCGAACACACTGGATTCGTAACTGGCGCGTGCGTCAAGCGTCGCGCGTACGTCAACAATTTAAATGTATGTAATAAAGAGAACCTGAACACACTGGCGCGTGTGTTTCTCATGCGTGCGTCGCGCGTGCATCATGAATCGCTTTTGGAGCGATTCGTTTACGCTTGACGCGTGATGACGCTTGGCTTTTGACCGAATTTGTGTGGTTAGAGCACATGTTTGGACCGTCCTACATGTTTGGACCGTCCCATTTTTTCATATATCATATGGAGACTGCTTCCTAACAGGTAGTTGCTTTTGATAGTCATTGGAGCACATGTTTGGACCGTCCTACTCTTCCTGTCTGTTTGTTAGGTTGTTGGTTGGTTGTGGATTGGTTGTTGGTTGGTTGGTTGGTTGTGGATTAGTTGTTGGTTGGTTGGTTGTTGGTTGGTTGTTGGTTGATTAGACGCGTGGCAGACGCGTCCAGTGTGTTCACTATTTGCGCCCGAGAACCGCATGACGCCCGCTTGTACTGCATCCAGTGGGTTCGCAGCTTTACCTATATATTTGCGCGCGCTGCCGGTCGCCACCAGCGCGTCCAGACGTTTCACTTATTATCGCCCAAAATCACTACACGTTGCCGTGTCGCCGGCGAGAAGCGTCGTAGTGCGACTGCACCATAATATAGAGGGTGAGTGGGCTGGAAAGCGAAGTGTACTGCAGGGCGTGCGGGGTGAAAGTGAGTGGTAGGCGAACAGTCAGGAGCGAGGAAAACAGAAATAGACATAGCCTCATGAACAAATTACCCATGTTAGCCTCGGCCAACATGTCCAATGACGAATATCAATTATAATGACAAATATAATGACTAATATGATTATATATATAAACATGTATATAATCATGCATATATATGCATGCATAGACACATACTATTATACACATAATTATAAACTGTTGAGTGAGTTGAGTTATGTCCCCCAGAGGGGGATGGTCGTAATGGTTTGCATTGCATTTGATTCGCCTCAGGGAAATGGGAGGGAAATGGAATGGGGGTGAGATGGGAGGGGTGATCTGACACTGTCACCTCTGTCTTGTGACACTCATGCAGGGACCCCCCGATACACAGAGGGGGGCGGGGGTGGGGGCTTGGCGGCGGCTATGCACTGGGTATGGGCGGACGCAAATCCGGAGGGGCCGGGGGCGTGGGGAGGGGGGAGGGGATCGGGGCACGGCACTCCTCTCCACGGTGGACGAGACACGACGTGTGAAGCAACTGCCTCCCCTCCCCTCCTTTCCCCTCTCCTACCACCCCCCCTCTCCTCCCACCCCTTCCCCTTTCCTCCCAGCCCATCTCCTCCCCTTCTGTCCCCTCCCCTCCCATCCCATCCCATCTCCTCCCCTCCCCTCCCCTCCCCTCCCTTCCACTCCCCGCAGGCACACTGCCACCCCCATCCCGACGCACACTGTTGCGAGACATAAATAATAATAATGCTAATAATAATGCAGATAATAATAATGTTATTAATAATGACAATACTAATACTGTTACTAATAATGACAATAATAATAATGCTAATATTAATGACAATAATAATAATTCTAATAATAATGACAATACTAATAATAATGCTAATAATAATGAAAATAATAATTGATAAAATATAGATACTAATACAGCTAATAAACCGAATCTGGCATGCTCACTCTTCTCCCTCTATGAACCAAGCCCAACCCCCGGTAAGTTTGCCACTGAAGTGAGTAAAGGGTGTGTGTGTGGGGGGGGGGGGCAGTCATACAGGGTTTGCCACTGACCTAAATATACACCCATGGCTGAATGGAGGTACCCGTATTATGATGTGGTTGTTTGGTTATACCAACACAGTAACTGATACCCCTGTCACACTACGACGTAACGAGCCAACGTGAGCCTAACGTGATAATTTTTCGTCATTACGTTGCCGTACGTTGGGTCACGTTATGATGACGTCATAATGATGTTAGAGTGACGTCGAGCTACGTCATGTTACGTCGTGTTACGTCGGCGCGCGTCGAGGTTTTGAACCTGTTCAAAACTTTCGACGTATCTCAACGTGAAGCGTTACATTGGGATGACGTGACAATGACGTTAGGTTGACGTTCCCGATCGTTATAGCAGCGTAAATGACGTTAGAGTCACGTTATGTCACGTCAGACCGACGGCCCGGGTGGGAGCAACGTGTGGGCAGCGTTTTGCACGTTACGGTCACGTTACGGTCACGTTACGGTCACGTTATGGTCACGGTTACGGTCACGTTACGGTCACGGTTCGGTCACGTACGGTCACGTTACGGTCAGTTTACGCGGTCACGTTACGGTCACGTTACGGTGGCGTACGGTCACGTTACGTCCACGTCGCACCCGTTACGGCGACGTTACGCTCACGTTACACTAACGCCCGGTCACGTCGCCAATTACCCCTCCCCCTTAACGTTGTCACGTTACAGCTAAGGTCACGACGTACACCAACGTTACTTTCACGTTACGCTCACGTCCACAATATGCATATTACGCCCATAACGTCGACGTAATATAATTATTTTCACGTTCTGGCTACGCTGACGTAGTCACGTCGTAGTGTGACAGGGCCATAACACAGCGAACCCGGTCCATACCCATAAAGCACTAATATTTTAATGTTGTTTTACAAATGACTTCCCTAACTAAATATCCTGACTCTAATCTGGGATCTTAATATATTTGTTTCCTTTCCTGTTGTAAAATATTGGAATGGAAATGACCAGGTGCATACATGCGTATATATATGTGCTGGTGGTGCCTGGTTGAAATGTAAATAAACATAGTGGTGCTATCAGGACTGTGTGTAAGGGGCACTCAGTGTAGTGGAAGTAGAGGATGAAGAGGACGTCTGAACTACCGGAGATCTGGTTGACAAGTAGTTTTATTATCGGTGACAACAACCCAGCTCGGTGGGCGTTTCCGCCGGTCTTTCCTTCGTGCGTACATCGATACCAATATATATGACATCCCCCTTTCATGTACAATACGGACAGCGGTGATGACCATACGCATTTCATGTACATTTGTTACAGAGTGTTCAGGATGTTATATTTTACTGATAACTCTTATTGCACTGTAATGTCCCTTCGCTATAATCTGTCTTTTCATGTTTTACCTTATGAACTTTCCCTCATCCCAATGTGGCTTACCACATTGAGTGATCTACTTTTTTATATATATATATATATATATATTTTGTTTAGTGTTAATTGTACAGTTTAATAATTTATTAAACGAGCAATGACGTCACCGATGAAATGAGAAGCGAAATACAATTTCTTTTTTAAAATGCAAATTTAGTAATACATCGTGACCCATATTGGTTTTCATTTTGAGTTCTTTGGTGCCCAAGTGTTCAATGTTTAACCGACTGTTGTTATCTTCGGGTTCAACTGCACCTTTTCATTGCTCCAATTAAATGTCAGTAACATGCATTTGATATACAACACACATACATTGTTCATATGTCTTCATCTTAAATCTAACAATTTCATATTGTAATGCCGTAGTCTCGATTAATTAATTCTGTTTATCATAGTCTTAATCTTAACACTGTGTCAATAACGAGCAGAAACATATAACTAACCTCGAGGTATCACAGGATATGATCGTAGAACATTATTGGTACCCTCCCCCTCGTAGAACATTATTGGTACCCTACCCCCTCCCCTCTCTGCTAGTCAGGATCACCACACTCAGGCTCAAGGCATGTGGTGGCCAGGGAGCCAGACAGCTTGGTGTGGTGGGCAGATCACTGGTAACCATGGGGACCAGGAATGCTGGATCCCTATTAGTAGAGCTAAGAATGTTTGTTTCTCATTGGGGGAATAGTGTAGGGTGATACTCTACACTGAATCCATGTACCATATAAATAATAAACCATAGGGCTTGACTCTCTGTCTCTTCTTTCACACTTTATACTCTTCCTTTCTCTTTGTCTGTATTGATTTCACTATAGCCTGCCTACACAACCACAGATTTGAGCTGTAGACTTTACATATTACTTGGATGAAGGATTCAACTTTAGATACTTTATGGAGACCTAGTCGTTACATAATCGGCGACAACAATGGATATTGACACAATACGGTTAGTAATGCTATACGGTTAGACAATGACGTATTTAAAATGATATTTTGGTTCTAAATTGATGGTTGGTTCATTATTAGACACGATGGGTAGTGACTGTGGTAGTTACTGAAACAGTGTCATTTTAAAAGCTTAGAACTAATTGGCTACTACTTGTTTGGTGCATTGTGTAGGTAGTGTTTTCTTCTGCTATTTTATTTGTCTTTGTGGGGTTTGAAATTCATTCAAAATTGTGTTTGTTGAAGATTATTCCGACAAATGCTACTATTTTAGAAGGTATGCTAGACTTTATTGATGGTATATCTGTAATGTGCCGTCATTGAAGCCTCATGTCGCCGCTAAACTACATTTGTATACGGGACTACTTTTGGGTTTCTTTAACCTTGGCATGAATGGGTGAGCATAGAAATACACTACAATATTTGTGTACTATTTCTTCTACTTGACAGGGAAAACTATTCTTGGATTCAATTCTATTAATTATTTCTACCACTGCATAAAACAGCAGCTTAAAAACGCCAGTCACATGTGCAATGGAGGAGCAGTTGCGTGAAGAATTTCAACTTTGGTTTCAAAGTGAGTGTGATTTGGGAAATTATTCAGCTGAAACTGGACAGTTAGAAGCATGGAATAAATTTATGGCACAAAGTCTAGACTTTATTACAGAAGAAATGAAGAACATTTGCTAAGGTAATGGAATGGACAGAATTAAGAGAAGATAGGGAAGAATGTAGGGAAGCATGTGAGCTTTTGCAAGTTGAACATAGACAGCGAGAGGTACAAATTAATCTTTCAAAGCATATGGTAAGTCTGTTCCCTTATTGGATGGTCAGATAGGGGAGCATTGCACAGTTGGATAGATTTAATAGAACATATCGGGACTCTAGCCGATGTTTCAGACTTAGTCATTATCCGCTTTGCTTTCTCGAATGCAACAGGTACATTGCATGAAGTTCTCTTTACTGCTTTTCAGCATAAAAATGTGAAGTTCTGGGATGAAATATAGGAAGTGATAGCTTCCACTCTACTGACAGAGGATGAACGTAGTCATTTAAAAGGGATAGTGATGGCTATGAAGCAAAATGAAGGGAAAACAGTAGCTGCATACTGTCAGCGGTTCAAAACTGATGCAGCTAAAGGTTGGAATCTTCCTACTGCAGTTTTTGGTACTGATACCTTCGAGATACTCCTTTCTAGATTTCTTGACTCCTTACTTGATGATAATACCATGTGGTATGTGTAGACAAACCAACCAAAAACTTTTGAAGAGGCCTTTGAAATGTCTATACTCAGTGATAGGTCTGTTATTAGGCAGCAGAGATGCTAAATCACATCTTGGTAATTTAGCTATTTGTGAGCAAATGGATAGTCTAAATAGTACTTCTTTAGATTTGTCCTAGTCTTTCTCTTCTCAAAGAGGTTTTAGATCCTCTAGTTAAGATACTCAGGTTCTGAAGACTATTCAGGGTGAGATTACGTCTCTGAGAAAATGCATGGATAACTTGTCGTTAGGCAGTGGTATTTCTGAGCATTCAGCAAGTCTTTCTGTGAACGCCGCAATGTCTGCTCATGTCAGTTCTTATAACCATGGCGTAACTGTTGATTTGCCGCACGTAAACCTAGGGCTGCCGGTTGGGGTAGAAAATGCTTCTAAAAATGGGCATACTTCAGTCACACACCACCCGGTGAGGCATGCGCTGTCAACGCAACAGCAGGGAAGCAATGTAAACGCTTCACCAGTTGCGCAGACACAGTCATTATCGACTTGAATGTCACACGCATATCCGCAGACACGGAAAAGCAATGCTTTTACTTAGGCAGGGAAAGCCTAATACACTGTCAAAATCAAGAAAGCTTGTTTCCTATGTAACAAGGGACACATGATGCACGATTGTGCATATAAGATCAAATTACTTCCGGGTAACATTAACGTGAGCGGTACTACACTGTCGGGAAACTAAAAAGCACACTTGATGCACATCCTTCGATTAATATTGAATTTGATGGATTTCATTTATCTGGTCTTGTAGACTCAGGTGCGGCTAAGAGTTTGATACATTTATCTGTTTTTCAATTCTTGGATGACATTGGTGTATCCGATGGGCAATTGTATCCGGGTAGTAGATTGATATGTCTGTCAGGACATCTACTTCCAACTGTAGGTATAGCATGTATTTCTCTCTATGATACGTTATCTCCTTTCTTTGTAGTAGATTCACAGGGCTTTGATATGCTCATAGGTACAGATGAAATGGAAATTTGTGCAGCTGAAATTAGTTATAGAGATAAATTTGTTTCCTTGTGTGATATTCTACATCCATGGATAGGTTTAGAGTTCATTACTAGAGGAATTGCAGGGATAGTCCTAGAATTAGACTATTGGCAGATACAATTTCCTTCTTTATTTCCTGAACCTGATGTTAAACTTAAAGCTACTAAGGTGGTAGAAATTCATATCGATACTGGTAGTGCATATCCTGTTAATCAGAGACCTTATAGGATACCTTTAAATAGAAGACATCTTGTAGAAAAAGAATTAAATAGAATGCTTGAAGATAATATTATAGAGGCTAGTTGTAGTCTGTGGGCTTCACCAGTCACTATAGTGCCGAAAAAGGATGGTACTATGTGTCTTTGTGGAGACTACTGTAAGCTAAATGCAGTGACAACTAAAGATGCTTATCCTCTGCCCAGGATCCACGATATTTTTGATCAACTTCATGGAACTAAAATTGTTACCACTATATACCTAAAATCTGGTTAAATCTTGTTTGATTTATTTAGATGATATTATAATTTATTCACTGTATGTCGAAAATCATCAACAAGATGTCAGGATGTAGCAAACATTTTGGCCATCTTGCAGGATAATTGTATGACTATTAAGGAATCTAAATGTGAATTTGGAGTAGCTGAGGTAAAACTCTTAGGTTACATGGTATGTGAAGCAGTTTTAAAACCTGATCCTGAAAAAAGTGTTGCAATTAGGAATATGGCTTCTCCGACTAGTAAACAAGAAGTAAGATGTTTGCTAGGGTCGGCCGGATATTATCGACAATTAATTCCTAATTGTGCTGATGTATTGCTCCTATTACTTATTTAACTAGTAATAAATGTAGCTTTGTTTGGACAGTAGAATGTGAAAATGCTTGGAATGAGTTGAACAATCTATTATTAGAATATGTCCTTCTAAAATTTCCAGATCCTTTTAAGCCTTATAAGCTGTATACAGATGCTTCTGAGTACAGTTTAGGTGCTGTCTTGGAACAGGAAGATGAAAATGGGATAGATAGGCCTGTGCATTTAATAAGTACTAGATTTTCTGCTGCTCAGCGTAATTATCCTACGATAGAAAAAGAAGCATTCGCTAGATTTATGCATTAGTAAAACTAAGACCTTGCTTATATGGTGCTGAATTTACTGTTTACACAGACCATGCTCCACTAAAATGTATATTCACAAAGGAAATCTGTGATACACATATTCAATGTTGGGCTGTGTTGTTGGCGGAATTTTCAGCACCAATTGTGTATATGAAAGGGGTAGATAATGTAGTGGCTGATATGTAGTCCAGGTTGAGACCTAATACAGAGGCTAAGAACAAGTGGAAATGTTTGCATCTGATTCTATATTGGCATTTGATGAAGTCATGAATGAGCAGAAACAAAAAATGATTTGCTAATGGATAGTCTTCTTTATTCAATGATTACTCCTTCACGTAAAGAAACGTATCCTCAACTGATCTTGCCGAAGAGATACAGGAATTCTGTAATTGAAATAGCTCATACTGAAGTAGGTCATATGGCTATGTCTAAAACCCTTAGACCAATGCAGGAACATTTTCCTTGGCTGCAGATGCCCACAAAGTAATTGCCAATTGTCCTAATTGTGCAGTTAACTGTAGCACACACACAGTGCATATCCACAGTCGATGCCATTACCGGTTGCACCTGGTATTGTAATTGCTGCAGACCGTTCTGGTCCTTACCCAGTTAGTACTAGTGGAAATAGATATTTATTGTCTATAATTGATCATTGTAGTGGTTGGGTAGAATATAAGTCATTGCCAGACAAATCATCGAAAGGGCTTCATGATTATATATTCAATGATTATATTCCTCACCATTCAATATATGTTTGTACTTGCCTTCATTGGACATTTCATTGAGATATTTCATCAACTTTTCGGAATCAAAATACTCAGGTTGGTACGATGCACTCATTGAAAAGTTTGTGTATCTTTTTCTATATCCCTCACTTCACTTATTTTACAATCTGTTGTCACAAATTGGAACACAAAGTAAATTTAATAGAACCTGTTACTGCTGAAGTTTATGGTGTCAGGCTAAATTAATTTGCCGCAGGTGTACAAATTCTGTTTTCACTTCAAATTTAGATTTAATTTTAAATTTCATGACCATGCACCATCAATGTTTTAATATAAATAGCATGTGACACCTTAATGATGAACACATTCCTAAGAAAAACGTGACTGTATCGCCTCCTGTATCTGTATCTACATTTTGTGAGTTAAATCTTGTAGTTATTTGACAAAGATGCAATTTTGAAGTAATTGAATTCAAGATCATGTTGCTGTCATTTGACACAAAACTGATCATTTCAGATTTGTGCGTCAATCTTGTTGTAGGCATTAACAGAAGTGACGAAGGCCATATTCATTTTATTTCATTTTTAGTAGCATTAACAGATCAATCGATCAAATTTCACTTCAAATATCTCGAAAGTTAACCATTTATAATATTCAAAGTTACTTCAAACTGAAATATATTAGAGTAGTTGTTGTCAGGTTGGAGAGCTTACCTCGATCGGGCTATGGTGGTTAAATACTTCATTCGACCCCCGGTTCCAGTTCCAAGGTCGAATTTTATATAGGATTAGTTAGGAGGTTAAAAAATATGGTTATATCACACTGAGTTTTGGGAAGTTTACATATTGGAATACATCACTAGAAAGCCAAAAATTATATCTAATTTCCTGGATATTCATTGGACATTTAGTTGGGACCGGATTGAGTAAATTAACAATGAATATCAGGACAGAACTGCCCATGTTATAACTGTGTTGGTATAGCCATTAATCCCAAACAATAGAGGAACCTCCAGCCAACAATAGGGGTATATACTGGTCTGTGGCCCACTCATATACTTCCACTTGCCACTGGGAGAGGTCCTGTGGGGACTGTTGGACATCATTTAGATATATTTTTTGCATACCAATATATATATATATGCATAAGAAATAATTCACTGTGATTATGCATCTGATGCATAATCACCACAAAGATGCTGGTACAACATTAAGAAAAACCTACCTTAAATATTATTGTATTTGATTTATTTTATTGTTGTGACAGCATATATACATATATACAAATATACATATACACACATATACATATATTAATAAACACTTTATAGATTTAAAACGATATGTATAGCCTCTCAGCTTCCCAGTTCCGTGCCTCCCTCCACCACATCGCACATATTTGAATAGAAGTAAAAAGTAATAAACAAAAGTCAAATAAATCAAATAAAAATGCCAACCACTCAGCAAATATATGTTTATTTTACCTCGGTAAACAGCCTCAGGCTAGCCTCAGGCTAGGGAGAGGTAAGCACGTCCGGTACCAGCAATTAGCATATACAACTCACGACTGGATAACGTGTCGTTGGGTTGCTCCGGCAAAATTAGTCTACATACAAGCGAATACGCAGTAAGTATAATAAAAACTGTGGTTAGCTTAATTATGATGCATTAGAGCATCATTATGGAAAGTTTAGACTTTCGTTGGTCCATTTTGGACGAGTTATTTGGTTATAAACAACCAAGGATAGAATTTCCTTCCTCGAAAGGATTTGAAACCGGTCTTAGCGTTCTGTCAACACCCGAAACACCCGTGTGATATGGGTAGAGATGTGGGCCTCATGCCTCTTCTCCTAGGGAATTTCTCTCGTACTCTAATAGAGAGGTATGTATGGAGAATGCCCTGGGTTTCTTTTATTAGAGACTCCCCACAAACTTTATCAGGCGTTTCTCCGAAGTTTCGTAGCATTTCTCCAACTTGTTGACGTGGTAGTCACAGGTGGGAGAAGTGTGCGGGACAGAGGGATGGGCGGGCCGATACACTGGTCCCGACCCCGCGTAAGGTTTGGGCTTGACCCACAACCCACGCACAAATTTAGCTTATTACGCCTGTGTTATAACGGTTCTCTAACACCAATAGATGTCCAAATGAGTTTGAAACAACCATATTGTGACATATATATATACCGGGACAGACCAAAAATCTTTGTTTCAGCTCCTGATGGCCACGAAGCGGAGTAAGCGCGGTGCAGCAGCAGCCGAGGGGCGTGTTCCGAGTGGAGGGGACGAGGAGTAGGACTCCTCACCCGTGTTGTCGGCAGTGCCTTCGACACAGCCCGGGGCGCATATTCTCTCCGAGGAGGACATAGGGCCTGCCGGCGCCACGGCTCAAACTTGGGAGACGCGGTTTGCGGCGATGGAGAGTCATATAATGGCTCTCAAACCACCGGTGTCTCGTAAACGGCGAATGCCGAGTGTTCAAGAGGAGTCTTCTTTGGAGGATTTCTCGGAGACAGACTCAGAGATGGAGCTTAGGGCTCCTCCTCCTTCTCCTAAACGGAGGAAGAAGAAGAAACATATCGTTTCTTCTGGTGATGATTTCACCAAGGAAAGGGGGAGGACGGGACTTCGCAAAAAGCGCAAGACCAAGTCCGAGAAGAAGAAGAAGAGGAAAGATTCTTCTTCTTCCGACTCGTCCACGGATTCCACTTCCACGGAATCGGACTCAGACACGCGATATGAAGGTGTCTATGCTGCCATTGGGGGCAAAGTGGCTAAGAAAGTGGAGAAGCCAAGGGCTAAGCGTGTGAAGACCACTACGCTTATGCGTGAGAACATCAATGGCCATTTCCGCACATTTAAACCGGCGGAGATTATTTCTAAGTTATCAGATGAGTTAACAGGCATTAAAGGTGTTCCCAACTCCATCATTAAGGAGATGGATCGAGATGTCAATATGACGGAGGACCGTAAGAGATTTGAGTGTGTGTTGCACACAGTGCATAAGGCGGTGCTTGGTACCCTAACAGCTATTGCTCCTGTAGCAAACAGAATGCAACGAGAAAATAAGTTCTCGTCTTTGGCTAAGACGATGGACAAAGGCATTGCATTGTTGGCGGCGGCAGGTAATTACCTGTCATATCGAAGATATGAAAATGTCTTCAAGTCGGTTTGCACAGATGCTGGCAAACAAGTGGCTCGCTCAAAGAAGGTTACCATAATGATGGGAAAGAGTTTACGCTCTTTCTTTCTCCAGAGCCGATTAAAGGGAAACCTTTAGATAACACGAAAATGTTTGGCGGTCAACTACAATACCTCTATAAAGAGGTAGAAACTGCAGCCAAGAGTGGCAAAAACATGGATGGTAAGAAGAAACAGGAAACTCCTCGTTTCAAAAGGTTCACCAGGGGAAGCAGACCGGGCTCAAACTTCGGTCAAGCTTTTCGGGGCCGGGGCGCTCGCTCAGGCTGGACCGACAACACTGCACGGCCACTGGGCCGAGGCGTCAACTCGCCGAGACCCTTCCCCAGGGGCGGGTCCAAGTAGAGGTTGAAACACAAACGTTACAAGTCCTTCCAGCCTCTAAAACCACACAAACTGTAAGCAACTTTGTGGCTGGTAATATTAATAATCATATTTCTGAGTGGCACAAAATTACTAGTGACCAAGAAATTTTACAAATAGTTGGGGGTGTTCATATTCCCTTCACACAATTTCCGGTACAAGGCAGGATACCTTTTCCTTATAACATTGAACCGGTTGAACGAGAGGCACTAACTAAACAGGTACAACAATTCTTTGAGAAAGGAATTATACAAAAAGTGACATACTGTTCAGGAGAGTTTATTTCAAACATCTTCTCGAGACCAAAGCCTAATAGCGAGGTTCGAATGATCCTGGATTTAACAATCCTTAATAAAATGGTTGAAAATCGACATTTTAAAATGTTCTCGCTAGATACGGCACGAGATCTGATTACGCCAGATGCGTGGATGGCTAGTGTTGATTTACAAGATGCATATTATACGCTTCCCATAAGGGAAAAAGACCGGAAATTTCTTCGGTTTCTTTGGGATAACCAACTCTATGAGTTTACTTGCATGCCGAATTGTTTGGCTTGTGCCCCTCATTTATTCACTAAACTGCTTAAACCTGTTTTCTCAGTAATGGCGCGGAAGGGGCATATAATGTTTCCATACATAGATGATTCCTTTATTATAGCATCAACACAAATTGATTGTGTGAATGCAGTTTTGGATTTATGTGCATTACTTACTAAATTGGGGTTTTATGTACATCCACAAAAGTCAGTGTTTAAACCAACAAAACACCTCAAATGTTTAGGGTTTATTCTGGATACACAGTCTCTTACAGTGTCGATAACAGAACAAAAACTAATTAAGTTTATGAATACAGCGACCCAGCTTATTAAGTTACCAAAACCTAAAATTAGACAGGTCGCAGTCCTTATTGGGATAATGATATCATATCCACCCGCTATTCTATACGGGAAGGCCCATATTAAATCTATAGAAATAGATAAAAATTTAGCGTTAACACAAACTAAAGGGAATTTTGAGCGAAAGATGTTTATTTCGCAAGAAGGGCTACAGGATATTGCATGGTGGATGCAACACATAGCAAGTTCACCAAATCCAATCCGCATGGCGGAACCTAATACGGTAATTACAACTGATGCTTCGTTAGAAGGTTGGGAGCTCATCGAGATGGGGTCACAACAGGAGGTAGATGGCTTGATGATGAAAAATCAGACCATATTAATGCGCTAGAATTGCGTGCTATTTATCTGGGCTTATGTAGTTTAGTAAAGATACATAAATCACAAGTTAGAATACTAACTGATAATACTACTGCCATGGCTATATTCCGTAACATGGGTGAACAAAACAAAGCCTTGTCAATCAGTTTGTCTAAAACTAATTTGGAACTGGGCACAGGCTCAACAAGTCCTGGCTGACTGTAGCGCATATTCCAGGGTCACAAAATACACTTGCAGACCATAAAAGTAGAAATTTCCATGACCATTTAGAATGGTCTCTCTCTACACCTTTGTTTAACTTCATTTGTGAAAAATGGGGTACACCTAAAGTTGACTTGATTGCATCACGAAATAATAACAAATTACCTTGTTATGTTTCTTGGCATCCTGAACCGGAGGCTTGGAAAGTAGATGCATTTGCTATTACCTGGGAAAATAATTATTTTTATATTTTCCCACCGTTTAGCATTATCAGCCGAGTGTCAGGAAAATCGGTTTGGAAAGGACACATGCTATACTGGTGGTGCCCGATTGGGACACGCAACCTTGGCTGCCAGCAGTTTCACAACTGGCAAAAGAACGTATACGATTCCCAAGAAAACTCGGGAATCTGACACACCACGGACCGTTAGTGGTTCACGGCGACGTGTCAACGACGCCCCTATTGGCATTCCTTTTCTAAGGAACCAGCTGCGCCAATTTGGATTGGACAAAATTACTGAGAATAGGATAGTAGCTGATGCCTGGAGGCCAGGAACTGTCAAAATGTACACATCCTATTTAAAGAAATGGGGTGTTCATTGTTTGTTATTGAAAGTTAAGCCAACAAATCCAACAATTTCACAAGTAGCTCGTTTTCTTCGTTCTCTAGAGGATGAGGGACTATCCTTTGGGTCGATTAATGCGGCAAGATGTGCGTTATCAATCATATTACCGAGAATTGATGGCGAAATAGTTGGAAAACATTATGTTCTTGGATATCTACTTCGTTCAATTTATCAAAGGAATCCTCCAAAACCAAAGTATAGTCGGTTTTGGGATGTGTCTGTAGTATTTAAGTTGTTTCAGGCTTGGCCTCACAACTCGTGGTTAGATTAAAAAAATTAGGTTTTAAAGTCGCGGTCCTGTTATTATTAGTAACCGGACACAGAGGACAGACCATTGTTGCTTTGTCTTTAACTGGTTTAGAAATAGACAAGAAACAAGTTACGTTTGATTTAGCACAATTGCTTAAATCGAACACGTTAGGTGACCCTTTATCTACGGTTCACTTAGACTGTTTTCCGAGTGATCGGAAATTATGTGTTGTGTCAGCCATACGGGCTTATATATCTAAAACAAAGGATTTACATGCATCACAACAACTATTAGTGAGCTTTATAAAGCCACATAAGGCAATTTCATGAGACACCCTTGCCAGATGGACAATTACGGTGTTGAAATTGGCTGGAGTGGATACGAGCAAATACTCATCCCACTCAACTAGAGGTGCCATGGTCTCCAAGGCACGGTTGCTAGGTGTTTCTGTGAAAAGAATACTAGCGCATGCAGGCTGGAAGACGGCTAAGTCGTTTGCAAAACATTACAACAAGCGACTAGAAAAGCCTCCCGGCATTGCAAAGTGCCTGCTCGCCAACTAACAAGAATAGGTGAGAACAAAAATGTTGAATATTATATAAGAATGGATGATATTAAGGATAAAAATGAATTATGTAAAGGTCTCCCTAGCCTGAGGCTAGCCTGAGGCTGTATACCGAGGTAAAATAGTATAGTTATACCATGATGGATAACTGTTGTTTTCCCGAGGTATAAGCCTCGGGTAGACGTGGGCTAGGGCCCACCCACCACGCCCTGCCACGTCTATCCCGTTGGTGTACCATTACGGGAAAATCATAGTATCCATTGTATTGAAAGATCATTTTTATCCTGAATAAGTAGGTTAAAATTGCTGGTACCTCACGTGCTTCCTTCTCCCTAGCCCACATCTACCCGAGGCTTATACCTTGGGAAAACAACAGTTATCCATCATCTATACCCAGGTAAGATTCGTATAACTATACTATATATGGATACAATACAACCCCGTTAAACCAAGCTCGCTTAAACCAAATGATCAGTTAATCCAAACTCTTTTGGGTGGCCCGCAAAATACTACCATTTATCATATAAAAAAGTTGGTTAAACCGGTAAAGTCGGGTTCGGTAAAGTCGGGTCCGGTAAAGTTGGGTCTGGTATAGTCAGGTCCGGTAAAGTTGGGTCCGGTAAATTCATGTCCGGTAAAGTCAGGTTGGGCAAAGGAGAGTCGGGCAAAGGAGAGTCGGGTAAAGTAGAGTCGGGTAAAGTCATGTCGGGTAAAGTCACGTCGGGTAACGTCAAGTATTATTGCCATTTTTATCATTATATATTTGTTATTATTATCATCGTTATTATCATTATTATCATTGTTATTATCATTATTCTTGTCATTATTATTACCGTATTATTTTAATCATTAGTCGCATTATTTTTAGATTAACATATACGTGTATGTATACATATACTATATATATATAGATATAATATGTGTATACATATAAATATACATATACATATGTGTATATATGTCTATATATACATGCATTCACATCTACATATATGTATACATATATACATATGGAGACGTATATATGTGACTACATAATTATATATATATATATGTGAATACATACTGTATTTAGAGATGACTGCATCACATATTGCAGAGTGGTCCTCCATTTGTCACTGGTAAGTTAACCCATGTGTAGTCTGTTTCACTCTCAGACTTATTGCAAGGGGCCTAAGCTCTGACACTTAAACACTGAGATTTTAACCAAAAACTGCCAAGGAAAGCTTTAACACCTCAGGTTGCCAATGGTTCTCTGGGCTGCACCTCCACTGACAGCTGAGCTCACTGAGTGTGAATGTGTCAGAGCTTATGCCCTTTGAATAGGTGTGAGAGTGGATTGGATTTGGTTTATAAGGGTGTGTGCCACAGTGCACTGCACACACATATTTCCGAAGGCACACACTACACAACAGTCAACTTGTTACTTGCAAATGGATTACCATTGTGAAGGATCTGGCACAGTCATCCTTACATTTAGGAACACTGGTAAGTTATCTTCATCTGATATTGCAATATTATTTATATATTATATATAATACATACATATGTATGTGCATATATGCATATGTACATATAACTTTAAAAGTATGTGTACATGTACATGCATACTCAAAAATAAATTAAATATAAATGGAATGTTATTTAGGCTAATGGCAGTGTTTGGTTAAAATCTGAGCGTGAAAGTGTCAGAGATTAGGCCCCTTGCATTGTTGAAATAAGTCTGATAGTGACACAGACTACATATGGATTAACTTAACAGTGACGAATGGAGGACCACTCTAAGATATGTGATGCAGTCATCTCTAAATACAATATGTATTTATATGCATATGTGTAGAGTCATGTATATATGTCTGCATATGTATATATAGATGTGTATGTATGTATATGTATGTATGTATATGTATGTATATATATGTATATATATACATATATATACATACATATACATACATATACATACATATGTATATGTATGTATATGTATATATGATTGATTGATTGGTGGTTTCTTTACGCCATGTCGGCAGCATAGACCATATTCACAGCGAGAATTGTTTGTTTTGTATTCAACCATCACCTTTACATATAATGTAAAAGCATATGTATATATGTGTATGTATGTATGTATATGTGTGTATATGTATTTATGTATATGTATATGCATAACATTTATACTAGGCATAGGGGGTTTGGATTTCCAGTGGTGTGGGAGTGGAGATGGCAGCCTATCGGCGCCGGGAATACCGGCTTCCCGGCACCAGGATGTATGTATATGTATGCATATGTATATTCATGTATTCAATTCAGACTCATGACTATGGTAGTTACATAATTTGGTCCATAGTAGGTAGATATAAAAAGTGTCTGTGTATGTTTATGTACGTTTGTATGCGTATATGTATGTACATGAATGTATATGAATGTATATGAATGTATATCAATGTATATGAATGTATATGAAATATGTGTATATATATGTATGCATAGGTATGCATAGGTATGTATAGGTATGTATAGGTATATGTATAGCATTTATAATAGGCATACTGGGTTCGGGTTCGGGGTGGGAGGAGATGGCAGCCTATCGGCACAAGGAATCCAACCTTCCCGGCACCAGGGTTCCCGGCCTCCCGGCGCCGAGACTCCAGGCACCAGGCCTCAATTCAAATAATATAAATATAAATAAAATGTGATAACCAAAAATAAAATAAATAAAATATAAATGCAATAATATACAGGGTAAGTTGAATGTTAATGTTGTTGTAACAGCAAGAAATGCCAAATTTGTGGGGATTATGCATCAGATGCATAATTACAGTGTTATTTATGAGCATAGCTTACTGACCTCCTGTGAATAGAAATAAAAAGTGATAACCAACAATAAAATAAATCAAATATAATAATATTTAAGGTAGGTTTTTCTTAATGTTGTACCAGCAAGATAAACCATATTTGTGGTGATTATGCATCAGATGCATAATCACAGTGAATTATTTCTTATGCATATATATTGGTATGCAAAAAATATATCTAAATGATGTACAACAGTCCCCACAGGACCTCTCCCAGTGGCAAGTGGAAGTATATGAGTGGGCCACTGACCAGCATATACCCCCATGGTTGACTGGAGGTTCCTCTATTGTTTGGGATTAATGGTTATACCAACACAGTACTGTCATGGGCAGTTCTGTCCTGTAGACATGTGTTGTAACTACTGAATTATTTCCTAATATTCACTGTTAATTTACTCAATCCGGTCCCAACTAAATGTCTTTGAATATTCAGGAAATTAGATAAAATTGTTTCCTTTCTAGTGATGTATTCGAATATGAAAACCTCCTAAAACTCATTGTTCCACAACCATATTTGTGAACCTGCACCATAATCCTATATGAAATTCGACCTTGGAAATTGAACCGGTACTCGAATGAGGTAGTTTAACCACCATAGCCCGAACGAGGTAAGCTCTCCAACCTGGTTGTAATATAAAAATAGCAGAAACTCAAAACCATTGGACTGTTCAACATTAAAGTTGCATAGTCTGATGGTTTTGAATGTCTGTATTTTTTCTGAGATAAATATATTAGATCGATCACTAGTATCTAGTTTACATTTGTTGAAAGTTATTTTAATTTTAAATGGTAACCTTTTGAGATAGTTTGAGAGCAAACATGAAAAATTAGTTTTGACAAGTGTGACACCATAGACTTCTGCAGTAACAGGTTCTGTTAAATTGACTCAGTATTGCCTTCTACGCAGAAACAAATGCTTAATAAGTGCATCAGTATCTAAGTTAGATATGTCAAATCAAATCTAGATAATTGGTTTGGTTTTGAAAATTTGATATATCATCGGACTATGCGGCTGTAACTGTAAGGAGAAGTGGACCCTTACTTGGAAGTATTCCTCGGGAGTCGGCTGAAGTAGGAGGCACTCAGCGCACCAGGTAAGGAAGCACTTAGACAGGAAGGAGTGGCAAGTTAATTGCATCAGGGAATCTTGCCAGTTTGATGGGTTTGGGAAAAATATGAAAATTACTCAACTGCGAACAAGTTGACAGTTTACATGCTTCACTCCTGTCAATGGTGGATTTGTGGATGACATGGATTTAGGCATGTATTATTTGATAGATATCCCGATGTATTATTTGATAGATATCCCACTGTATTGTTTGATAGATATCCCGATGTATTATTTGATAGATATCCCGATGTATTATTTGATAGATATCCCGAATATTGTTTGATAGATATCCCGATATATTATTTGATAGATATCCCGATGTATTCTTTGATAGATATCCCTATGTATTCTTTGATAGATATCCATATGCATTCTTTGATAGATATCCCGATGTATTATTTGATAGATATCCCGATGTATTATTTGATAGATATCCCGAATATTCTTTGATAGATATCCCGATGTAGTATTTGATAGATATCCCGATGTATTATTTGATAGATATCTCAATATAATCTTTAATATATATCCCGATGTATTTTGTGTATATATATCCCAAAGTAGTGTTTGATGCATATCCTGATGTATTATTTGATAGATATCCCGATGCATTATTTGATAGATATCCCAATATATTCTTTAATAGATATATCGATGTATTTTTAAAATATATATCCCGATGTATTATTTGATAGATATCCTGATGTATTATTTGATAGATATCCCAATGTATTATTTGATAGATATTCCGATGTATTATTTGATAAATATCTTGCTGTATTATTTGATAGATATCCTGACGCAATGTTTCATAGATATCCCAATGTATTATTTGATAGATATCCCGATGTATTGTTTGATAGATATCCCCATGTATTGATTAGTCGTTTACATCAGGGCAACATCTTAAGGCATGCCAGTTTTGATTTATTGTGGTTTGACGTCCTTGCAGCAAATTAGGTCATCTCTATTTTGATCGATTTGGTGTTTTACATCCTCACAATATTCAGATCCAATATATAGATAGGTTGGTTGCACCCACCCTCGAATACCTGCTGCTACATCCCCCCCCCCCCCCCCCCCCCATACACACCCCAAACCCTTCCCCAGCACAACCGCCCTCTACATCCCATACTTGTTATTGTCATGACGTCACTATCCAAAGTTGGTTATGGGGCGCCGCATGTAACCGTATCAAATGTCACTACGATGTAGACTTCTCATCGCTCTACTGGACTGGTAGAGGTCTCACCTTTTGTACACCCATCAATTCCAGTACCATATTACATACTCCATCAGTCAACGTTTGGAATCTTCACTTCCCTGTCATAATAGTGGACTTGAAACTCTTTGCCTGTGCCTCACTCACCAGCTAACCATGCTATTGTCATGGGGGTGATGAAAATGGGAAATATTGTGCCTAGAGCGGGACTCGAACCCACATCTCTTTGCATTCCGGGCCAGTGTGCTAACCATTACACCGCCTAGGCTCCCTGATATCAACACACTACCCACGCCTACCTCTCTATGTGGCTCCTTGCCTAAGAGGTCAGTGCAGACCACTACACTCGTCCCCCTGGAATTGTAAGTCTTGTAATGCTTACAATTACATACATACAGGCAATGCACTTACACATACACAGGGTAGGTTCTACAACTATACAGCGCGTAGCTTGTATAGGATCCTGGTCACGGCACCAGTGTCATGGGGGTGATGAAAATGGGAAATATTGTGCCTAGAGCGGGACTCGAACCCACATCTCTTTGCATTCCGGGCCAGTGTGCTAACCATTACACCACCTAGGCTCCCTGATATCAACACGCTACCCACGCCTACCTGTCTATGTGGCTCCTTGCCTAAGAGGTCAGTACAGACCACTACACTATCTTTCAGGCATCACTTTCCTGCCTGATGGCACATAATATTGATATTTAAGTGGCAGCTGGTAGGTAAGCTGTGATTAATGCTAATATTCCTAAGCCTCACTTTTTGAGATTGGTCTTTCTGGAAATGTTAACCAGCTTCTAAATAGCTTATATTGTGGTTTTATTGTACGTCAGCTTAAAATGGATCCTGCTGCTCAGAGTTCTCTATAACAAATTAACATTTATTTATATTATTATTAAAATTGTTGGGAAGTGGTGGGGTCAAACCTTAGACGAGTCAGACTAGATAAAACAAAACAAAAATAAAAACATGTTATGTGTGTGTATTTGGTAGGCAATTGATGTACATTATTTGTTACAATAAGTTCACTTCAATTTCCATTATAACGAAATGTATTGCAATAATCCTATCAATTTTATTAATCGGGAAGCATGTCATATATTATAGGTACACAGTAGGGTCTATTGTGAAGGAGAGGGCATCAACCCAAATTTCCGGTGCGTAAGCTGAAGCTGCGACCTGAGAGGCTGGGTCACAGCTTCAGTCCTTTGTGGGGGACCAGTGGACCAGGTATTTTTGAGACCGTTGGCCAGAATGTCACGTGATGTAGGCGGCGCATGGAATCATTTATTACTACTGCCCTCATCTGTGACATTGCCGTGCAGTGTCAGCCAGGCATGGAATAAGCTCCTACTCCTGCGCTCATCTGTGACATTGTCACGCAGAGTTAGCCGGGCATGGAATCAGCTCCTACTACTGCGCTCAACTGTGACATTGTCACGCAGTGTCAGCCGGGCATGGAGTCAGCTCCTACTGCTGCGCTCATCTGTGACATTGTTATGCAGTGTCAGCATGGCATGGAATCAGCTCCTACTGCTGCGCTCATCTGTGACATTGTCATGCAGTGTCAGCCAGGCATTGAATCAGCTCCTACTCCTGCGCTCATCTGTGACATTGTCGCGCAGTGTCAGCCTGGCATGGAGTCAGCTCCTATGGCTGCGCTCATCTGTGACATTGTCGAGCAGTGTCAGCCGTGCATGGAATCAGCTCGTACTGCTGCGCTCATCTGTGACATCGTCGTGCAGTGTCAGCCAGGCATGGAATCAGCTCCTACTCCTGTGCTCATCTGTGACATTGTCGTGCAGTGTCAGCCTGGCATGGAGTCAGCTCCTACTACTGCGCTCATCTGTAACATTGTCATGCAGTGTCAGCCGGGCGTGGTCTTGCTTATTCAGTGTCTTCGTTAGTCGCGGCCTGCATGCAGACACATAGTACACACACCACTACTGACACACGCACTCCTTTTTTGGTATGCCCTCGAATCTCCGGAGAAGGCAATTGGAGGCCAGCCTTATTACGTCACAGTGCGTGTCACGTGATAGATAGTCCAATCCATGGCCCTTGTTCCGGTGAACATACCAGAAGCGGAAGTCCCGAGGCAATCGAATTGCGAATAGCGAATAGCAGGATCAGCGAAGTGCCTTCCCACTGTTGAGTTAAGTAGATTTTCAGCCCTGGTGTAATAATGTGGTACTTTGGGTTAAATTTAGAGTTACACATTCCAAAGTTTTTTTTTGGTTTCGCCCATTTAAATAACATTATTCGGTTTGGTCGCTATAATAAAAGGTAGTCCTACTTCAAACTAAATAAGGTAGATTATATTTGAAGTGAAAACATGCCAAATTAATTTTGTGGGGGCAAGTCATGCGCTAGCAAGTATTATACAGGTAGGGACCATGAGTAGGAATTCAAAACGTCTTGGTTTCTGAAGGCGTATTGAAAAATGAAGACAGTTTAGATATAGAAACAAATAGGGGTGAGCTATCACAGTCTGCTACTATACACATATCTACACATGGATAGTAAGGACAATAAATAAATAAATTTGAAAATAAATCCCATTATCCTGATACTGAGCCAACCAGTCCTTGCCCTATCCTAATAATGCCGAGCGCCAGGCTAGGAAAGAACAAGTATTAATTACTACGTCATTGGTTTGACAGTGGGATATCAGGTCAGGCTGCCGGCAGCCTGATTTCCCAATGGGTAAGCACTATAAAGTCGACATGAGTGCGTACTGTCACAAGTCGACATGAGTGCGTACTGTCACAAATGACCTTAGATCTTGCCAGAACTCCACCAACCAACAAACCCAACAACTAATATAGTAGGGAGCATTTTGTTTTGAAAATGTTGATTACCAACAATTGCTAATCAATTTGGAAATGGATCAGCGATCTACATAACTTGTATCGCGATTCACGACACGATATCGAACAAAATGTTCCCTGTATGGGCATCTTGATGCACTCACTATCCGTGCCTACCTGAGAGGTCAGTATATATATCAACTATGTCTTCAGGAGGACCCTTACCCACAGACGTGAACCGCCCGATGTTCCATCGCTGTGATCTATGTGGATTTGCTGATCCTTCCTGGCAGCTTTTCTGATCACCCACCATTTTCTTGTCAAGATAAATCAGCCATAAACCACTGGTTATCAGATTAATCCGGCACTCTTTTCCAGTGCCCCTTATTCACTGTGCCTCCCGACCATACTACAACGCCTTCATGTTAACACGAAGCTATGGCGTTCTTTTATTTTTGTCTGATGTGCTTTCTATATGTTTTTTTTTTTATATATATTTTTTTTTATTGAGGTTGTATTTATACTGTCCATAGCATGTAAGCCATGCAGGTATAGCAATACCTCAGGGAGTTTGACACCCCTGCCCTGCAGAGTTGTAAACCACTGGCTTGTGGTCCAGGTTCTTGACAGAACCGAAGGCTAATGGAGAAAACCCTAAACAGAAAACCATGTCACTGTGGCAGCATTAAGGGTGGTTGCTGTATGGAACTCGCAACATCTCCCGACCAGCCACTGCAGGGACAAATAGTTTTGCACCTGTCTTGACATGTTCTTGCTGGTGTGAAACCTCTATTTGCTCCCCGAGAGAGTGCCGCTGGTAACTTGCAAAAGCCAGCAGCACTTCAACACTTTTGCAGGCAGCTTTCATGAAATATCAAGAGAAACCTGAAGCTGAGAGACATTAAGACCGACTCATGGACACAACTCTCACAGCAGAGAGCTAAATGGAGAGCGGCAGTCAAGTAATGAAAGCAGTCTTTGTCGCATCGCGACCGACAGCATGATGATGATGATGAGCATGTAAGCCCGGGTAACCTGGCTTGTTTTAAATGCTGGCCAGCTGTAGTGTTGGTGTTGTCTTATCAAAGTCACTGGTTTCTGCACTGCATTATAATATATTATATACAGTGAAACCTCTCTAAATCGACCCAACTTGGGAGCTAATTTATTTGGGTCCAAAGAATACCATTTTAACCATATTCTATCTGTGGGGGTGGTCGGCTAAATAGGCTTAGGCAATTTAGTAAAGTAGAACATCTGGAAGAAGGGGAAAAGGGAGATTTTTGTTTGTTTGTTTGTTGTTTTACGTCCTAGCAACATCTTGGAGAAGGGAGAAGAAAATGTGGGGAGTAGTGGCATTGGTTACGTGATGTCGGCGTTGGTGACGTCAGTTTTATGATGAAAGCCTCCGCTCATTGCTCTGACAGGCTTAGGCCCGAAGCCTGATGAAATGATTCAGTCATTCTGTAATGGGGGTGTTATGATGAAATAGGACCTGCTGGCATTTTCTTAGCACTGTACAAGATGGGGCTTTTAAAAAGGCATCTTTGCTTGCAAATTTGTACAGTACACCAAGCCTTAATATGGGTATTCCGAGTTCCACTGGTCCCTCAGTAAAATGACTGAGGGTTAAGTGCCTGTCACACCTTACTGGATTGAGCAACGGACACAACTGGACAAAGAATTGTCTGTTGTGCTTTCGGGTCAAAGGCCGCCAGACGAAACGGATGCTAAACAGACAAGGAACATACATTAACGTATAGCCACCGGACAATAACCGGACAACAACCGAATGTCAAACGGACGGACCGAACATCAACCAGACATGTACCAGACTGTTCACGGATGCGCCGAAAATGTATACTGACCGAATTCCCGCACCACCGTCAACTGACTATGCAGGAAGCAAACTGGAGACATAATGGATGGGTAATGGAGATGAACCAGACAAAACAGACTAAATTGACTTAAACCGGACACCAACCGTACACGGCAGTCCGACGGTGTCCGGTACAAGTTTTGTGCATGTTCAAAACTTGCCACCGTACAAGTCAGCCACCACCGGACAGAGAACGGACATGCCGGATGCGTACCGTATATAGAACGGACATTGACATATTTCACCGGACAGTGTCCATTTTCTATCCGGTACCCCAATCTGCTAAGGTGTGACTCAGCCTTTAGATTCAGCATGCCAGGTCCTAGCTCCAGCTTACATGGTCGAAGTTATGGGGCAAAGGTGAATACGCATACACCATGATACAGGAAGTACTATTTTATCTAATACAATATTTGCTCGGACAATTTTGCTGTAATCTATCAACATTAGAGTTGGTTGGTTTTGGGAATTTTACATCCTGGCAGCATCTAAGTTCATATCAGGACGGGTACCGACTTGTGACAGTGCGCACTCATGGATACTTTATTGCATTGCCCAGCTGGGAAATCAGCACCATGACCCGCTTTCCCACTCAGTCACATTATCCGGACACTGAGCTAACCACTCCTTGTTGCTTCCTAGCCTGGCACTCGGCATTAATAGGATAGGACAAGTATCAATTGTATAAGTCATTGGCTTGACTCGACTGGGAAGCAAACTCCTGGTCTCCCGCACGCGAGGCGCACGCTCTAGTGATTCGGCCACTGCGCCCGGTTCTACACTAAAACCTAACAAGGAGGCATGTGGTTATCGGTGCAAAGTGAGTTTAATGTATAGGGTCTGTAGTGAAGGATACAGCTGGGAGAGGCACCAACCCCAACTTCCACCATACCAACTGTAGCCCAGCATGCTGCAATAAATAAACAAAGGTAAAACTAAAACTGGGCTTGGTTTGATTGGGTTTGTCTCGCAGTTTCTGTTGGTGGGTTATTTTGGGATCACTACTGTTAGGCGACATCGGTTAAGGGTTAAAACTAATAACCCTGTTTGTCATGTGCTGTCAATTTAATTGTAGCAATTTAACATTCTGATGAGGTTGATTGATTGATTGATTGGTGGTTGCTTTATGCCGTGTCGGCAGCATAGGCCATATTCACGGCGAGAAATGTTAGTTTTTTGTTCAAACCATTGCTTTTACATGTAAAACAGACAATCAATTTTGTGTCAATAGACACTCTTCTGATGAGGTGCTTTCCATCAGTTTCAATATCGGTTTCAATAACTCAATCACTTCAGAGGGGCGGGGAGGGGGGGGGGGTTGCAGATTTGGGTTCTCAATGGTTACTGCTTACTGGTTTGTGGCTGTCAGATACGATCATCCAAAAGATCATAACCCTTAATTAGTCAAATCACTTGAGTAGATTTTGAATATTTCCCAGATAGCACACAACCGTCGGGCCGACGTCGGCTATTGGTCGCACCGTCGCCACCGACTTTCCACCGTCGGGCCACCATCGGGCCGACGGTGGTGTTCCGACATTGGGTTTCAATCCCTTTCCACTTTTGAGCCACCGTCGGGCCACCGTCGGGCCGATGGTGGTGGGCCGCTGTTGGTTTGCATTCATTTTCCACATTCGAGCCACCGTCGGGCCACTGTCGGGCCGACGGTGGTGTTCCGACGTTGGGTTTCAATCCCATTCCACTTTTGAGCCACCGTCGGGCCGACGGTGGTGGGCCGCTGCTGGTTTGCATTCATTTTCTACATTCGAGCCACTTTCGGGCGACCGTCGGGCCGACGGTGTTGATCCGCGCATGTGCAGTTTGTTACATATGGTTTCCAGCTCGAGTCGCCAGCGGAACACGTGCGATCGTTGAGCAGTGTTCTTTTTCAACAAATAACTCCAGAAATCGTAGGAATTTTAAGGAATTATTTAACAGGTTTGTTTATTAATATGTTTAGATTATTTTGTAAAAGTTGTGTAATTTAGTACGATGTATTAATGGAATTATTCATGTTAATACGATTTGAACTACCCTGTAGGGAATGTTGACGAAGGACCGCCATCTTGTTTTTTCCGAGAAGACACTGTCACTATAGTGTCAATACGTACAGGTGCAAAATATTAGTTTTATTCAAAATTAATAGATATCAAGAACCCTAACCTATTTATTTAAGCACTAACCCTAACCCTAACCCATACAGAAAAAGGAAAATATCTCTACAACCACACCATGTAGAAACAAATCGCTTGGTACACATATATAGACAATATCGTTACCAAAAAGATTATATTAAATTTATAAGGTTAGGGTTCTCGATTTCTATTAATTTTGAATAAAACTAATATTTTTGCACCTGTACGTATTGACACTAGAGTGACAGTGTCTTTTCGGGAAAAAAAACAAGATGGCCTCCGGGCCAACGCCGTTTGTCGCCGTCGGGCCGACGTTGTTTTGTCGCTGTCAGCTCGTCGGCGATTTCCGCCGTCGGGGCAACGGCGGCAGCCGCTGTCGAGTCAACGGCAGGAGGTTGGACAAAACAACATCGCCCGACGGCGGTTTCCACCATCGGGCCGCTGGAGCGGCCGCCGTCAGGCCGACGGCTGTGTGCTATCTGGGTTTGCTCAGTGTCCGGATAATGTGACTGAGTGAGATACCAGGTCATGGTGCTGGAGGCCTGGTCTCCCAGTGGGGCAGCAGTATGAAGTCGCCATGAGTGTGCACTGTCACAAGTCGGTACACTTCCTGATATGACCTTAGATGTTGCCAGGGTGTAAAACTCCAACAATCATTCAACAAATTTATATTGCAGTGAACTGCTTCGATGTAGAACAGAAACTTGCTCACCCAACTGGCCAAATCGGTGATTAGCAATTTATGAACTTAATAATCACAGCTTGACCTGTGGGACCTGTAGCCTTCATCGAAAATACCTTGTCTCAGGATGTCCAAAGCATTTCCACTTATTCACAATCAGTGAATCACCATGATCAAATGTGAAATGTCCTAATTTCCGTACGGGGTGGCCGAATCTGTAAACAGTGTAAGAGTTCTGGCTTTTTTTAAAGACATTCAAAACATTTTTTATTCACAATTTCTATACATTATTCGACAAACATATACTATTCTGTTGACAATAGAAATTGTAGGAACAGTGTAATCATTAATGGTTGTCTTCCCACTGCCCCTTATAAACAAAATAATCCATAATACAATATAATGAGCCCTGGAACTAATACACAAATAACCTACGGACTGCTCTTTAGGAAACAAACGCATGCTTAGAAAAACATACAATGAGATCATATGGAATATTGGGAGTTTGAAATCCTGGCCGAGTCAAATAAAAATTGATACTTGTCGCTACTTAACCTGGCCCTCGGCAATTACTAGGATATAGCAAGGACTGGTTTGCTCAGTATCAGGATAATGTAACTGAGTGGGAGATCAAGTCATCGTCTATGAAACTAACCACAGACACGCCCACCTCCCCCCCCCCCGCCAAAATAAATAACAAGATGAAAATGATTTCCACCTTTCCTCACCCCAATCCCATAGAATCTTACCCAGTGCTTTCAAACAGTTGTGAGACAGGATTTGAAATTGTAAAAGTAGAAATTGCAGATGTGGTTCCTTTGGCATGCGGTGTACACAACACTATGGAATATTTAGTCTATGTTGTGGGAAAAAGTACAGGTGGCAGCTGAGCATCTAGACAACGCTGGCGGTGTATGTCAGCTCATTTTGAAAGCACTACTTACCCATGGCCTATCTCGTCTGACCTTCACATCAGTCAACTTCGACATTCTGTCAATGGACGCCACCTGACATATTCTCATGAGCACCGAGGCGGATGTCACGTGACTGGGTTATGATTCCGCGTAGTTGTCGGCAGCGGCCAGCGCAACGAGGCAGTGTGACGCCTAGCAACTCGATCACCATGGCAACACTGCACTCAACACTGAACCGGGGATCATCTTATTTATTCTACCGGGAGGTGTTTCGCAAAAAGCAATAACCAAACAAAACAAAAAATAAACAAAATCAAAAGATCTGCCGCCATCCTTTCTGCATTGCGCAATGTCCAGTAACCACCGTTCTGAGCACCACCGTTCTGAGCACATGTCATACCACCTGTCAAGAGGAATAAATCAGTTTTTTGGTTTATGTTTTCACTAACCAACAAAAATGGAGGCATCTTTTAACGTACTGTTGCACTGGTTTCTCACTGTTATGTCACTGTTCGGTCACGGACCTATCTCTGTCCGCTGTCGGTCCTCTCTCCGTCCAATAAATGCTCTGTCACTGTTCTCTCTGTGTACAAACAGTGCCCTGTCACTGTCCCCTCTATGTACAATCACTGCCCTGTCACTGTCTTCTCTGTACACTCAGTGCCCTGCCAGTGTCCTCTCTATGTACAATCATCACCCTGGGTCCCTGTCACTGTCTTCTCTGTACAATCAGTGCCCTGTCATTGTCCTCTCTATGTACAATCAGTGCCTTGTCACTGTCTTCTCTGTACAATCAGTGCCCTGCCATTGTCCTCTCTATGCCCAATCAGTGCCCTGTCACTAGCCACTATGCACAATCAGTACCATGTTGCTGTCCTCTCTATGTACAATCATTACCCTGTTACTGCCTTGTCACTGTCTTCTCTGTACAATCAGTACTGTGCCATTGTCCTCTCTGTGTACAATCAGTGCCCTGGCACTATCCACTATGCACAATCAGTACCCTGTTGCTGTCCTCTCTATGCACAATTATTACCCTGTCACTGCCGTGTCACTCTCTTCTCTGTAAATCAGTACTCTGCCATTGTCCTCTCTATGTACAATCAGTGCCTTGTCACTGTCTTCTCTGTACAATCAGTACTGTGTCATTGTCCTCTCTATGTACAATCAGTGCCCTGTCACTATGCACGATGAACAATCAGTACCCTGTCACTGTCCTCTCTTTGTACAATCATTACCCTGTCACTGCCTTGTCAGTGTCTTCTCTGTACAATCAGTACTCTGCCATTGTCCTCTCTATGTACAATCAGTGCCCTGTCACTATCCACTATGCACAATCAGTACCCTGTTGCTGTCCTATCTATGTACAATTAGTACCCTGTCACTGCCTTGTCACTGTCTTCTCTGTACAATCAGTACTCTGCCATTGTCCTCTCTATGTACAATCAGTGCCTGTCACTATGCACTATGCACAATCAGTACCGTGTTCCTGTCCTCTCTATGTACAATTATTACCCTGTCACTGCCTTGTCTTCTCTGTACAATCAGTATATAGCCCACCAAGTACAGTTTAAAATCAGTCCCGCAGTGATGGCATATGCTGGAGTTTTGCTGCACGCTGAAGGCCCTAGCGGCGGAATTAGGAACCACGGCACGCAAAGACGCACATAGCTCAGCAAACGGTTACCTCAATAACTGTGAGATGGTCTGTCCTTTATATATATATATATAGGCTGAACATGAATGACGGGAGTATACATATATATATATATATATGCATATGTGTGTGCTCTATTATCTATTATGGGAATATAAACAAGGACACTATCTATCTTCAGACTATATCCTATCTAACTGGCCCTGTGTAATACTGTATTGGCCCCACTTGCGCCACCTCACACATAAATATAATGGATTGTGAATTCTGAGAGCAGAGCCAGGTGATGCCCGAGGTGCGGCATTTATTGCCATTCCGATGAGACTGTGCTAACCATTACAGTCTCTTGGCTCCATGATGCAATCACCCAACCATGCCTACCTTTCTATATGGCGCCTTGCCCAAAAGGTTAATGCAGTTATTCCCCTGGAATTGCAAGTCTTTTAAATGGTTTGTCTATAAGTCATTTAATGGTTACACCTACATACACACCGGCAATGCACTTACATATACACACATGGTACATTCAATAGCCATACAGTGCATAGTTTGTACAGGATCCTGGTCACTGTACCATTATCATGGGTGTGGATGAAGATAGGAAATATTACAAATTGCACTAATTATTTATTATACCACCTTCATGAGTAATAAATGGATCTAGGTAGTAAATGGTTGTTAGTAACATCCATGAATTTATACTTGTATAATTATTATCATCAACATCATACTGTCGGTTACTGCTTTCATTACTTGACTGTCGCTCTCCATTTAGCTCTCTGCTGTGAGAGTGATATCCATGAGTCGGTCTTAATGTCTCTCAGCTTCAGGTTTCTCTTGATGGTATCCTTGAACCGGAGACGAGGGCACCCTCCCTTTCTGTACACAGAAGACAGTTGAGAGTAGAGGATCTGCTTTGATAGCCTGTCTGATGACATCCTCATAAGGTGTCCAGTCCACCAGAGATTCTTTTTGATCAGAAGATCTTCCATAGAGTGCAGCCCTGTCAATTCAAGTATTTCCTTATTAGTCCCTTTGTCCTTCCAGGTTAGCCTCATGATTGAATGCAGATGTCGCATCATGAAGGCATGCAGCTTTTTCACCTGTCGTCTGTACACTGTCCACTCCTCGGTTCCATATAGTAGGGTGGATAGCACGATTCCATGGTAGATCTTGCCTTTGACCCGCATGGACACATGGTGGTTGTTCCAGAGTCTCTGGCATAGTCAGCAGAAAGATGCGCTAGCCTTGGCCATCATCCTCCTCTGTATTTCAGCATCAATGTGTCCATCACTTGATATATTGCTTCCGAGGTAGGTGAATTCCGGAACAGAGTTCAGCTTGTTTCTGTCAACCATGATATCCTCCTCTCGGGTTCTTGTAGAGTTGGATTGATACAGTGCCTCCGTCTTCTTGATGTTAATCTTCAGGCCAAACTTCTTTGATGCATCGGAGAAACCGTCCGCTATTTTCTGGATCTCTTCAGCAGAGTGGGCAACCAGTGCACTGTCATCTGCGAATAGTAGCTCTCTCACCAGTATCTGAGTAGTCTTGGTCTTCGCTCTGAAGTGTGCGACATTGAATAGGTCAGCGCTCTGTCTGGACTGTATATACATGCCATCCCCCATGTCTCGGAAGGCCTCATCGAGCATTGCTGATAGGAAGATGGAGAAGAGCGTGGGGGTCAGTACACAACCTTGCTTGACCCCATTGGTAAACCCGAACGATTCCGAGACTTCCCCTCCAACACTAACCTTCGCCATCATTCCTGTATGTAGAGCCTCGATCATAGTTGTGAACTTCTCTGGGCATCTGTACTTCCTCAGTAGCTGCCATAGCCCGGTCCTCCCGACTGTATCAAATGCCTTAGTGAAATCAACAAATACCATGTACAGTGGTCGGTCCTGCTCAATGCACTTTTCTTGTAGCTATCGGAGACAAAATATCATATCCATGGTGCTGACTAGTTATGAGCATATCTGTGTAGATCTGATCAGGTCGGAGTAGTTCTGAGTATAGCTGGGTTGCTCTGAGTAGGCCTGATCAGTTCTGAGCACATGTGAGTAAATCTGGATAAGTCTGAGAACATTTGAGTAGCTCTGGGTAGTTCTGAGCACATCTGAGTAGATCTGGGTAGTTCTGAAAATCTCTGAGTAGATATGTGTAGTTCGAAACAGCTCTGGGTAGATCTGCTCACATCTGAGTAGATGTGGGTAGTTCTGAACAGCTCTGAGTAGTTCTGAGTAGATATGGGTAGTTCCAAACAGCTCTGGGTAGTTCTGAGCACATCTGAGTAGACTTGGGTAGTTCTGAACAGCTCTGAGTAGATCTGGGTAGGTCTGAGTAGTTCTGAGCACATCTGAGTAGATATGGGTAGTTCTGAGCAGCTCTGAGTAGTTCAGAGCACATCTGAGTAGATCTGAGTAGATCTGAGCATCTCTGAGCTGCTGTGAGCAACTCCTACTGAACGGGATTTGAGTAACTGCTAGCAGCACTGAACAGCACTGTGAAGCAAAGCACAGAAACTTATCTGGTAGTCTCGGAAGGGCTTCCGTCAGATAGCTTAATATACTTGATACGGACACTCGACCCAACATCTAAGCGGCTTAACCATACAAGGGTTATTTTGGTGGTGGTCTATTTGTTTGTATATTTTTTTAATTCATTATTTGTGTATCAACAGCCACCAAGGGTGCTGGTGGGCCGTGGTGGGCAGGGGGAGAGAGTCTGCAACCGAAGGTATATTCCTAGAGCCAATTGTCGATGTTGGTTGCAACATGGGTAATTGAACGGAGTCGGATACCTATTCACCGCAGCCGATGGCGCCACCTGTATTGAAACCTTGACACTAATTATATCACTTGACACTTACCCTACCTTGCGGGTCGTTTTTAACTATTTCCGCGTAACCAAGGTCGAGAACTAGCTGAAATTTGTATATGTAAATTAAATACGACGTCATCAGCCACAATCGACTACGCAGTTACAAACCTTGACGTATTCGTGATGTTTCAAACTCTGGCTAACCACTATATAAGGCCCGCAGAACTAACACCCTGCCATTTCGACTTGGCGGTGGACGGCTATGGACCTCTCGTATTCTGCCATACCGCCCACCCCACAATAAGAGACTAGAACTATAGGGTTAAAGCATCTCGTGGCCTTCTCTCATTATTCTCAAGCATGTATGATTGTCACTTTTCTGTTCATTAAAAATCTAAATATATACTATTTATCCGTGTTTGCGTTGTTCAATTACGGAATGTTGGGGATACTTATAGGGTAGTTGGGAAGGGGAATGGAGAAGGTAATTGGATCGGAGTGGGTGGGAGGTGGTGTCTGTGTGGGGAGGGGGGGTAGGGGTACCGGTGGCCTCATCAGTAGAGCGCGGGCCTCGCGTGCAAGCCTCGCATGCAGAGTTTGGTTCCCGGTCGAGTTAAACAAATGATTTAAAAATTGATACTTGTCGCTTCCTAGACAGGCGCACGGCATAAATAGGATAGGGCAAGGACCGGTTTGCCTAGTGTAAGGATGATGTGACTGAGTGGGATATCAGGTCATGGTGCTGGTGGTTTGTGGGGCAGCACTATAAAGTCGCCATGAGTGCACACTGTCACAAGTCGGTACCCGTCCTGATATGACGTTAGATGTGGCTAGGACGTAAAACAACAACAAACAAATGTGGTAGGGGTAGGGTAATGGCAGAAGGAGATGGGAAGAGGCCGAGTTCACATGAGTTGGACCTAAGAGGAATGAGGCACGGTCCAGAATTGTAATGTGAGTGTTTGTTGGTTGGTTTGTTGGAGTGTTAGGTCCTGTCAACATCTGAGGGCATATAATGGTGTAGAAATCGGAATATTTTACAATGGCACACAAGACGTGGCAGTGAATTTTGTTTATACTGATGTGTCATGGGGGGGGGGGGGGTGAAGATGGGAAATATTGTGCTTAGAGCGAGAATCGAACCCACATATTTTGCATTCTAGGGCAGTGTGCTAACCATTTGACAAGCTAGGCTCCCTGATGTCACCACCCTACCCGCACCTACCAGTCTATGTGGTGGGGGATGATGAAAATGGGAAATATTGTGCATATAGCGGGAATCGAACCAAGCTCTCCAGCATTCCGGGCCAGTGTGCTAACCATTACACCATCTAGGCTCCCTGGTTTCACCAGCCTACCTACACCTATCTGTCTATGTGGCTCCTTGCCTGAGATGTCAGTGCAGACTACTACAATCTGTACAAATTGTTACCGGGTATTGGTTTTTAAAGCGGTAATCAAAATGCACATGATACTATTATCTGTGTGAATGTGTGCAAGTATGTAAGTGAGTATGAGTGAGTGTTTACGCATGTGTGAGTATCTGTGTGAGTTATAGTCAGTGAATGTTAATGAGAGTATGTGTGAATGTATGTGTGGGTGTTTGTGTGGGTATGTGTGAGTGTGTGAATATATGGGTGTGCATGGGTGTATATGAGTGTGTCTGAATGTATATGTGCGTGTGAGTGAGTGGGTGAGTGTTATAGTGTATGTGAATGTATTCGAGTGTCTGAATGTGTGTAGTGAGTGTATGTGAGTGAGTGTGAATATGTATGAGTACGTGGGTGTGAGTGAGTGAGTGTATGTGTGAGTGAGTGCGTGTGAGTGAGTTTGTGAGTGAGTTGTGAGTATACCTGTGAGTGAGTTAGTGTGATGGTATTGTGGTTGTGTGAGTGGGTGTTGGTGTGTGAGGGAGTTGAGTGAGTGTGTGAGTGAGTGGTTGTGTGAGTAGGTGTTTGTGTGTGAGTGTGAATGAATATGAGTGAGTGTGGGTGAGTGTGATGGTATTGTGGGTGTTTGAATCTATGTTTGTGAGGGAGTGTGTGTGAGTATGTGAGTGAATGTAAGTGAGTGTGTTAGTTAGCATCGGTGTGTTTACAGATGTGTTTGTATGTGAATGTGTGAGTGACTGCGTGTGAATAAGTTTGCATGAGTGAGTGATGTGTGCATGTGTGTGTGCATGCGTGTTGCAGTGTAAATGGACAGCGCTGCCTCTCCCGCTTCCAGCCGCTCCACCAGGATAACGTGTCTGCTTCTCCTTCATTGCTTCTTCATCTCATCAACAAGCTGCCTGCTGGCACAAGTAACTGGGGAAACACCTGTCCCCGTCCCAAGTGAATAGACTACATCACCGTTCCAGCCATGCAGTGCATTGTTGGATGTGTCAGAGCAAAACAAACCCGCAAGAAGAATATGGCACATGCTAATACTGGGTGCAGTTATGAAATGTGCTAGTTTTAGCTCATCTCAGCTCTTGTTTGAAACATAGAATACTAACTAAAAAATATATATAATAAATTAAGATATTAATCTTGTATCCAGCATTGCATTTACATCAATATAATCAGCACATCTTCTGCCATGTGCATTTAGATTTAGACAAATCTGGGCACTCAGACTAGTGTTCGAGCCATAGACAGAGTCAGTTTTACTTATTTTATTCATGTTTTTATTTATATCCTATGGTTAATGACATATGTAGAAATAGAAAATGAGTAGGTTATATATTTCTTTGAAATAAGTTTTTGTTGACACATTTCACATTTTAATATTTAGAACAAGAACTACTTCTGGCTGATCAATGGTGATGTAAACATCAGCCTGTAAAGTGACTGAAATTGTATGTTTCTTAACTCAAAATGCTTAATTATGGAGAGTTGTGTCTTAAACAAATTCATTATATTATTATATTGCATCGGTCCATCCATGTTTGTGCCAATTTGTTATGTATTTCTATTCATTTTGAATAAAATAGTCGATTTGACCTACGCATATCGGCAAACTCAATGGCCATACGCCTTTGTTTTGCTCCCAACGCCGTTTTCAGCGCATGCACACTCGGAACCGTGATCTCGTCTATCCAGTTACACATGCAGTCGCCTGAGAAGGAGCTGCTCAAATGGGTGCCAGACAGGCGCATGTAGGGGTGGAGAGGGTCTGATCTACTCGTGCAGTTATTAGAGCTGGGGACCGGACGGGATGGCCGAATGAGTTAGAGCGTCTGCCTCTCGTGCTCCTAGATCGTGGGTTCGTGGGTTCGAACCCTGGTCGAGTCAAACCAAGGACTTAAAAATTGATACTTGTTGCTTCCTAGCCAGGCGCTCGGCATTATTAGGACAGGGCAAGGACTGGTGTGCTCAGTGTCAGGATAATGTGACTGAGTGGGATACCAGGTCATGGTGCTGGCGGCCTGGTTTCCCAGTGGGACAGCACTATTAAGTCACCATGAGTGCGCACTGTCACAAGTCGGTACCCATACTGATATGAACTTAGATGTTGCTAAGATGTAAAACAACAACAAATAAACGGTAGAAGTGGTAAGCCAGCAGGGCCAATAGACATGTGACTGGCCTGATGAGAGAGAGATAGTAGAAGTTGTAAAGAGGAGACAGGGACTTATATCTGGGCCTTGACTCATGTAGTGCCAGAAAAAGTTTGTCACACATGCGAAGTAGTCCATTGGGGGTCTGCAAAAGGTGCCTATCAGGCAGGATAGGACGTCCGCTTCCCGTGCGGAAGGTCATTATCTTCACTCAGTCAGACTTCAATCTACACAACGACATGGAATGGTGAAACTTCCGCCATCCCATCCGGTGTTTGACATCAGGGGAATGGGGCAATGGCTGTCGCTTGGATCTCAATGATTGATATTCACAGTCAAGGTTTTTGACAGAGGATAAAATGGGTAAAATTCTGTACCCTTTAATTGTCTGAGGGTGCCACTCTGCACCCTCAAATCTTTGGGATCTTTTTTTAAAAAAGGTTCTTCAAGGAGACAGTTCTACCGGACGGGATGGCCGAATGAGTTGAGCGTCCGTCTCCCGTTTTGGGAGATCGGAGGATGCGAAGCCATCGGTTCGTGGGTTCGAAGCCTAGTCGAGTCAAACCAATTGCTTAAACATTGATACGTGTCACTTACTAGCCTGGCGCTTGGCATTATTAGGACAGGGCAAGGACTGGTTGACTCAGTGTCATGATAATGTGACTGAGTGGGATATCGGGTCATGGTCTATTGTGGGGAGTAGGAAAGGGGCAATATAAAATGTGTATGTATATGTAGTAATAGTATGAATTATTTAAACAAAGATGTTTTTATTTGGGGGGAGTAGGAGGAAGAAGCACTATAAAAGACTATGTTTGCTATGTCTTGGACTTGAACTCGCGACCCCCAAGCTTGCCCACTGGGTGACTTAGTGGTGCAGGTACAGGAACCTGGTGATATTTGATGTTCCCGAACCGGGTGGACGGGCAGCCCTGCCCCCAGCTTCCAACCGTCAGCTACTCATCTTAGCCCATTTGGTCCGAAGTGCTAGCTTTAAATTTGATTTAATGTTAAATAAAAGGTAGGTCTATTAGGCGGCAGCCAGTGTACCTACTCAATCCAACTACTGTGTTTGGTGTTATTGTAATACATAATACTATTATATATCTACATATCCTGAGTGCATTATGTACACAGGATATATTACTAACTTTCTTAATTGTAAATAAACATGAATATACAACTGAAGAAAGGCCACTTGAAATACCAACAAATCTTAGAACCATAATATATCTATATATATATATATAATATCTATATATATAATATATCTATATATAAACTCTGGTTGATATTTGTTTTAGTTTTGTTTCCAAGAACTGAGCAATACTTCACATGCACAATGCCATACATACAATACAATACAATACAGACAACTCATTTCCCCTCTCTTCAACCAATACTAATACAAAGTCTGTCTCACCTGTGTGGTCCTGCTCCTTTTTCACTGCTCTAATCTCAGGCTCAAACTGTACTCTACCCCCTCACCCAGTCCAGCCGTATATCTAGCTTGACCACTCTCCAAGCACCAGCCTACCTTGACCACTGTCCAGCTGCAGACCAGCCTCTCCCTGGCCTGTCTCCATACTCTGCTGCCCGCCAGCCCCTCTTACACACAATTCACCTAGCGATGCACTACCAATATTTATCCAGCCTAACTTAATCTACCTTTTATTTTCCTTTCCAATATACTAGAATGATCCCTCCTGCTCCATAACTTTTAACATTACACCCGGAATTGATAGCTGTCAACTCTAAGCCTAAAATCCGCTTAATTGTACACACTGATTGACTCAGTGCTAACAGAAAATGCATTTTCAGAAGAACAACTGTATTCAACCCGTACCCCCCCCCCATAAATTAAATAGGTTTGTGGTGAGCAGGTTGAGCTTCTATGTATCATCGTTTTTCAGTGCAGTCTTGATGGAGCATTTATGATATTGAATCTGCATGCGAGTTGAGAGGTCATCATCATCATCATGCTGTCAGTCGTGATGTGACAAAGACTGCTTTCATTACTTGACTGCCACTCTCTATTTAGCTCTCTGCTGTGAGAGTGATGTCCATGAGTCGGTCTTAATGTCTCTAAGCTTCAGGTTTCTCTTGATGGTATCCTTGAACCGGAGACAAGGGCACCCTCTCTTTCTGTAACCAGAAGACAGTTGAGAGTAGAGGATCTGCTTTGGTAGCCTGTCTGATGACATCCTCATGAGGTGTCCAGTCCACCGGAGATTCTTTTTGATCAGAAGATCTTCCATAAGAGGGCAGCCCTGTCCGTTCGAGTTGAGAGCTGGTGACTTGAGATATGACTTTATCAACATTTTGATTTACCAAAAACTGCAGCAGATTAATGTGGTGTAATAGCGTGGGAAAGTTCACATTGCCATGGGACACTGGCTAGTAAGTAGCTACAGGGAGCATTCTGGGGAAACGCAGTTGAATGAGCAAAAGGCGCTCATTCGCTGCCATAGCCTCCTGATAGCTGGGGCCACAAAGAACAGCAAAGCCCAACACCCTCCAGTGGAACTAACCAATCTCAACACAAACACACCCTTTACGCACTCCCTGACCAAACAAAAACACATCAGCCAATCACATTCCACCTCACCAGGCCACTCTTCCTCGGCTTCAATGATCAGATGGGATGGCCGAATGAGTTGAGCATCCATCTCTCGTTTTTGCAGATCGTGGGATTAAAATCCTGGTTGAGTCAAATCAATGACTTACTAAATGATACTTTCCGCTTCCTAGCCAGGCGCTTGGAATTATTAGGATAGGGACAGGACGGGTTGGCTCAGTGTCATGATAATGTGACTGAGTGGGATATCAGGTCATGGTGCCTGGTCTCCCAGTGGGGCAGCTCTATAAAGTCACCATGAGTGTGCACTGCCACAAGTCGGTACGCATCCTGATATGACCTTAGATGTTGCCAGGACAAAAAGCTCCAACAACCAACCAACATCCTCACCTTCCAATGGTTACTTCTTCACTCAGTCCAACGCTGACCGTCCTCCTCACCACACCTTTTTTCTACTAACTTCTTGGCGGAAATTTTACCATTTTGTATTGTTTTCATTTATCTGTTGTATGTTTCGTCGAATATTTTAATTTCACTGATATATAGATATCGTGTGTAATAAGGTATGCATTGTATTGCATCCCCCGTGCTGGGGTGGGGGTGGGGGTAAGGGTGGTTGTGGTGGTGGGGTTCCCAGCATACTCTGTTCCCCCCCCCATACCCTCAGATGTTTTGCACATGACTTTCAGCCTTTGGCTGACTTGGTAAAAGTGCTGGAGGTCGTCGGTACAAACCCAGACTGAGTCAAGCCAATGACTTACAAAATTGATACTTTTTGCAACCTATCCTGGCACTTATCATTACAAATATAGGACAAGGACTGGTTTGCTCAGTATTTCCAAATTAGCAGGCCCCTCCTCAGTATCAGGATAGTGTGACTGAGTGCGCTATCGGGTCATGGTGTCAGCGTTATTGGTCCCCCAGTGGCGCAGCACTATAATTCCACCATGAGTGTGCACTGTCACAAGTCGGTACCCATCCTGATATGACCTTATATTGATTGATTGATTGATTGATGGGTGGTTGCTTTACACCATGTCGGCAGCATAGGTCATATTCAACTATTCAGTTTTTTCAATTCAAACCATTGCTCTTACATGTAAAAGCATACAATCAATTATGTCACAATAGACACTCATGAATTTTTAAAACTCACAATCATATAACAAGATAAAACAATTCTAGATGAAAGTATTATTCATTGATGGAATGTGTTTAATAAGCTATATGAGGTGTTAAGACGTAAAACCCCTAACAAACAAACTTCCTCTAAATGTAGGTCAGGGCCCTGTTTGGCCTTCGCTATATTCACCTACGAGGAGATAGACGCTGCATACCGGAAGTAGGGGTAAGTGGGTGGACGCGCGAGTGGGTGTGGGTGAGTGTGGGGGGGGGGGGGGGGGGGGTGGGGGGGGTGGGGTGAATGGCAAGCCTCGTGTTGAGTGGTCATGCTGATTGTGACAGCAGGAGTTGACAGCCATTGAGTCAGCAAACAATGGAGATAGTCAACCACAGGCTGTTGTGGCTCGTCTATTATCTTTTTCCATAATTAAAATGGCACTTCCTTACGCGAAATCTGCACACTGAGCAAGACCTTATAACACTAAGACGGCTCACTCCCTATCTCTCCCATGGTAATGTAAATTTTGTAGTGCCATCTTGTGGTGGGTTTGATCAGACCGGCTGCTGGCTGCTGTTTCACATGTAAACACATAGGCCTACAAGGCGAGAGGGTGAGTTTAAAATTAAAAGAGATTTCCTGTCATTTGGATTTGGCCTAGTGCCTGGTCCCCACCTCCTTATGCCCTGCCCTCCCTCATTCCCCTGGCCTCCCCCCCTCCCTTCCTCTGACCCTCCCTCCTCCCGGTTTCACCGCCCTTCCCCGTCACTCCCCTTCCCTCACTCCCCTTCTATCTCCCTCCCCTCCCCCCTCCGTCTCACCCTCCCTCGGCCTCACCACCCTTCCCTTTCCCTTCCCCCTCCCTATCTTCCTCCTCATCCACCTTACCCAGCAGACTCCCAGTGCTTTCACACCACACCTCCCTCCGCTACCCCTTCCTCCATCACCCTTCACCCCTTCCTCTCCGCCTCCCCCCCTTTTCCCCACACTCCCTCTCTCCGCACCCCCTCCTCAGTCGGTGCTCTCACACCTCACCTCACGACCCCCTCCTCTTCCCTGATGTAAGTGTGGGGGTGGGGGGAGGGGTAATGTCCCCACTGGTTACATGTTGCTACTCCTATAGAACTCCCACCACCACCATTACCCCCACCCTACCCCTCCACCTCTCCATCCCACCCACCCCCTCCACCATACACACCAGTAGTATAGTGGGGTTCTTTTCAGCGTAAAATTACGTAATCCTGGCTCTGAGAGAGTCCATTGACCTTAGATGACCCCTTCCGAGGAAGCGCGCGCACACACACACACGCGCACACACACCCACACACACACACAATCATAGGTCATCTAAGGACAAACCAGTCATCTAAGGACAAAACCACCCACCCAACAACAAAATAAGGGTCATCTAAGGTCAAACCCCCCCCCACCCTGATAGAACGGGTCATCTAAGGTCAAACCTACCCCCCCACCCTGAAAGAACGGGTCATCTAAGGTCAATGGACTTCCTCGGAAGGGGTCATCTAAGGTCAATGGACTCTCTCAGAGCCAGGATTACGTAATTTTACGCTGAAAAGAACCCCACTATACTACTCACACCAGGTCGCAGCTCAGGGCCCGTATGCATGGAGCGGTGTTAGCGGCGTGTGGTGTTATACCTCTAACTCCGGGTACCTATCTCCGGTTATTGGCGTCGTCGAGAACTATGTCAAGCCGTATGCATGGGCGCTTAAGCGGTGAGTGTTAGCTAAACTTGAATGTATTTATAGATTTAGGAAATCCCTCTGCATTTGTAGCCATATATTAGGCTCAAATCTATTGAATGCGATCATATTTAACAGAATTACATACGCAATAAGTGAAATTTTATCAATTTAACCCTAAAGTCGAAGCGTTATTAAGGCTACCGCCGCATTGGCGGCGATATTAATAGTTATATTTTCGAATCGACGAAGGTACAGTAAACAAACCGCCGCCGCCACCAGTATGGAAAGCAAGGTCGATGCGGCGGCGGCGGCGATTTGTTTACTTTACGTTTGTCGATTCAAAAATATAACTATTAATATCGCCGCCGTTACGGCGGCAGCGTTAATATTGCTTCGAATTTAGGGTTAATTTGCTGAAATTTCACTTATTGCGTATGTAATTCTGTTAAATATGATAGCATTGAGTAGATTTGGGTTCCATCTTGACACTAACCTAACACTAACACCGCTGTAAACCAGCTATGAGCAGGTGTTAGAATCTCCTACTTTAAACGCGTGGTGTTTGTCTAACACTGCTCCATGCATATCAACTTTTTGGCGCTAAACCAGAAATCCCGCCATAAACGCGTTTTGGGTCGATAACACCGCTCCATGCATACAGCCCCTGATTACACTCTGGAAGGTGTTAGAGGTCGAGGATGTATATCACATACATGACGTCGTATTTGATCGAATGTAAAATATTTACCAGGACAATATCACTGCAATCTACGTTAGAAAGCAATGCATGACAATAAACATACTGAGTTTGGTCAATAGCAGCTATAGATGCAAAGTGAGTTTAAATTGTAGGATATGTAGTGAAGGATAGAGAGAGGTAGGAGGGGCACCAACCCTGGTGTGTCAACTGAAGCTGTCACCCGGCGTACTCGGTCGCAGCATCAGTCCTTCCTGAGGGACCAGCAAAACTTGCTCCAGCTGACAGCATATATGTGTAGTTGACAGCATATCCGTCTAGCTGACCAGATAGCTGATAGCATATCTGTCTAGTTGACAGCATGGGTGTATATCTGACAGCATATGTGTCCAGCTCACAGTTTATGTGTCGAACATACAGCATATGTGTCCAGCTTACAACATATGTGTGCACCTGACAATGTCTAGTTGACAGATTTGGTGTATATCTGACAGCATATGTATCCAGCTGACAGCATATCTGTCTAGTTGTCAGCATGGGTGTATATCTGACAGCATATAAGTCCAGCTGACAGCATATGTGTCGAACTGACAGCATATGTGTCCAGCTTACAACATATGTGTGCACCTGGCAATGTGTGTCCCAACTTGACAGCACATGTGTCAATCTGACAGTCATGTGTCCGTCAGACAGTGTGTGTCTATAGACATTATTGTGTCACTGTAAGACATGCACACTGTAAGATATCCAATGGATGTGACTGTGTTATCTATGTGACAATGTGGGCATCAATCTAACAGTGTGTCACAGATGTGGCAATGTGTTATCTATGTTACCAGGTATGTGTTAATCTGGCACCCACAGATTGATAGCATACTGTCACATTCATACACCCACTATCTATGGGTGCCAGTATGACAGCGTGGATGTCAATCTGGCAGTATGCATATGGATATGACGCTATTATCTGTGGCAGTGTGGGTGTCAATCTGACAATATGGATATGGATGGGGCTGTATCATATATGTGACAATGTGGTGTCAATCTTGCAATACAAACTGTCAATCTGACAGTAAGGGTAATGGATGTGACTGTGTTTTCTATGTGGCAGTGTGGTATATGCTTTCTATGTGATACTGGGGGTGTCAATCTGGCAGTGTGTATATGGATGTGACTACAGTATCTGTGTGATATTGTGGGTATCAATCTGACAGTGTTGGAGTCTCATTGATAATATCACTGTCACAGTGTGCTGGCAATCTGGCAATCGGCATATGGATATGACCGTGGTTTCTATGTGACAGGGTGGTATCAATCTGGCAATATAGGTGTCAATATGACAGTAAGCGTAATGGATATGACCGTGTTTTCTATGTGACAGTGTGGTATCAATCTGGCAATATAGGTGTCAATATGACAGTAATCGTAATGGATATGACTGTGTTTTCTATGTGACAGTGTAGTGTCAATCTGGCGATATAGGTGTCAATCTGACAGTATGCGTAATGGATGTGACTGTGTTTTCTATGTGGCCGTGTGGTATATGATTATGAATGTGACTGTTTTCTATGTGACAGTGGCGGTGTCAATCTGGCAGTAGGTATATGGATGTGACTACAGTATATGTGTGATAGTGTGGGTATCAATCTGACACTCTGGGAGTCTGATTGATATTCTCACTGTCACATTGTGGTTCAATCAGGCAGTAGGTATATGCATGTGACTGTGTTTTCTATGTGACAGTGGCGGTGTCAATCTGGCAGTATGTATATGGATGTGACTACAGTATCTATGTGATAGTGTGGGTATCAATCTGACAGTGTGGGTATCAATCTGACAGTGTGGGAGTCTGATTGATAGTCTCACTGTCACATTGTGGTTCAATCAGGCAGTAGGTATATGCATGTGACTGTGTTTTCTATGTGACAGTGGCGGTGTCAATCTGGCAGTATGTATATGGATGTGACTACAGTATCTATGTGATAGTGTGGGTATCAATCTGACAGTGTGGGTATCAATCTGACAGTGTGGGAGTCTGATTGATAGTCTCACTGTCACATTGTGGTTTAATCAGGCAGTAGGTATATTGATGTGACTGTGTTTTCTATGTGGCAGATTGGGTATCAATTTAACAGTAGGTATATGCATGTGACTACAGTATCTATGTGATCTGACAGTGAGTGTATATATATATATCCTGATCAAGTCAAACCAATGACTTATAAAATAGGTACCTGTTGCTGCTCAACGCTTGGCATTATGAGGTCAGGACAGGGACTGGGTGCACAGTTTCAGGATAATGTGACTGTTTGGGAAATCAGCTCATGGTGCCGGCGGCCTGATTTCCCAGTGGGGCAACACTATAAAGTCACCATGAGCACGCGCTGTCACAAGTTGGAGCACATCCTGGTATGGCCTAGAGTTGAGGAGCTCTTAGGTTGCCTTTTTCATCCCCCCCCCCCAATTTCTCTGACCGCAACCCATCGGAAGCCAACTTCCGACCACATGGGACCGCTTTCAGCAGTGCAAATACATTGCTGCAGATTTGCAGCCTTCAGTGCAACAATGCGACTGAAACCTCCCCAAAATCAACAATGCATATATATATATAATTATATCTGATAGGTGATAGTGGGCGTGTCACTTCTTAAGCTGTACCCAGTGGGGTGGCAGCTCTTTGCCGCCCCGTGCTAGGTCTATTGCCCTGGTTAGATTGCTACTCAAAGCCATGCTCAGATATAGATAAGAAGTGAGCTCAAATATTCTCCATGGCCACCACTTCCGTCTGCCTCCCCGCCGATATGTGATGAGGGTAATTGGAGGTAATCACGGGCTCTGTGTGGAAGGTGGGTCGGGAGTGTGGGTAGGGCCGGGCCGGTGTCAGCATCTTATTTCTCACAAGTCTCATTTCCCAAATATCGCTTCTGCGTATGCGCGGATTCGAGTGACGAATGCAAACTTTGGTTGGCTTTATGACTTTAAACCCAAGAATACTGGAGGAAACGTGTACAACAATATTCTCTACGAGTTTGAGAATATTGGTGAATATATTAAAGAAGTTATTGGCGAAAAACCGATTCGGTGACATCGCCGTGTTTACTTCTGGTCGCTTGTTCGACCTGATTATCACTATCTGTTTTTTAGCGGTTATTCTTATGAGTTTAAACCCAAGAATACAGGAGAATACGTATTGCTTGTGGAGAACAATATTCTCTGACTTTTAGAATATTGACGCATATATTAAAGAATGTATTGGAGTTAAACATATTTCTTGTGGAGAACCAGACTTGTGGGAGGTGAGACGCTGACACCGGTATGTGAAGGGTGTGGTGGTGTAGTGGGGAGGGCGTGGGGGGGTGTAGGGAAAGCGTTTGGGTGGGAAGCTGGTTGGTGATGAGTGGACTTTGGGTGAGTCAGGGGGGGTGAGGATGGGGGAGGGCCGGGGAGGTGTGTTGGTGAGGCTGTGGATGGCTGGGGTACGACCGGTAGATGCGTGGTTGAGGCCGGAAGGGATGCATGGGGAGGCCAGTGGAATGTGGGTTAGGCGTGGGAGAAGGCGGGTAAGACCTTGATGAGGCGTTGTTGAGGTCGGTGGGGGGGGGGGCATGGGGGAGCCGGGGGAAGCGTGGGTGAGGCTGGGAGAAGGCGGGGGTACGACCGGGAAGAGGCGTGGGTGAGGCCGATGGAGGGGACGCATGGGGGAGGCCGGGGGAAGCGTGGGTGAGGCTGGGAGAAGACGGGGGGGTAGAACCGGGAGGAGCCGTGGGTGAGGCCGTGGGAAAGCGGCGGTGAGGCCGGGAAGAGGCGTGGGTGAGGCCAGGGAGAAGGCGTGGGTGAGGCCGGGGGAAAGCGGTGGTGAGGCCGGGAGGAGGCGTGGGTGAGGCCGGGGGACAGCGCGCGTGGGAGGTGTGCGGGTGTTGGGAGATGTGACGGAGTTTGGGAGAGGGGGAATGTGTCGGGGAGGCCGTGGGATGGTGGAGGTAGGGCGTTGGGGAAGGCAAGGAAAGGGTGTGTGTGTGGAGGCGGTTATAGGGAAGGTTGAAGGGGATGATGAACAGGTTGGAGAGCTTACCTCGTTTCAGCTACGGTGCTTAAAGTACCTAATTCGAGTACCGGATCAATTTCCAAGGTCGAATTTCATATAGGATTATGGTGCAGGTTCACAAATATGGTTGTGGAACACTGAGTTTTAGGAGGTTTTCATATTGGAATACATCACTAGAAAGCAAAACATTATATCTAATTTCTTGAATATTGGAAGGATATTTAGTTGGGACTGGATTGAGTAAATTAACAGTGAATATTAGGAAATAATTCAGTAGTTACAACACATGGCTACAGGACAGAACTTCCCATGATAGTACTGTGTTGGTATAGCCATTAATCCCAAACAATAGAGGAACCTCCAGTCAACAATGGGGTATATGCTGGTATGTGGCCCACTCATATACTTCCACTTGCCACTGGGGGAGCTCCTGTGAGGACTGTTGTACATCTTCTTTTTTTTAAGATATATTTTTTGCACATAAATATAACCAATATAATAAATATACATAATAAATAATTCACTTTGATTTTCAAGTTATCATAAATCCCACAAATATGGTTTTTGTCATGCTAGGTACAAAACAACATTAAGAAAACCATACCTTAAATATTAATTATTGAATAATTTTTGTAATTGTTATGGTAATCACTATTTAATTTACTATTCATATTATTTAAGGGAATGCCGTTGCCGGAAGGCCTGGGGACGGGAGGCCAGTAAGCTATGCTCATAAATAACAGTGTAATTATGCATCTGATGCATAATCCCCACAAATATGGCATTTCTTGTTGGTACAGCAACATTAACATTAAACTTACCTTGTATATTATTGCATTTATATTTCATTTATTTTGTTGTTGGTTATCACATTTTATTTATATTTATATTATTTGAATTGAGGCCTGGTGCCGGGAGTCTCGGTGCCAGGAGGCCGGGAACCCTGGCGCCGGGAAGCCGGGATTCCTTGTGCCGATAGGCTGCCATCTCCTCCCACCTCGAACCCGAACCCCATATGCCTATTATACATGCTATACATATACCTATGCATACCTATACATACATATATATATACATAGACTTTCATACATATACATACACATACATACATATACATACACATATACATATACATACATGTACATACATGTATATACACACATACATATGCATACATATACAGACATATGCATACATAAACATACATACATATACATACGTATAGATACATATACATACATATAAAATAGAAGAGAGTGATCTCAGATTTGTGTCTGCCATTTGGAGGCATTGGTACAAACTACTGTATGTAGACCAACATGTTGATATTGGTTAGCATTGTAGTATTCATACTATTACTTATATCGTATTCACATTAATTTTCATATCTACCTACTATGGACCAAATTATGTAACTACCATAGTCCTGAGTCTGAAATAAAGAATTGAATGAATGAATATACATGTACATACATCTTCATAAATCTACGCTACATATACATAAATAATACATACATATACACCATACACATACAATTATCATATGTAAAGCATAAAAACATTCCCTCCCCCCCCCGAATATGTCCATTCGCTCTGGTACAAAACAACATAAATAACAACTTACCCTACTTACCTGTATATTATTGCATATAAATTTCAATTATTGTTGGTTATCACATTTATTTATATTTATATTATTTGAATTGATGCCTAGTGCCGGGAGTCTCGGCGCCGGGAGGGCCGGGAACACCTTGTGCAGTGAACCGGGTGATTCCCAGCGCCGAAATGGCAGCCGTCGTCTCCTCTCCCCTCCCCCCCCCCGAATCCTAAACCCCCTTGCTATTAATAAATGTTATACATATACATATATATACATACATATACATACATATATAATACATACATATACATATATATACATGCATATACATATATATACTTACATATACATACATACATATACATATACATCTATATATATACATATGCAGACATATCCATACATATACATACATATACATGCATATACATACATATACATACACATATATACATATATATTAACATACATATATATACATATGTATATGTATATATACATATATATTAACATACATATATATACATATGTTTACATATATATACATATATTTACATATATATACATATATATACATATATATACATACATGTACATACATATACATACATACACATCTATATCTACATATGCAGACATATATACATGAATCTACACATATGCATATAAATACATATCGTATTTAGAGATGACTGCATCACATATCTTAGAGTGGTCCTCCATTTGTCACTGCTAAGTTAATCCATATGTAGTCTGTGTCACTATCAGACTTATTGCAACAATGCAAGGGGCCTAAGCTCTGACACTTTCACACTCAGATTTTATCCAAACACTGCCATTACCCTAAATAACATTCCATTTATATTTAATAAATTTTTGATTATGCATGTACATGTACACATACTTTTAAAGCTATATGTATATATGCATATATGCACATACATATGTATGTACTATATATAATATATAAATAATATTGCAATATCAGGTGAAGAATAACTTACCAGTGGTCCTAAATGTAAGGATGACTGTGCCAGATCTGTCACAATGGTAATCCATTTGCAAGTAACAAGTTGACTGTTGTGTAGTGTGTGCCTTCAGAAATATGTGTGTGCAGTGCACTGTGGCACACACCCTTATAAACCAAATTCAATCCACTCTCACACCTATTCAAAGGGCATAAGCTCTGACACATTCACACTCAGTGAGCTCAGCTGTCAGTGGAGGTGCAGCCCAGAGAACCATTGGCAACCTGAGGTGTGAAAGCTTTCCTTGGCAGTTTTTGGTTAAAATCTGAGTGTTAAAGTGTCAGAGCTTGGCCCCATGCAATAAGTCTGAGAGTGAAACAGACTACACATGGGTTAACTTACCAGTGACAAATGGAGGACCACTCTACAAGATGTGATGCAGTCATCTCTAAATACAGTATGCATTCACATATATATATATATATATATATATATAATTATGTAGTCACATATATAGGTCTCAATATGTATATATGTATACATATATGTAGATGTGAATGCATGTATATATAGACATATATACACATAGGTGCATATGTAATATGTATATATGTATATACACATATGTATATGTATATGTATATGTATACACATATGTATGTGTATATGTATATTTATATCTATATATATATATATATTATATGTATACATACATGTATATGTAAATCTAAAAATAATTAGAGTCAGTTAAAGTAGAGTTAGGAAAGTTGACTTTGAGTAAGAGTGTATTGCACATGTAATATGCAATGTATCTGGACACTTTGATTATTGTTTTTTATGTATATACAGTATAACCATTTATCCTATAAAAAAAGTTGGTGGGATCTCAGGTGACCTAATAACCACATAAAAGTTTGGTTTAACTGTACCAGAATCAGCCTGGGGCATGACATTCTGTTTGGATTAACTGATAATTTGGATTAAATGACTTTGGTTTAACCAACTTTTTTATATGATAAATGGTAGTATTTTGCGGGCCGCCCAACAAAGTTTGGATTAACTGATCGTTTAGTTTAACGAGCTTGGTTTAACAGGGTTGTATTGTATCCATATATAGACATATATTTGCTGAGTGGTTGGCATTTTTATTTGATTTATTTTACTTTTGTTTATTACTTTTTACTTCTATTCAAATATGTGGGATGTGGTGGAGGGAGGCTCGGAACTGGGAAGCTGAGAGGCTATGCATATCGTTTTCAATCGATAAAGTGTTTAATAATATATGTATATATGTGTATATGTATATGTGTATATATGTATATATGGTGTCACAACAATAAAATAAATCAAATACAATAATATTTAAGGTAGGTTTTTCTTAATGTTGTACCAGCATCTTTGTGGTGATTATGCATCAGATGCATAATCAAAGTGAATTATTTATTATGCATATATATATTGTGATGCAAAAAATATATCTACATGATGCACAACAGTCCCCACAGGACCTCCTCCAGTGGCAAGTGGAAGTATATGAGTGGGCCACAGACCAGCATATACCCCTATTGTTGGCTGGAGGTTCCTCTATTGTTTGGGATTTATGGCTATACCAACACAGTTATAACATGGGCAGTTCTGTCCTGTAGCCATGTGTTGTAACTACTGAATTATTTCCTAATATTCACTGTTAATTTACTCAATCCGGTCCCAACTAAATGTCCTATGAATATCCAGGAAATTAGATATAATTTTTGGCTTTCTAGTGATGTATTCCAATAGGTAAACTTCCCAAAACTCAGTGTGCCATAAACATATTTTTGAACCTACTACCTAATCCTATATAAAATTCGACCTTGGAAATGGAACCGGGGGTCGAATGAAGTATTTAACCACCATAGCCCGATCGAGGTAAGCTCTCCAACCTGATGAAGCAGGCGGGTGAAGTGACTAAGGAGGGGTGGAGGGGGAGGGACGTCGGGGGAGGATAGCGGAGGGGTGGAGGCAAGTAGGAGGCTGGAAGTGGAGGGGGGGCGGGGGGGGGGGGAGACGGACCGCCTGGGCATTCCCTTTGACGGGCATCGCACCTTACCTTAAAGTTGCATGGTCCGATGGTTTTGAGTTTCTGTCATTTTCTGAGATAAATATATTAAATTGATTGTTCTAATCTACCTTACTATATTTTGAACTAACTTTTATTGTAAATGATTAATTAAACTGTGAGACATTTGAGGTGTAAACATACCACATTAATTTTGGCCAGAACGCCAAAACTCTGATAGCTAAAGCTTCTGCAGTAACAGGTTATATTAAATTGACTCAGTATTACCCTTGAATGTAGCAACAACTGCTTAATAAAGTGAATCAGTATCCAATGTAGATATGTAGAATCAAATCTAGGTGAGTGTTTTAGTTTTGAAAATTTGATGTATTTATCACACTGTGCAGCTGTAAGGTTGCCAGGAACAACTGCTTCAGCGAGATATTCAGCGAGACACATTGAGACCAGGTTACAAGCACATTCCCGGTACATATAATATATGCAGTGCATGGTTGATGGGCATCGCGCATAACCTTACGGTTGCCGGGAACAACTGCTTTGGTGAAATATTTATTTACAAGCCGGACTGACATCCTGGGGCCAAGTTACAAACAGATTCCCGGTATATATAATATACGCAGTGCATGGTCGATGAGCATCGCGCATAACCTTACGGTTGCCTGGAACAACTGCTTAGCCGAGATTGTAACCGGGCCTGTAAATAAATAACATGTCACCGTTACATATAATATAGGCAGTCACCATTTTTGCTTTCCTATTTCTCCATTGGTGACTGAGTGACTTAGGTCCCAAGCAAAGCAATGTTGTGAGATATTAGACCTATCACGAAGGGTACTTGTGAAAGTGTGCACTAGCAAAGGCCTTATATAAGTTGTTATCACACGTATAGCGTGTTCAATACTGGGTGCAAAAGGTCGGGTGTTCGATTCCCGATCGAGTCAAACCATTGACTTGCAAAATTGACACTTGTCACTACCCAGCCTGGTCATTGGCATTACTAGGATAGGGAAATAATTGGGTAGCTCAATATCAGGATAGTGTGACTGCATGGGATATTAGGGCATGATGCAAGTGATAAGTAGCAAGTTTGGGATCTAACCCACGACCGCCCACGTGGGAACCGGGAACTCTACCACTAGGGCACCTCTCCCAGTCCTCTTTGCTAAAGGCTTAATTAATTTATACAGAAAATAAATGAATTTACACCCATATAGAGCTGTTGTGCCTGATGTGGTGTATCAGGCCCAAGGACATCTGACTGACGTGAAACCAACGATCAATCTGCACCCCAAGTGGCCCGAGGGCCCCAAACCCCTAGATAAAGGATTCACCCTGTACTTGCAGTACAAGGGTGAATACCAACCCTATATAAAAGCTGTCAAAAAAGCGGGGAAATGAAATGAGAGCTAAGAAGCAACAATTATTCTTTTTATATGTCTTCATATTTCCCCGCTACCTTTGAGTTGAAAAATATAATAAAACATATAGTTTAATAGAATTTAAAGGTGAAATTGACGGCGTTCTATGACCACCATCTTGTCTTTTTTGCATTCTCGGCCATTTCACCAACTCTGTGCAGATATAAGTATCCATTTGATACTGGAGACAGGCATTCTACTTCCTGTTCCATACTAAAGCTATTTTTGCCCGTATTTATGCTATGTTGTCATTCACCCGTGTCCTGCAAGTATGGGGTGAATCATTTATCTAGCAACCCCCTATTAGCATGACAGGGAATTGCATTGGTTATACTGCGAACCAAAGGGGGGGGGGGGACATTTCCATTAACCACTATTAACCAAATATTTCTTAGAGCCAACATGGCTTTCACCAAGCTAACTTCAACTGGGCGGGGTTGCTTCCCATTCAAGAAGCCGAGCATAACCAATGACTTATCGTATAAATTGTTAAAATTATGAAAGATTTTGATAAAATAGATATGAACCAATTTTTCACCTTGAATAAAAGAGAAGGCAGCCGGGGCCATACTCTCAAACTAGTAAAACCCAGAGCCATTTCAAAATTAAGGCAACCCAGTTTCTCAAACAGGATCATAAATATATGGAACAGTCTCCCACAAAATGTTATTGATGCCGGCTCAATAAATTCATTCAAGAACAGATTAGAAAAAGCATGGGCTGATGATACAGGGAAATGTGATCACTTATTCACCACATGCTACTAATTTATTCCTTGTGTTGCTAATTACTTGCACTCAAGCAAAAATGAGAGACAACTGAGTGTTCACACTTCCTGTCTACCGATCGCTATATCGCTATCTCGCTATCTCAATACTTTTTGCTATCTAGTCAGGGCGCTAGGCATTAATAAGATAGAGTGAGGACTGGTCTCCTCAGTATGAGGATGTTGCGACTAAGTGGGATATTGAGGCATGATGCAAGCAGTCCTGTTTCCTATTGAGCCAGCACTCCCTTGACCCGGTCCCAGGATCATTCCCTTCTGGAACGGCCGCTCTAACCACTCATATAGCATAGCCCGCCAGGGGGCGGAATGGTCATTAACATGCACATATCTGCTAACATGTTTTTTCTACTGTACACCTGTATTGGGGAATGTACACAGCCAGGTATAGCCAGGTATGCAGGTATAGCAATACCTCAGGGAGTTTAACGCCCCTGCCCTGCAAAGTTGTAAACCACTGCCTTCTGGTACAGGTTCTTGACAGAACGGAAGGCTAAGCGAGCAAACCCTAACAGAAAACCATGTCACTGTGGCAGCATTAAGGGCGGTTGATGTATAGAACTCCCAACATCTCCCGTCCAGCCACTGCAGGGACAAATAGTTTTGCGCCTGTCTTGACATGTTCCTGCCGGTGGAAACCTCTATTTGCTCCCCGAGAGAGTGCCGCTGGTAACTTGCAAAAGCCAGCAGCACTTCAACACTTTTGCAAGCAGCTTTCATGAAATGTACAACCGCACAAAACAGTGGAGAGCGGCAGTCAAGTAATGAAAGCAGTTTTTGTCGCATCGCGACCGACAGCATGATGATGATGACACAGCCAGGTAAAACAATTACATGACAGAGTACTATTTATCAAAATCCTGTCAACACATATGACATTTAAATGTATACAAGTCTAGATATTAACCTTTAGTAATAGTTACTTTCCCATATAGCAGTGCAATACCCAAGCAGGATGTACAATTTTCCGATATTATGACATATGAGGGATATGTGAAGTTTGTAAACTATTACTCATGAAGATAGAACTTGTATAGTAAAATAGTATAGAGGAAGAGTGTCATTTCTTAGATGGATAGTCTTTGAGAAGCTGCCTCACATACCCCATCCCCTCAAGAGTTATTTATGGATCTCTGCCCCAGAGACATACCTAACCATGCCTGGCAACAGGGATATTGAACCCTCATTGGTGGTGAGAGGAATGCTTGTTAGGGATTGGAAGATTGGATCATGTGATCACCACCATCTTGTTCTGGAACCTATAAAAGTAATAAATGAGAGAGTCTCACTCTCCTACCTTTCACTCTTTATCTACTTTCCTTCATTACCTACTTTACAAGGAGTATAACCATTTAATTAAGGTCGCATAGTCCACTTGCTATCCGGACTCCACTTCGTCCACACCTCTTCTCCCACCTCTCCGCTGCCTGTTTAATCCTTGATAGTGTCTAGAAAAGTTCCTGCAGGGGGAGCCGGCCAGCTTTTCACCTTCTACCTCTTACTCTGTCCGTGTCTCCAGCTCGCCGACTGGTCACCACAGGGCCAGGAAGCACGGCCCTTTGACTGAACTCTCCTCACTTTTCTTTCCTCTATACTACCCTTTCCTTTTTTATTTCTTACTCCTCCCCCTGATCAAGGAAGTTGTTTGCTTGAGTGGGGCCTTTTCCTTTTTCACTGTTTCGCTTACCACCTTCTTCCCCCAGATACCACCTTCCCCCCCTTCTAAACTATCGGTGACTGGACACGAAGGCACTGCGAAAATCGGACCAGAGAGAGCCGGTGCTGCATCAATGACTTGTCATTATTTTTGTAAAGAAATCCCCACTTCTACAACTGCCCCCCCCACCCCCCCAGAAGTTTACTCTTCAACCAAAAAACGAACTGATTTATTGGTGCCGTTTTCGAATGCTGCAGATTGCCGCCTGTAACCGATAGGTTACAAACCACCCATCAAGTCAAGTCGAGGGTGTGTAGTCCGATGGTTTTGAATTTTTGGCCTTTTTTTAAGGTAAAAATATTAGCTTATAAAATCTAAATTTCTTTAGTTTGAAATAACTTTGATTTGAAATGGAACACTTTGGAGATATTATATTTCGAATGTAAACATGCCAAATTAATGTTGGTATGCCCATCAAAATTCCAACAACATGGGTTTCGGCAGGAAGAGCTATTAAATTGACTTAGCATTCCTTAAGTTCTATGCAGCAACACAGGTGTAATATGAACACCGGTATCAAAGTTGGATATTTAGAATCAAATCTACAAATTTTTTTTTGTTTAAAAAAAATTGATCATTTCATCGGACTAATAACAGCTTTATTATCATGCACTTATACATTAATACGAGACCAGATGGGATGGCCGAATGAATTGAACATCCATCTCCCGGACATAAAAATTGCTACTTATCGCTTCCTAGCCAGGCGCTCACCATTATTATGATAGGGCGAGGACTGGTTGGCTCAGTGTCAGGATGATGCGCGAAAAGGAAGAAGCAAGGCGGGGGTGGGAAAAAGAGGCGTTTATTGAAGGCGCCTCTGGCAACAGAGAGGTTAGACAAGGGTGCATAGCAACAGTGGAAAACAAGGAAGTAAGGACAAGTAAGGTTCCTGAGGAGCAGAAACAGGATAAATACAGCAGGGGCTCATGAGGAGCAATGTCCGGGGTAGGTAAAAGAGTTCTGGTGAGGGGGGGGGGGGGGGGGGGCCGAGGAGCCCTCCACCAGCTGAAGGAGAAGAGAGGAGAGGAAGAAGAGTTGGGTGGGTGGGTGGAGGAAAAAGGCAGAGCGTGGAGGCGGCTGGAAGGCGAATGACTGAGGGAGGCCGGCGGGCGGCCTTATAAGGGAGGGCAGGAGGGCGGATGACAGGTGAGGTGCGAAAGCATGGCGGGGGGAGGGGGGAGGAAGAAAGCTGAGAGGCGGACGTCGCGCGAGGTGAGAATGTTGCACGATGACCGGGGAGGGGGGGGGAGGGTCTCTTCCTCTCCTCGCATCAAGCGCAATGCTTCGCATTACGACCAATGTGATTGTATGGGACATCAGGTCATGGTGTTGGTGGCCTGGTCTCCCAGTGGGGCAACACTATAAAGTCACCATCAGTGTGTACTGTCAAAAGTCGGTACCGGTCCTGATATATGACCCTAGATGTTGTTTGGACATGAATCCCCAACAAAGAAACGAGCCTGGATGATTAGCGGATGGGGTTTTACATCCTAGTAACATGTGGGTTTTTTTGCTTTCATTGGACTGTGCAGTTTTAACAACATGTACTGACACATTAACATGATTCTAAAGCCGCCAGTCGTAAACAACGGACTGGTCTGGCCTTAATATTCTACATCACCATTCCAGTGGCGCGGTGCATTGTGGGATGCATCAAAGCAAAACAAACCCGCGAAAAGCATATGGCACATGCTAATACACTGAGTGCAGTTATGAAATGTGCTAGTTTCAGCTCATCTCAGATCTTGTTTGAAACATAGAATACCAACTAAAAAAATGTATATAATAAATTAAGATATTAATATTTTATCCAGTATTGCATTTAAATCAATATAACCACATCTTATACCATGTACATTTAGATTTAGACAAATATGGGCACTCAGACTAGTGTTAGAGCCATAGCCAGAGTCAGTTTTACTTATTTTATTCATGTTTTTATTTATATTCTATGGTTGGTCGTAATGCGAAGCATTTCGTTTGATGCGAGGTGAGGGAGAGCGACTCACCTGGCCCTGAGCGACTCCCCCCCCCTCCTGCCACTGCTCACCTCCCCCCGCCCCTGAGCGACTCACCCCCGCCACTGCTCACCTCCCCCCGGCCCTGAGCGACTCACCCCCCCTCCTGCCTCTGCTCACTTCCCCCCTTATAAGGCCGCCCGCCGGCCTCCCTCAGGCACTCAGCCTCCAGCCCCCTTCCAGCTCTCTGCCCCTTCTTCTTCTCTCCCTCTTGCACCACGCCACCGCCCGCCCCGAGGCGGACGGCGTACGGCACACCGCCCATCCCAGCACCTCGGGCACACGCCCCCACGGAGGCGCGCCCTCCCCCGCCGCCTCAAGCACCGCGCAGCAGCCGTCTCACCGCCGCGCCCGAGGGGACGCCCCCGCCCGCCCCGAGGAGGGGGCCGCCGCATCAAGCACCACGGAAGGGACCCCGGACACTGCCGCGGCCACGCCGGCCCCCTCCTCGGGCACGCCGGGAGGCGCCTCGCCCAGCTCGGCCCCGGGTCCCTCCCCGGCGCCGCGGGACCAGCCCTCGGGCGCCGAGGCTGCCCTCCGACACATCACGGCCCGTCGGCTTCGGACGACGTACAGCCCACCGCCCGTCACATCACCTCGGGCACACCTCACCAGGGGAGCGCACCCACCCCCCCCCACCACCTCAAGCACCGCCCCGGGGGGCACAGACCCCGGCCGCCTCGGCGGATTTTTGATCCGCCGGCCCCCCCCCGGCCGGCCCGGGGGGGCCCTCTCCGGCGCCTCACAACCACCTCGAAGCCGACAACCTCCTCACCCTCAGACCACAGCCCAGCCCATCGGCAACCACCTCCCAGTCGGGCCCCAGCGCCCCCTCAGTAAGGCTCCCATCGCCGCCCAGCGCCAGTCGCCCATCACCGACCACAGCCCAGCCCAGCCTCGCGAGGAACCCTCAGACCACAGCCCAGCCCAGCCCAGTTTGCCCGAGGCGCGGCCTGACCGCCGCCTCGGCACTGCCGACCTCATCGGCAACCACCTCCCAGTCGGGCCCCAGCGCCCCCTCAGTAAGGCTCCCATCGCCGCCCAGCGCCAGTCGCCCATCACGGACCACAGCCCAGCCCAGCCTCACGAGGAACCCTCAGACCACAGCCCAGCCTCAGACCACAGCCCAGCCCAGCCTCACAGGAACCCTCTGCCGACATCACATCTCAGGAGCGGGCCCCCCCTTTTTTGGCCGCCCGCTCCCCCTCCACGTAGGCCCCGGACCCTCCTCTCACCCAGGCCTGCCTATCCGGGCCCCCGCCTCGGGCGCCCCGCGCCCCCGCCTCGGGCGCGCCTCGAGCCCTCTCCTTACTCTTTGGCGGAGGGCTCCTCGGCCCCCCTCTACCAGAACTCTGACACTGCTCCTTATGAGCCCCTCACTATTTATCCTCTGCTCCTCATGAGCCCCTGACTCTTTGCTCCTCGCGAGCCCCCTGCTCCTCATGAGCCCCCTGTATTGCTCTGCCTCCTCAGCCTGTTTACCTCCTCAGTTACCCTGTTTGTACCTTACTTTGTCATTTATTGTTATTTCACTGTTTCTCTGTATGTTGCCCGAGGCGTCACAATAAACGCCTCAGTTTTCCCACCTCCGCCTCTGTTCTTCCTTCTCGCGCATCAATGACATATGTAGAAATAGAAAATGGGTAGGGTCAATCAGATAGTGGTTATATATTTCTTTGAAACAAATTGCTGTTGACACATTTGACATTTTAATATTTAGAACAAGAATGACTTATGTCTAATCAATGGTGATGTAAACATCAGCCTGTAAAGTGACTGAAATTGTATGTTTCTTAGCTCAAAATGCTTCATTATGGAGAGCTGTGCCTTAAACATATTCATTATATTATTATATTGCATCCACCCACCCATGTTTGTGCCAAATTGTTATGTATTTTTCATTAATTTTGGGAAAAAATCGAACTTTTGCCTTATGCGTATCGGCAAACTCAATGGTTGTATGCCTTTGCTTTGCTACCAGCGCTGTTTTCAACGCATGCGCAGTCGGAACGGTGATCTAGTCTATTAACAGACACCTGTTTTGCATCTGTTGAGCATGGAGTGTCATGACTGTACATTACTCTCCCGCTGTGTCACTAATCAGTCGGTGTCTATCCTGCGTAAGTCACGTGTTAGGGGAAACGCATACCCATAACACATCTTTATCAGTGCTTCCATTTTTTTAATTTGTTGTTAAAGTATTATAGAATATATACTTTCTCAAGGAACAATTACTTTTTATACTTGTTCATACTTTTTTTCAGGTGTAAATACATTTGCATACTTTTTTCTGCAATATCCTATCTGGTAATTATAAACTCTACAGACTTAGAATTAGGAATTTGATGAGATTGAGATATGTGCTTTGCTTGTCTCGATGCCACACTTCTGGCAATAAGGGGCTACTGTCCTAACCATTAGGTTCCCTGGTGCACTCAACTTTCTATCCTTCCCTGTGTATTTAGTAGTTGACCTGTGGAGGTGAGTGCACCTCGCTACACTTGCTAGTCACTGCAATGTGGGTGATATCGGATGTGGGGTGGTGTCAATTGGCTTTTTTTTGGGGGTGGCCAGTTCTGCTTTGTTTGTTTATGTCTCAGTGGGGTTTTCTGTCTTCGTCACATCTGAAACCACACTGGCTAAACTGAAAACCATGTCACTGTGGCAGCATCAAGGGCGGTTGATGTATGGAACTCCCAACATCTGCCGACCAGCCACTGCAGGGACAAATAGTTTTGCGCCTGTCTTGACATGTTCTCGCTGGTGTGAAACCTCTATTTTCTCCCCGAGAGAGTGCCGCTGGTAACTTGCAAAAGCCAGCAGCACTTCAACACTTTTGTAGGTAGCTTTCATGAAATGTACAACCGCACAAAACACCTTTAGAGCAGCAGTCAATTAATGAAAGCAGTTTTTGTCGCATCACGACTGACAGCATGATGATGATGATGATCTTCCAGGCTACTTGATGACTCACCACATCCGCCTCCTGGCTGTCTACACCAGCGCCCTGTCAGAGAGGACATGGCAAAATAAGTGCTCATTTCTGTAGCTACCTGGCGTTCTGTCCTCTTAATGAGGTGTCCCCCCTCCATCCCACCGTGCATGATCTCCTCTCCGTCATGATCCATCTGTCCTTCCGATTAAAATCCCCGGAAGCCATGTGCAATTATTTCAGGTCAGTTAACTTATGAGTCTCAGGATCCCCAGGCGATCATTCGGCCTTCACAGCGCATGAGATTTGAGTTATGAAACGGGAATCGTTAAGTCCTCCCATCTCCCTCTCCAGGCCTCGTCCATATCTCCTGACGAGCTTAAAATGATCATTACTTTCCTTCACGACTTTGCACCACACCATATGTCCTGATCCTTGCACTCCTTATAGGGTTCATGACCCTACTCCAAAAATGTAACACAGCCACTCCATCACATGGCCGCCTGGTATATACACTCACAATTAAAGATATTGGCTTCTCTGATTCAGCCCTATTCATTACAATTCACTGCACGAAAACTCATGCCCCGGCTCATACCCGCTACTCTACCATGCTCCACTTGCTGCCAGGTCCAAACCTGGGTCAATTCTGCCATATCGGTCAACCGACCCCAGATAGCTGTGCCCTCCTCCTCCCATCAGGCCTTCCCCTAACTACCCGATACCTCCTCACTCCCATGAAGCTGGCTTCCCCAGCCGCCTTGCCTCATGGCAGAACCTTCACGATGCACAGCCTCCATCGAGACAGTGCCCAAGCATGCCAGGCGGTCAGACTGCCTCTACCGGGCATCATCCTGGCCGGCTCTTGGAAGACATCATCCGTGAGGTCTTACATTGAAGTATGCGAAGCACCATCAGCACTCGCTTAGTTGTTGGGTGAGCGCTGATCTATCCTGACCTGCTTTCTGTCACTCCAGTGATCGATGCTGAACTGTTATTCAGTCATCTCCGGCCATCAGTCATCCTAATGACTTGAACAACGAGGGTCTCAGTCGCCACATGAACTCCAGGGTCTTAGTCGCCCCACAAACTCCAGGGTCTTAGTCACCCCACAAACTCCAGGGTCTCAGTCGCCACATGATCATGATTACCGACCTCCTGTAGGTTTGATTTATTTTAAATAAATTTCACCTTTCAATTCATATTAACTGTCTCTTTCTTGTGTCCGAGTGAGTGAATTATTGGGATGTATGTGACATTAGTTCAATCGTGTTGACAATGTCACAAATTGGTCACATAATTCTCTACTGATTCAGTCTCACAAACTTAACTAAAACCCCTGAACAACAAGCCATTTAATTTCAAATGGTCATTTCTTAGTTAGAGACTTCTTTTTTTCCAAATGTTCAATTATTTCCTTATTTGTATACTATTTCTGGCGTCATTAGCAGAGTAACATTTGGATTGCACTTGCACACACTGTGAAACTAGCCATCAAGCACTGAGTATAAACACAACACAGGAATGACTTTCACTATTTAACCCATGCCACATTGACCTGATTATGGTATAGTTAGACTTGAATCCTGAAGTTTCAGGTCCATCCAGTCGCTGAACAGTGAAATTTGAGCTCAATGTCTGTGTAAAATAGTTGATTCACATTTGGAATATTACCATGCTAATTCACAATCACACCATCAAATCAATTCAGAATAGAATAGTGGCCCACTTTCATGTGAATGACTATGCACAAACTGCAGGAAAGGCAAATGAGCAAGTGTGAGCAGTGAAGTTAATTTGCAAATGGTAGAGTTAGAAAGATCTTATTATTAGTCCCTAAGTAATGAATTTGTTAATATTTAAAGCATTTTGAGTGTATGGTACTCATGTCACGGTTTTGGTCCACAGTTTCTGAGAACAACCCATATATATATATATGCTCCCCATAATGGTTAAGTCTAATGACTTATTTTCGCCACTAGAGAGTTATATTACTTTCATGGTCAGGGGCGTAGCTAGACCTTTAATGAAGTGTACTCCTATTTTCGACAGGGGGTTTTGGGTGCCGTTTAAGCTTAAGCTGGCGGATTTTACACATTTTAGACTTGAGTTTTCAACACTCCAGACTACTACATGCCTCCTCTCTCTCTCTCTCTTTATTATTTTTTAATTTAATTTGTTGTTGTTGACAAAACGATGTGGATGTTTTGGCGTATGCGTGTACGCCTAGCTACGCCCCTGATGGTTCCCTTTGTCTCATAGCTAGACATCAACAGAAAGTGATGAACCATGAGACAGGGCATGAATTCTTTCTCTGTTTCTATGTATTTTCCTACATCCCACTGCCATCTGTGAACTTGTTAGTTCTACAATTGGTTAGTTGGTTAGTCCTGGTCTCTAAACTACTCCATAAAGTAAACTGGGTACACCGATAACCTAGACTTCTGCTATACCCCACTTATCGAAGAACTGGTCACTAATGGAACATGTCGTGCAACGCCTGCAATAGAAATGACCATTACGATGAAGTTCCGGACCCAATTTAGAGGCATGTTGCAATATGTTGGCATACTACCATGAGCCAATTATCAGACACAGTCGTTGGCCCAACAATTGGGCCAAGTCGCAAAACCAATTTAAATTGTGAGTTGGCATCTCACATTGGTCCGACATTGTAAAATGTTCCCAATCTTTTCAACCATTTGCAAACTTCGGCCTAACTTCACTCAGCGTGTTATCAGCATAGTACTCGTAGTTAACGCCAAGTTGACGTTGACAGCTCTGCCTCCCAGGGAGCGCCACTGTCACACCGCCACCAGCCATCTTGTTCTGCGGGGTCTCAAACTAGTAATTAATACCAAAAATAAATCCAACCCAATGAGATGCCCATAGCGGCAGGGGCATTAACTAGCTCACTCTCGCAGCGCCACCATGTGCCGAACACGAGAACAGGCATAGCTTCACGCGTGTTATTTTATTGTTGTTGTTGTTATTGTTGTTGTTGTTATATTCAGTTTGTCAAGTTGTTACTAAGACTGACACTGAACTTGGTGTTGATCTGTGGGACACGTTCCCTGTCACGTGATCGGTATGCCTTACCCAGCCTAACCAGGCACCGGAAGTGGTGTTGCAGAGGGAGGTTAGCTAGGTTGCGCATGGACATGCGCAGCCTATCCAGGTACCGGAAGTGGTCGGGACATCGGAGGTTGGTTGGGTTCCGCATGCGCAGTCAATCCAGATGGCGGAAGTGGTGCAGAAGTGCGAGGTTATCTGGGTTGCGCATGCGCATCCTATGCTATTCATCGGTTTGGAGAGAATAGCTAGGTGGGCAGGACACACACACTATCCTAATACTGAGTTAACCAGTCGTTGCCATATCCTATTAATGCCTAGCATCAGGATAGGTAGTGACAAAGATCAATTTTGAGATTTAGATGCCGGACCTTCCACATGGGAAGCCAGCGCTCTTAAGCGGCTGTCACACATCACCGGATTGGGGGAAACGGACAGAAACCGAACAAAGTCCAGTTTGTGTAAGTTCAAGTTTTGAACATGCGCAAAACTAGGAATGGATGCCGCCAGATTGACATCTATGGTTCTTGTCCGGTTTGAGTTTGTTTCGTCCGTTGGCTGTCCATTTCATGTCCGTTTCATGTCCGTTTCATGTCCATTCGTCCGGCGGCCTTTGACCCGACGTCGCAACAGTTTGAGACATTTTAATACATTTTGATACTCATCACCACTGGACTAGACAATTCTGTCCATTGCTCAATCCGGTGATGTGTGACTGCCGCTTTAAAGATCAACTTAAAAAAGATGTGTCTAAATAAACACCTAGGTTATTTAAACGGTAGACCTACAGTGCTTGAGAGTGGTGGGACAAACAGAAAGCATATATGTCTTAGACAATTGTATTTTAGTCGAGTACTTCCCAAACACTGCACTGATGGTAATGAGGGAGAAGTCAGTTGTATGGCATGTTAAATAATCCTATCAAAAGCTGCATAGTCTGATGGAAGCATCAGCTTTCAAAGGAAAAAACACTTGTCTTGATTTTAACCTTTCTAGCCTGGCGCTCGGCATTATTATGTGACTGAGTGGGATATCAGGTCATGGTGCTGGCGGCCTTGTATTCCAGTGGGGCAGCACTATAATGTCGCCATGAGTGAGCACTGTCACAAGTCGGTACCCGTCCTGATATGAGCTTAGATGTTGCTAGGACGTAAAACAAACAACCAAGAAACAAACATATCCAACTGAGATACTGGTGCACTTATTAAAGCTGCATGGTCCGATGAAATATCAAATTTTCAAAACCAAACCAATTATCTAGATTTGATTTTACATATCTAACTTAGATACTGATGCACTTATTAAGCATTTGTTTCTGTATAGAAGGCAATACTGAGTCAATTTAACAGAACCTGTTACTGCAGAAGTCTATGGTGTAAGAGTTTTGGCAAGCTTTCCAAAACTAATTTTCCATGTTTGCACTCAAAATATCTCAAAAGTTTACCATTTAAAATAAAAGTACCTTTGAACTAATGTAAAGTAGATACTAGTGATCAATCTAATATATTTATCTCAGCAAAAATACAGAAATTCAAAACCATCGAACTATGCAATTTTAAGTATTAGTGGCTATGTACAAGAAAATATTAAGTCAATATAATAGAACCTGTTAGTGCTGAAGCTTGTGTGCTTGTCAAAACTCTAATCCCACAACAATTAAATTAAAATATCTCTTACATTTTAAAGCAAGGTTACTTGAATCTAAAGTAAGGGAGATTATAACGATCAACCTAATATATTTATCTCAGAAAATTACAAAAACTATCAGACCATGCGACTTTAAGTTTACTTTACTTTCATTGTTTGTTTGTTGTTGTTTTACGTCCTAACAACATCTAAGGTCATATCAGGACGGCGCTCTCACTTATATTTCAAAGTGGTGTCCTTATGGTGAGAACGTGTATTATAATGTATTATAATAATATAAAGGAACCAAGCGAAACCCATTATTAATACATTATTGTATATATTATCTATTAAACAATCATTTCTATGTATTCGGAGTCGTGCGCCCATCCTAGTACGGGACGCACGAATGGGGCGGGGCGCCAACTGCTTGGTGCGGGATTAATGTAAATCCTTGTCACTTTGATCACAATTTTCTTGGGTACGGGCGTGTGGATTGGCGCTGCGAAGTCGACTAGAGCCAACCAGGTGTTTCGACATGTGCGGGTCGTCGCACAAGGTAGATAAGTGCAAGAAAAGGAAAGGAAAGAAGAAAGGAAAGAAAGTGCTTTCAACACGAGTAACTAGACGGAAAGCTGCAATGCAGGGTGATGAGTTGTCTAGAAGTGACTCCCGAGAGAGTTCACCTGAATTGGTTGGCAAATTGCAAGTGTTCAATGAGCAAGAAATGTCAATTCTCAAGGAAATTGCAGATATGGTGCAGGAAGAATGTGTGGCAGAGTTACAGGAAAGACGAGACGTCATGCGATGGAGACAAGAGGGGCGCCTACTCAGCACGGCTCCATTGAAGGAAGACGGGCAGGCTCGGAAACCGCCGCCATAGGTGGACACTCCGACTACAGAGTTGCAAGGGCGTGGCGGAGGTCGCAAACGAGGCGACGTAGAAGGACTCCTTTGGACTCCAAGAGCAGAAACACCAGTAGTACAAGAAAGTAACAAAGTAAGTGGAGTATTAGGCGGTATGCTGTGTTAGGCAATGAAGTAAGGAAATTAAATTGCTATGAACTTATTACTGCTTCAATTCGCTGGTGTCTAGATATTCAAAGCTTAACGATAAAAGATTGTTGTGCTTGCTTAGAACATTTGTGCTTCATGGCTTCCAGAGCCAGGCAGAATGATTTTCATGACTCAATGCATATAGAGTATGATAAAGATATTAGAAAGCTGGTGGAGGTAGAAGGTTCTGCAGCTTTTGGCAGTCGTAACACAGGCTTGTGTATGTTTCACTATGGTATGCACAACATACAACAAAGAAAGTTGTCCGGCAGTGTGCATAAATCTAATGCATATATGGTTAGCCGTGTTGAATATAGCGTAAAAAGCCAAGGTAATGGAATAACAAATAATTGGATAAATAATAATAATGCAAGTAGGGAAGACATGCTCTATGTAGAACCAGTTAAAGGGGATTACTGTTATTGGAAATTCCATATTAAGGAGAACCCCAAATCAATACCGCAAATAATTAATGTCAGGAATGACTGTGTTAATGGTAATTGTAACTGTAAACATTATATAGCTGGCAATATAGTACAGCTAAAGCCATGCCAATTTATATGTGAACTTTTCATGAGAGGGTACACAGATCCTGACTGGATGTACATCCTGTGGGGTGTGGTGTTTGGGTTTCACATAATAAATACAGATTGGAGACAAATTGTAATACTAAATTCAAATTCAGAGATATTATAACGCGTAAACTAATATCTGAATTAGACCAAGGTATAATTTCCCAAACAAACCATACCCCTTTTGGGTGCATAATATATTCTATATACCAAAGCAAGGGGCTGGGAGGGAATAATAGATTGTAGTTTACCGAAAAAGAATCGGTCAATACATTCACAGATAAATTGGCACTCAAATTCAGTAATAAGAGTGTTGATGACGTGGTCGATCAGATGATTGGTGGGGATTACCTATCAAGGATAGACTTAAAAGGCCCTTACCGAGCCATAGCAATACACCCGACGGATAGACTGAGACAAGGTTTGGTTTGGGGATTTAAGGATGAGCCAGGGAGTAAGCCTGAGTACATGCTTGACAACAGATTATGCATGGGGCTGTCTTCAAGCCCCTTTGTTTTTTCGAAAATGTCAGAATATGTAGTTAGATGCGCAATGAGAGAAGGTATATGTAAAGTAGTAAATTATTTAGATGATTTCTGCATCATATCCTCAAATTGGGATGTTGCTAAGGAGCAGCAGAATAAATTAATTGCCATATTGCGCCATTTGGGTTTCTACATAAGTTATAAGAAACTGAATTGTCCTACTACGAAAGTAAGATTCTTGGGGATATTAATTGACACGGTTAAAATGGAAATAACGCTCCCGATTGATAAACTAGAGATATTAAGAAGAATGTTGGCATCATTTAGAAGTAGAAAGAAAGCCACAAAAAAAGGACTTGAAAAGCTAGGTGGGATGTTGGCCAACTGCGCCAAAGTGGTGCATAGTGGTGCATTTTCACGTTGGGTGTATGACTTTGTGAATTCTGTGTCCTCAGCCATACTATAAGGTATGGTTGAACGCAGATTTCAGAGAGGATTTGAATTGGTGGATTGAATTTGCTAACATATGTAATGGAAAAGCATTGATACTAGGTAAGTTTGCTCCGAAAAAGGCCACTTATAGTGATGCTAGTAAGTGGGGATATGGGGCTATGCATGAAACCGATTGGTTGGTAGGTTGCTTTGAACCAATTCAAGCGGCTGTTAAACACCATTATGATCAACCGGATGATGGACTGATAGCAGCTCACATTAATGAACAAGAAATGTGGGCTGTGTACGCAGCAGTAAAGCAGTGGGCACCTAGTTGGGAAGGGGCCGCTCAAATGATTATCACAGACAATGCTATGGTAGAATCGGCATTAACACAGGACAATCAAAATGTAAACTGATTATGTATTATTTGAGACAGCTATTTTGGATATCAATAAAGTATAATTTTGTGTTCACTTCTGTATGCATCAGCAGTGAGGCGAATGTAATAACGGATGCTCTAAGCAGGCTAAATATCCGTGCCATGGTGAGTGCTATAATTAATGCAGACCCAGAAGGTAGACTCTGTTGTAGTGACTTATTTAAGCAATCGTTCTCTTTCCAGAACTTGATAAGCTCAAAGCAGAACAGAAGGTGTTTCAGCTGAAATGCTACGCTCCAAATTCTCAGGCAACCAGGGCCGTTCAAGTAAATAAGTATCTTTCATTTGTAGATGAATTTTCGGATACGCACTCACCATTGTGCTGTATGCTACATGGTTAGCTAGAACCTTAAAATACTCCTCGGTCATTAATTATTTAAGTGGCCTCAATTACTTTCCTCAAAGTCAAGGCGCAACGATGATAGATTATACAGATTTCATAATTACTTCCACCCTTCGTGGAATACGGAGAACATTGGGAGATTCACCACTGCAGGCGATGCCTCTACTTCCAGCTATGTTGAAAGGAATGTTTTCATCTAATAATCCTGGGCGCATTGCCTGGCGGGCAGCCGTGCTATGTAGTTTCAGGGGATTGCTATGGAAATCTAATGTGACCTTTTCTGATGCTATGTTACTACATGATGACACTAAATTCTACCCATGGGGTATGTTGTTAAAAGTTTGTAAAACAAAAACAATCCAATTTAAAGAAAGGTCTTTAGATATTCCAATTGCGAGATTCCCTGATTTAGACCTATGTGCAGTACGCTGGACGGAGAGACATTTTGCTAGTCGGCCAGCTGTTGGTAACTCCCCTGCCTTCCTATTGCCTAATGAGTATGGGGGAAACTCCCCATTAACGTATAAAACGTATCAAACAACTTTGAAATTATTTGGAGGACTCGCTGGTCTGGATGTTGAATTAATTTGCTCTCATTCATTGCATAGGGGGGGGGGTGCACGTATTTGTCAATGTGCGGTGCATCCCTAGAAGAGATCAAAACAAGAGGCGATTAGTCAAGTAATGCGGTGTTTCAATACTTAAAAACACCTTTATCCGTTTGTATTATGAACGATATGCGAGAAGCAGCAAAGCTTGCATTTAATTATTAGCAGAGTTGGGTTGGGGGGCCCGGACTCAGGGCTTTGGCATATATAGTCTCAGCCAGAGAACTAATAAAGAACTGAGCCCAACTCTGCATTTGTCTAAACTTATTGCCTAGTGGGTATATATGCCACATTACGACATGCATTCTGAAATGCTGGACATAGAAACTTAAAACCAATGGCCTATAGCACTTTATACGTTTATTGCAATTTAGAGCTCATGCACTAGATCGATGCTGCTACACTTGAAAATAGGTAAACTAAGCCTGTTCTTTTTTTTAGATAAATATATTATGTTGATGGTTATAATCTACCTTACTTTAGTTTAAAGCAACTTTCATTTTAAATGTCTAACATTCGAGATATTGGAAGTGCAAACATGCAACATTAATATTTGTTGGCAAGCACACCCAACAGCTCTGACACCATAGGTTTCAGCAGTAACAGGTTCTATTAAATTGACTCAGTGCACTTATTAAGCATTTGTTGTTGCATAGAACATTTAGAAGGTTTTGTGTGTTTGTTATTGTTTTATGTCCTATCAACATCTAAGGACATATCAGGACGGGTACTGATTTGTGACAGTCCGCACTCAATCCGACATTATAGTGCTGCCCCACTGAAAACCAGGCCGGCAGCACCATGACCTGATATCCCACTCAGTCACATTATTCTGACACTGAGCCAACCAGTCCCTGTCCTATCCTAATAATGCTGAGCGCCAGGCTAGGAAGTGACCCGTATACATTTTTAAGTCATTGGTTTGACTCGACCAGGCTTCGAACCCACAACACCACGATCTACCAACACGGGAGACGGACGCTCTAACTCATTTGAGTAAGTTAGATATATAGAATCAACTCTGGATAATTGTTTTGGTTTTGAAAATGTGATGCTTTTATCGGACTATGCTGCTTTAATGGCTTCATCGGATATCTAGCATTATATTTCAGTTTAAAAAATGATTAGGCTGTCAGATGACTATGCAGCTTTAAGGTGATGGAATACCAGTCGCATGGTGCTCGGTTCAACCCTGCCTAGTCCGGTGGACTGGCACTGAGGCATGTTTCATGGCTGGTCACGTGATCATAATTGGTGGGGCGTTGGTCCTCCCCTACATGATCCTAATGCTACATCACTGCATTGGTCGAGGTAGTCCAATAGAGGAGCGGTGCAGTGAGCAGGCATAACTGAGCTCAGTACACAGGGAACAGGCAGAAACAATGCCAACAAGTCTAAAGCTAAGATTCCTTATATGTGGTATGCGGCATGCAAATGCGAATGTGGCAAAAAATCAAAAAGCATGTAGTGGTGCTTCCATATGTCCGAATGCGAATACGAACGCGAATGCGAATGCAAATTTGAATGCGGCAAATGGATCGACCCATGGACTGATCAGTCCGAATGCGAATGCGAATACTGCTGCGTTGCCATAGAAAACAATACTAACTTTGATCTTCCTTCACAAATTTGGAGGGAAAACCCCCAAAAATGTTATGCGTAACTTTTTTGGTGTGTTTATTTGTGTAACCATCCCCCAGCACAAAAAGTAAACATCGGCTATTGGGGGGTTGGCATATATCTATGCCGCATATACCACATTCGCATTCGCATGCTGCATGCCGCATACCGCATATAAGGAATCTTAGCTTTAGGTCTCACAATGCTTGCATCGCATAAATAAGAAAACAAGCTAGGCAGAAGATGGGTAGTTGCTTAGCCAAAGCGTAAAACTGCACAGTCTGAACTAAGCCCAATATTGTTTCAACCAAAATACTTACCTAGATTTGATCCTATATAACCACTTAAAGCTAAGATTCCATATACGTGGTATGCGGTATGCGAATGCAAATGTGGCAACAAATCTAAAAGCATGTACAGGCATAGTAGTGCTTCCATATGTCCGAATGCGATTGCGAATGCGAATGCAAATGCGAATGCGAATGCGAATGTGAATGTGGCAAATGGATCGACCCATGGACCGATCGGTGCGAATGCGAATGCAAATGCTGCTGCATTTGCCTTAGAAAACGATAGTAACTTTGACTTTCCTTCACAAATTTGGAGCAAAGAACTCCCAAAATGGGATGGGTATCTTTTTTATTTGTTTTTGTTTGTTTAGCAACCCCCCGACACAAAAAGAAGACATCGACTATTGGAGGTCGGCATGGGTATTTATGCCGCCCACCACATTCGTATTCGCATGCCGCATGCCGCATACCACGTATATGGAATCTTCGCTTTAGGCTGTTAGGCAGGGACAAACGCAGAAGTTTGTTTGTTTGTTTGTTGTTGTTTTACGTCCTAGCAACATCTAAGGTCATATCAGGACGGGTACCGACTTGTGACAGTGCACACTCATGGTGACTTTATAGTGCTGTCCCACTGGGAAACCAGGCCGCTGGCACCATGACCTGATATCCCACTCAGTCACATTATCCTGACACTGAGCACACCAGTCCTTGCCCTATCCTAATAATGCCGAGCGCCTGGCTAGGAAGCGACAAGTATCAATTTTAAAGTCATTGGTTTGACTCGACCGGGACTCGAACCCACGACCCCACGATCTACCAGCACGGGAGATGGACGCTCCAACCCACTCGGCCACCCCGTCTCGTTGACAAATGCAGAAAGTCAGGAGGGGTGTTTTCAAAAGATGGCAGGCCTGTAAGCAGGTATAAATGGATGGTTCGGATTTGACCTTTTGGGGGTTCCTAATTTGTTTCACTCGCCCTTCCTCCCCCCCCCCCCCCCCCCCACACACACTTGTAATACAATTCATTATTCATGCGCTTGCCAGGCTATGGTATTCACCCACATGGTGACCCATGGCTCAATTTCTTCTTTTTTTTTGTAGATATTTTATTCATCTGAATAGATATTTTGTCAGCGCCGGGGCACTGGTCTTCCAGCCGTTGGAGTGATCGCATTTGATCTGTACATAGTGGAAGTGGAATGTGTTGCATTGTGTGCAGCACAACCCATTCTGAACATAAAAAGAAAGTAGGGGAGCAGCCTATGCTGCATAGTGTACAGCATAGGTACTCAACATAGTGCAAGGATATATGCATCAAGATAGAGTGTGCAGTAATGTACACTAGTGGTTAAATCATATGCTGTGTTTGTATATCAGTTAGATTTGGTTTTAATAATGGTTAGTCTTTAAATAGTGCCATGTTGTGCATGTATAGTGGTTTATATTGTGTGCATTGCTGGTTGAAGATGTAGTTATTCAGTGGTGGTAATGGGTCTCGAGTAGTGGTAGTGGGTCTCGAGTCATTGAGTTATAATAGTTGTTTGTCAAATATGGATGGGGGGGGGGGGGGGGGGAGGGGAGAAGGGGTCCATGGGGTCATGACCATTTTATGCAATGGAGGCAAATGTTGTTGCAAATCGGTAACATAAATACAAGTCTTTATTAGAATGACTCTGATTGGGGGGGGGGGGCGGTAGGGAGGGGGGGGAAGGGTTCCGGGCAACCAGGAAACCCCCCATCGTTAGGTAATGGGGCACTCATTAAAATTCCTTGGTGAGATGGTTTTGAGTTTCAGCGATATCTTTCTTTATAACGGTCAACGGTTAACCTAGTATATTTATCTAATCTTCCTTAATTTAGTTTGAAAGAACTTTCATTTTATAGATATATTTAATGTGATAACATATCAAATTATGGTGGAGATGATCGGCTTCAGCAATAACAGGTTCGATGAAATTGACTAACTATTCCCTTCTGTGCAGCAATACATGTTTAATAACTGTCCCTGTATCAATTTGGATATGCAAGAGAAAATCTAGGTTAAGTATTTTGATTTCGAAAATGGGATGTTGTCATCCGATCATGCAGCTTAAAATCAATTTAATAGAAACGCTCATTGTTGATGCCTACAGGGTCCAGTATTTCGACGAAATTAATTCGGCATCTTTTCACTTCAAATATAAGTTAAATCTGCATAGTCCCAAGGAAGCATACATTTTTCGAAAGCAAAGTAATTATCTACATTTGATTCTACTTTCTATAGATCCAACTTAGATACTGCAGCCCCCAGATCTCTGTAAGGTATCAGTAAAATATCACTCTAATCGGCAGAAAAAAAGGTAGTAAAATAAATGTATTTTGAAAATATTTATTAATACTTGTAACAGTTTAACTGAGTTAGCCGGTATCAGGAGTTTACCTGTCCGAAGATTAATTAAATAAAATATTAAACAAATAAAATGTTAAATTATCATATACCATATGGGTAGCTTGATGTTAACCGCAGCTCTAAGAAATGACCTGAACTATGTAAAAAAAATACTGTGTGATTGTGAACAATGTTTATTGACTTCGAGCCGTTTTACTGTTTTGCATGAATACTCTGCGATTGTTGATGTGAGCCTTAGTGTGTAAAATAAAAGTTGTGTGCACTATTCCTGTCTCCAGCGTCGTGAATTATCTAGATCTGATTCTACTTTCTACAGATCCAACTTAGATCCTGATGCACTTATTAAGGAGTTGTTGCTGAAAAGAACGAATACTAAATTAATTGTAATAGTACATGTTCTTAGTGCTAAAGAATATGGTATCAGAATTTTGGTATACATGAAAAGAATAATTTGCGCATGTCTTCACTTCAAATATATCCAGAGTCATTTAAGATAAGGTTTCTTCAAAGTAATGGAAGGTGGGTTGTAATAACCTTCAAACCTAATGTAAAATATTCCGATTTACGGCATTGGGGTGAATACAAATGTTCTATTACTAAAAAGGTATACGTGACCAAAGCGCATGTATGTATATATATAAGTATGGGTTGGTGGTGCCTGAGTGGAATGTAAATATACATAGTGGTGCTCGCAGGGCTGTGTGTAAGGGGCACTCAAGGCCTACCCCCTCCCCCTCTGCTGGGTAGGATCACCACAGTCAGGATCAAGGTTAAAGGCTGGTGGCTGCCAGAGGGGCCACACAGCTTGGTGGTGGTGGGCAGACCACTGGTAGCCATGGGGACCAGGAAGGCTGGATCCCTATTGGTAGAGCCAAGAATGCTTGTTTCCCATTGGGGGAAAAGGGTGGGGGTGATACTCTACAATGAACCTATGTACCGTATATAATAAACCAGAGAGGCCTGGACTCTCTCTTCTCTCACACTCTCACTTTGCTTAAATTTCTCTCTTTCTCTAAGTCTGTATTGTTGTTCACTTTACACTAATATATTTAGCCCCTGCCCCAATACATGGCAGAATCTCAAAACCATCGGAATATGCAAACCCTTAGAACAAAAGTTACTTCAAACTAAAGAAAATTAGGTAATATAATTATTTTGTAAAAATACTCTTTTTTTGTAAAATAAATATGGCAGAAATTCAGAAGCATCTGACTCGGCAAATTTAATTGGGGAATATCCTGTGGACACAGGAAAAGAAAGGATACCCATCTGTAGTGATAGCCAAGTATAATAAGTACAGTCAGTCCTCATTATGGGAGGCAGACCATCAACTTGGCTGCATGATGGAGGCATGGCATGCAAACAGGAAGACAAACATGAAAGAGTCAACTTCTCTTATCTGAGGCTCCCCCCCCGTCATCCATCTCCTATTTTGGTAGATGGTGGGATTCGAACCCGTGGGTTTGAACCCTGTTCGAGTCAAATCAATGACTTAAAAATGTATACTTGTCGCTTCCTAACCAGACGCTCTGCATTATTGAGTTGTGTTGTGAATTCATAATTATCGTGTTGTTGGAGATACAATTTTGAGATGGAGTGTTAGTAGATTGGTTTGTTTATTCTGTTAGATAGAGTGTGGTTAGCTTGTAGAGTTATGCTTAAAATGTTAATACCTCGGTTGTGTTTTTTGGCTAAAATATACAACACGCATGTCTATGGCTTTCACCCACCAAAACCGGGACAACTATTTCTCGCCATACACAAACAACTCTATTATTCCAAATAAACTATGCTATGTCATATCCTAGCAATGATAAGCACTGGTGACAAATATGCAGTTTTGTCTGTCATTAGTCTAAAGTTGCATAGTCCGATGGTTTTTGAGTTTCTGCCATGTTCTGATATAGATACATTGGAGATATAGCGATATAGCAAATGGTAGACAGCAAGTCTGAACACTTATTTGTCTCTCTTTTTTTTGTTCTTGGTACATTAGTTGTCCCAAGCAGGGGAAATCCCAGTCACAGACGACTGGTCTTCCCCACTCCACTGCTGGTCGATAGAAAGCCTGAGCCTATACTTTTACCGACCCAATGGTTTTTAACCTCCCACATCACATAGACATGGTATGAGAGCAACCGGCCTTTGATGACGCTGTAAGTTATACACAGCGGTGGAAATCTAAATTGGCAGAGCTGGGGGCACGGGGAATCGAACCGCCGACCCTCAGATTAGGAGTCTGACCTAGAAAAGAGTCAGACACTCTAACCACTCCGACACAGATAATTGAAGCGAAAACATGCCAAATTAATTTTGGCAAGCACATGAAAATTCAAAACACCATTCGATTTAGCAGTAACAGGTTCTATTAATTCGGCTTAGATCAAGTGAATACTAAGCCGAATTAATAGAAAACTAACTCTTCAGCAACAGATGTTTAATAAGTGTGCCAATATCTAAGTTGGGTAATTATGCACGCTTAAATCTAGAGGAGTGTTTTACTTTTGAAAATTCTATACTTTTAAATGGACTATGCAATTCTAAAGTGCCTGTCACACCTTACCGGATTGAGTACAGGACACCACCGGACAAAGAATTTTCTAGTCTGGTGGTGTTCGGTATCAAAATGTACCGAAATGTATCGAAATGTTGCGCTTTCCACCAGACGAAATGGATGCTAAAAGGACAGGGAACGTACATTAACGAATACCCACCTGACGATAACCGGACGATAACCGGACGACAACCGAATGTCTAACGGATGGACCAAACATCAATCGGACACATACCAGACTATTCACAGACGGGGCGAAAATATATACTGACCGAATTCTAGCAACACCGTCAACGGACTCTGCAGGAAGCAAACCGGAGAGGTAAAGGATGGGTACCATATTGTACCGGACAAAACTGACTAAACAGACTTAAAATGGACACCAACCATACGCGTCAGTCCGGCGGTGTCTGGTACCAGTTTTGTGCATGTTCAAAACTTGCCACCATACACACCGTACACACCGGACACTACCAGAGAGAGAACAGACATGCTGGAAGCATACCATATATAAAACAAATATTGACATATTTCACCGGACAGTGTCCGTTTTCTATCCGGTACTCCAATCCGGTAATGTGTGACTGAGCCTTTAACTATTTATACTATTCGACCGCATTTCATAGACTGTGTCTTTATTTCGCTAAGATTTAAGCGCACTGGTGGGTTTTGTGTGTCGGGTATATTAGTTGATTAAGAAGGACAAATTTCCATCGCGGAAATTGGTATTCCTCAGCAGCCAAGTGGCGAGTTCTTGGAGGTGCCGATAGGGGGCGCCTCAGTAGAGAGTTCTGATTTGCGGGCATAGGGGCGGAAGGAGAGTGTCCGGTGGGAGGGAGATGGAAGGCTGTCGACATGTCCTCCCTTCTAATGCATTATACCCAAGTCACACGACTGCTTGCGACCACAACAAAAGGGATGGTTGCAAATAAGTCACAAGTGGTCGCAAGTGGTTGCAAAGTGGTCCTCAGTGGTCACCAACCTCCATGTGACCATTCTGTGCCCAAGGAGGTTGCAGCTACTGCACTATAACTTTAGTAAAAACCTCTTTGCGACCAGGATGGTCGCCCAGAGGTCGGCGACCATTGCTTTGGTTGCAAGAACGTCGCAAGGGGGTGGATTCTTTTGGTCCAAAGTGGTCGCAAAGTGGTCACACAGTGGTCGTACGCGGTCACAAGCCGTAGTTTCACTCTGGCTTTACACACCAACGTTTTCGCACTGTCACAAGTCGGTACCCGTCCTGATATGACCTTAGATGTTGCTAGGACATAAAACAACAACAAACAAACACACTGTAAAATTTTCCGATAATGACCTGAGGATATATCTGAACTCTACTATAATAAATTGCAACTTATCGTTATAATGGTAATATATAAAATCCAAAGGCATATGAGGGATATGTGGAGTTGGTAAACTATTACTCATTAGGTATAGAAATTGTATAGTAAAATAGTATAGAGGAGGATTGTCACTTCTTAGATACAGTCTTTGGAGGAGTCACCTCACATACCCCGTCCCCTCAGGTGTTATTTATGGATCACTGGCCACCACAAGGCACTGTAGCCAGCATGACAAGTCCTTGGATACAACCGATTGAACCCTGATTGGTGGATCAACCCATGTGACCACCGCCATCTTTGATTCTAGAAACCTATATAAGATAATAAACCAGGCAGTCTCACTCTGCTACTTTTCACTCTTTCTCTACCTTCCTTCATTACCTGTATTGATTTCTCATTAGCTTGTCCACACCACTCACACCACCAGCCGGCGACTTTACAACACCATCGTTTAAGATGCATTGCTCAGAATGTCAGGAATGTGGGTTAAAGTCCCGCTCTAGGCATAAAGTTCCCGTTTCTTGCAACACCCTCATTATTTATCTAATTCCAGCAGGATGAGTGAACTGAGCTGCACTGACCATCCCAGGGCCGCATTCAGGCTCCGTCTCGGAGGCGCCTCGCCGACGGGCCTGATGTCACGCTAGTCTGAACGGCAAAGGCAGTTTGTTGTCTCAAAAATGGCCGCCCCCATAGGCGGCGGCCATTTGCAATGGAAAAGCTGTGCTGTGATTGGCTGAAACCACTGTACATGGCGGCCATCTTCGGGGTGCTTTTTGTCTCCTGATTGAAAAGGGAGGCATCGCTGAGACGTCGCCGAGACGCACCCTGAACGCAAATAGGCCAAAAAGCATCGCCGCAATGTCACTGAGACGTCGCCGAGAAGTACTTTGAACGCGGCCCAGGTGAGATGCCACATACACAATTTCAATCGTGGACAGTAGGCCTTCCTCATGCCACTATTCTTGCACTGTCCTAGTAACAGCGAGTAATGTTAAAGGCCAGTCTAGAGAGTGACAAGTACATTTTTAAATCATTGCCTTAACTCTGCCAGGGTTCAAACATAGTGGTTCGAACTCTACGACCTACAAAGCCGGGAGGTGGATGTGATATATGCGTAAGTGTTCAGACGTTGTACTTTCACAGTGGACGCTCAACTCATTTGGTCATCCCATCTAGTTGCATCTAGATAGCCAAATGTTTGGGGCGCTCACCTTGCAATGGCAGACATATGGGTTTGAGTCCTGCTCTCGGCAATGGTGCTTCTATTTGTTTGTTAACACCATCACGACTAAATAAAACCTGTACAAAAAAAACACAACAAAAACAACAACTTCCTCTGCAGCAGTAATACCATCCGCTTCACTGTACTAATATGTAATTAGAGTTGTGAGAATTTCAATCCAATTCAATTATTTTATCGTAACTCTCTGTAAGGTATGTTTACAATAAACTGAGGTGATACAATAAATGCATACATATTCCTTACAGACAGAAAGGATCCCAGAAAAGTGATGCTTATCTAGCTGGTCTCCATGATGTGAATGAACAAGTGATGACAATAACAGATGATTAAACTTAAGCTACATTTATAACGAATGATTATGATGAGATACTGATGCATCTCTTCACAAAAGACTTCACTTTCTGTATGTAACCTAATTCCACCTCACACTGTTCCACCACATCTGGCTGTTGCTGGACTGAAAACGAATCACTCTATTCTAGCAACGGTCATTTATAAAATGAACCAACTAACAACGGATGGGTATGACATCCACCTGTGCTGGGTGCCTGGCCATGCTGGCATACAAGGAAACAAACGAGCTGATTGGGCTGCGAAGAAGGCCCTGAACTGTGATCTTGAACCATGTCTGATCCCTCCCTCTGATATGAAACCACTAATAGCCACCAACATAAAATCCAAATGGCAACATGAGTGGGATCAAAACATTAATAAACTTAAAGAAATTGAACCATCTGTGGGAAAACCACCACAGACTCACGCGGGAGGTCGGCGGGACCAAGTGGTTCTTAGCCGCTGCCGTTTTGGCCACTTGTGGCTTACACATGCTTTTCTGCTCAAGGGGGAACCTCCCTATGAATGTATTGGGTGTCAGTCCCCGCTGACACTCAAACACATTTGACTAAGTTGCATTGATTTGTTGGCCCTGCGCCAACAGTTCTACACAGCAGACAGTATGCATGACATTTTACTAAGGTAAAATAGGAAAACATTTTAGCCTTTTTGAGGGCAGCTGGCCTGTACCACCTCATATAGTTTACTAAATAGATTCCATCAATTATTAATAAAACTTTTCTTTTTCTATGGGAATTTGTTTCCCTTGACCACAAATATATGATTGTGAGCTTTCTAATTTAATGAGTGTCTATTGGCACATAATTGATTGTCTGCTTTTACATGTAAAAGCGATGGTTTGAACAAAAAACAAACATTTCTCGCCGTGAATATGGCCTATGCTGCCGACACGGCATAAAACAACCACCAATCAATCAATCAATCATGTTCCACCACGTTCTGTAACAGTTCGATTCTATCAAATCAGTAAGCCGCTGCTCTTACAGAATCGGCCACCATGCTCTGCCCACCGAAATACATTGCTGTAAGCTAGCATAATGACAATATCCCACTCAGTCATGTAATCCTGAAACTGAGCCAAGCTGTTGTTGGACTGATGCATTAATACATTAAGACATTTTTTATTCACAATTTCTATACATTATTTCACAAACATGTACTATTCTGTTCACAATGGAAATTGCGGGAACAGTGTAATCATTAATGGTTGTCTTCCCACTGCCCCTTATAAACAAAATAGTGCACTATGCAGCTGTAGTTAAGGGGGGCGTTCTTTTTGTAGTCGAGTATATGATGCTATTAGGACTTTGAAGCGTCCTTACTACTAGTTCAGGTTGAATCAAGTGTTTAAGGAGGCGATAGCCTGGTGGCTCGAGTTTGTTGACCGCTTTAATGGTCACGCACGGATATTGGGCAAGCATGCCGAGTGTGTGTTGGTGGACAGTGATGCTTCTAGTTCAGGATTCGGCGCATTGCACTCTGAAGATTGGTGCGTGGGGGTATTTGCCTGGATGCACACATTAACGTCCATAAAAGGTGGGCGGTGATGGCTGCCGTTGCGCAGTGGGAGGAGCGCTGGAGGGATAAGTCGTTAGTGTTCGTCACTGACAATATGACTGTTTGTGCGGCTTTGGCGTCCGGTTGGTGTAGGAATAGACAGATAATGAACTGGGTTAGAGAGTTGTTTTGGATTTTGTGTGATTAAAACTTTCAGATTGGTTCTGTTCATTTGAGTAGTGAGAGCCATGTGATTTGTGACTCATTGAGTCGTTGGACAGTTGAGTCGGATAGGTCTCGAATTGTGTCGGCGGGCTTAGCCGAATTATTGTGTTGTAGACAATTATTTCGCATCTGATTATGGGTTGATTTTCTACAGGGTTGCATCATGAGATGTCACTGCTGCGTTTGAGTTATTATGCGGAGAGCAGTCGCAGCACGCGTTCAGTACAGATCAAGAAATATTTCTCGTTTGTGGACGATTATCAAGGACTGCTGAGTCCACTGCCATGCCCTGATGTGCAGGTGGGGCTTTATATCACTTGGTTGGCTAGATCCCTCAAATTTAGTTCAATTGCCAATTATTTGGTTGCCCTGAATTTTGTTCTTCGATCAGAAGGCTCTCCACCCATTAATTATGCATCTCATGTGGTTAAGACGGTTCTAGGGGATGCTAAAAGGCGATTAGGGTGCATGGTGCGTCGCGCGACCCCATTGTTACCTAGGCAGTTGCTTTTGATATTTTCATTCATGTCTGATAGTATTGGTCATATTGCAATTCGCGCTGCTTTGCTAACTGGTTTTAGGGGGTTGTTGAGGAAGTGCCAATTGACTAAGTCTGACTCGGTTTTATGTAGTGGGAACTTTAAGTTATTTAGTTGGAGCATGCTTATTACAGTTAGACGTTCGAAAACTATCCAGTTTAAGCAGCGCAAATTGCTAATTCCGATCGCTAAGGTATCTAATCATGACTTATGTGCTGTCTACTGGACTCGGAGGCATTTCCGTGAGGTGCCATTGTTGGACACGTTTCCGGCTTTCCAGGTCCCTTCGCCTGAGGGTGGTTTCAAGCCGTTAGAGTATCAGGTTTTGAATTGTGCTATTAAGTATTTTTCTGAGTGTGCAGGTTTTCAGAAGGAGGTTTTCTCATGCCATTTGTTGCACCGTGGTGGTTCCACTTTTCTTGTGATACAGGGGGCTTCTTTAGAGGAAATTAGAACTAGGGGGGACTGGTCTTCATATGCGGTTTTCGCTTATATCGCGTCTCCAATTTCGGAGCGGATATTAGCGGACATGCATGTCGCGACGGTCCTGTCGGGCTACTAGTTTGTCTGGGGGGCGCTTCGCACCATTGACGGTTTTTGGCCAGCCAGGTACAGTACTATCTTGTGTCAATAAACTGTTTTTCCCACAACTACACTTCCTTATGCCTTAGCGGGTCTACAGATAGTATATACCAGTGTAGGCAGCCACGGGGCGGTTGTCCTCCCATGTCAACAGGTTTCACGATTAGAGTTTCGAACGCGCCAGATGTGCGGTGGTTTTGGCATTTACACTAGTCGCCGCCACTAGCGCCGGGCGGGTTCGACTAAGTATTATGCGCCCACTACTCGCTAGTCGGCGCCACCAGCAGCGATATAACCATGGCACTCGACCGGCCGGCGCCTTTATGAAACGCCACCCGGCCTGCACGCCAAACTAACTCACCGTTTGGGCGAGAGGAAACAATTTTTGTTTTATTATTATTTGGTGGTTTGTGGTCAGCCAGGTACAGTACTATCTTGTGTCAATAAACTTTATTTCCCACAACTACTCTTCCTTATGCCTTAGCAGGTCTACAAATAAAATAATCCATGAAACCAAATTATGAGCCGTGAAACTAATATACAAATAACCTATAGACTGCTATTTAAGGAAACAAACACATGCTTCGAAAAAGATATGATGAGATCAGGACCTGATCATTAGACAAATTCTGTTATTCAAATATTGGTTCTATAGGGCCTGGGGTAATAATCACAACATAATTTGTTGTTACGATTTACTGTATCTGCATATTGACTCAATAGTATAGACTTTATCCTGCATTTAAAACATGACCGTGAGATGTTTACCTGAATGACAGGGTACCATGCATTCCATATGCTGGGAATGCGTATAATGAGAGTTTGTCAACAAACTTTGACTTCGTAGCCACTTCAGAAAATAAGTCTACTTGTCTCGTTTCATTTAAGCTATTGATATCAGAATTATAGCAAAATGGATTTGAAAATGACTTTGGTGGTTTGTTTTGCACAAAATCAGGCATGAATAATAAGACTCCTGCCTATATTGGCCTGACAACTTTAAAATTCTAGAGCGCTTGAATAATGGATCAGTGTGGCTATTAAAAATTCATTAAATATTGTCTGAATTGCTTGTTTGTGCAGAATTTCTATTCTATGAGTGGCATCAGTTTTGGCATTACCCCAAACCGTAATTCCATAAGAACGGTATGGATGTATTAGTGAAAAGTATAATGTACGTAAGCTTTCATATGGCAAAATAGTTTTGACTTGTTTGATAATAAAGAAGGATCTGGCAATTTTAGTATTTATGTACTTCACATGGTGTTTCCAGTTGACACATTCATCAATGAATATGCCAATATATTTATTTGTAAGCATGTTCTTGGTGATTGTTGCCAACTTGAGATAATGGGGTAGCATTTATGCATATCTTATGATTTGTGTTGTGAAATTGTTTGGAAGATGGTCTCATTATCATGGTGCCTTTATTGTGCTGCCCCACTGGGAAACCAGGCCACCAACACCATGACCTAATATCCTGACACTGAGCTAACCAGTCCTTGCCCTATCCTAATAATGCCGAGCGCCAGGCTAGGAATTGAATGCACAAAACAGGAGACAGACGCTCTACTCATTCCGCAATCCCGTCTGGTCACTCCACACAGATGTACTTTCGATATTAAATTGCAGTACAATGCATGCTGGGAATTGAGTGACATCATCGCATGAGGCTTGGTGTTCTGTCAGAATCTGCTAATGCTGATTGTCCGAATGAGTTAGAGCGTCCGTCTCCCGTGCAGGTAGATCATGGGGTCGTGGGTTCGAACCCTGATCGAACCAATGACTTTAAAATTGATACTTGTCACTTCCGAGTCAGGCGCTCGGCATTATTAGGACAGGGCAAAGACTGGTCAGTCTGGTGTGCTCAGTGTCAGGATAATGTGACTGAGTGGGATATCAGGTCATCGTGCCAGCGGCCTGGTTTCCCAGAGGGACAGCACTATAAAGTCACCATGAGTGCGCACTGTCACAAGTTGGTACCCGTCCTGATATGACCTTAATTGCTAGGACGTAAAACAACAATAAACAAACACACAAAACACCTTACTAGTGCTTACATAATTCCATTCTAGTCACGTGACCCCCAGGAAGGGCAGAGGATTAGGTTTGAGCCTCAAGGGTCCGATGCATTACCTTACGCTCTATTTAGATATGTGTATATTTCACACCCATTCCCGTATTTTTCACCCCCATCCATCAATATTTCACATTTCACATTCATCCATGGATAATTCACAGCCATCATTATACATTTCACATCCATATTCGCCGAATCGCGGCCCGTGGTCGGGAATTGAATTCTCAGTCGAGTCAAACCAATGACTTACAAAATTGTTTTGTGTTGCTTCCTAGATTGGTGCTTGGCATTAATAGGATATGGAAAGGACTGGTTAGCTCAGTGTCAGGATAATGTGACTGAGTGGGATATTGGGTCATGGTGCTGGCAGTCTGATTTCCCAGTGGGGCAGCACTACAAAGTCACCATGAGTGCACACTGTCACACATGGGAACCCATCCTGATATGACCTTAGATGTTGTGAGGATGTAAAACTCCAACAACCAACCAATCTACATATATATTTCAGATTCATATTACGTTTATTTCACACCCATCCTTGCATAGTTCCCACATCCTTCCATGGATATTTCACATCCATATCACATCATGTTTTTCTCCCTTTAGAGAAGTTTATATTCTGGGTTCAACCAGAAATGATTAATGCTCTCTTTGGTATTGAGCCCTGAAAAGATAATGACACCTTGTGTTCATCAGACGATGCAGCTTTATTTTCACACACAGCAGGGAAAAATCTAATTTTCAATACAAAAACAGTGACCTAGATTGTATTCTACATACCTACCTTAGATACTCGTCCACTTATAAAAGTTGCATAGTCCGATGAAACATCAAATTTTCCAAAGCAAAACAATTATCTACATTTGATTAATATATTGATCTCAGAAAAATGTTAGAAACCCAAAACCATCGGACTATGCAACTTTAAGCATGTGTCATCACATACAAGGGATAATGTGGCAATATCATTGAACATGTTACTGCAGAAGCCTATAGTGTCAGAGTGTTGGTGTGCTTGCCAACATTAATTGTGCATGGTTGCACTTCAAATATCTCAAAAGTTACATTTAAGATCAAAGTTATCTCAAACTAAAGTAATATATCATAACGATCAACCTAACATATTTATCTCAGAAAATGACAGAAACGCAAAACCATCGGACTATGTAACTGTAAGAAACCACTGGATGGAATAGCCCAATCGGTAAGATTCCCGATCACCGGTTCCAGTGTCTATAGCCGTGTTCACACGGGCAAAATGTGAGGCGAATCAGACAAATCGAATCAGGTGAGGCGAATTAGCGGCCCATTCACACGGGCAGTACTTGGGCCGGAAATCGAAATCTGCGCATGAGCAAGTCCAGTCTAACCAGCGCCAGTTTGGGTTTGTCGATGTCGGCCGAGAGAGTGTGGGTTCGACCTAGATATGTATGGATTGAATCGTATTGGTTTGGAACGGTCAAAACTTCTGCTGGGCAGTGAAACCCTAAAAATAAATGATGAAAAAAATATCTGTGCATAGATAGCGGTTTCATTAATTAAATTATATAATATGGGCTTTTGATCGACCGGAAAGTCAACAAACTAAGGTGTCGACTGCGCATGCGGACAAAATAAATCGATTCACAGAAATCGCCTCACGTAAACTACCTCGCGAGGTGGTTTACAGGATCCGCATCACGTGAATCAAATCAGCCATAATCCGCCTCAGACGTGCGTTCACACGAGAAATGTGAGGTGAACTAGGCAAGTCGCTTTCTACGAATCGATTTACATTGCCCGTGTGAACACGGCTTTGGCCACCAAATAGGTGAGGGTGAGGAGATTGGGGCTGGAGCTGAATGTATGTTTTGGGGGGTGTAGCAGTAATAAATATGTGGTACTGCATAGACTAGATCGCAATTCCAGCCGTGCCGTGCATTGTGGGATGCGTGGAAGAAAAACAAACCCCCGCGAAGCACATGGCTAATGCTAATACACAGGGTGCAGCTATGAAATGTGCTAGTTTCAGCTCAGCTCAGCTCTTGTTTGAAACATAGAATACCAACTAAACAAATATATATAATAAATTAATATGTTAATCTTTTTATCTAGAATTGCATTTACATCAATCTAATGGGGCTGTCACACTACGACGCTTCTCGCCGGCGACACGGCGACGTGTGGTGTTTTTGGGCGATAATAAGTGAAACCTCGGGACGCGCTGGGGGCGCGTTACCGGGGCGTCGGTACATTCCGGTACACTATCTTTGACGTTGATGGTCGGCGGACAACGTCGGCACGCGTTGCCGGTCGCCCAAGGTTTTAAGCTTGTCAAAAAAAAATAGCGATCGACAACGCGTGCAAATATATGGGTAAGGACGTTAGGCGCGCGTCACGCTGCGTTGGACGCGCCGGAATAACGTTATGGGAACACTAGGAAGACGGAGCGCGCGCGGGAGGGTCGTTGCTCACATGTTGCTGTGTGTGTGTCTCTGTGTGTGTCTCTGGGTGTGTATGTGTGTGTCTCTGTGTGTGTCTCTGTCTGTGTCTCTGTCTGTGTCTCTGTATGTGTCTCTGTCTGTGTCTATGTATGTGTATCTGTGTCGCTGTGTGTGTCTCTGTGTCTGTGTGTGTGTCTCTGTGTCTCTGTGTGTCTGAGTCTATGTGTGTGTCTCTGTGTCTCGGTGTGTGTCTCTGTGTCTCTGTGTATCTGTGTGTGTGTCTATGTCTCTGTGTCTCACAGAGAGAGAGAAACAGAGACAGAGACACAGACAGAGACACATACAGAGACACATACAGAGACACATACAGAGACACACACACAGACACACACATAGACACAGACAGAGGCACAGACAGAGACACATACAGAGACACAGACAGAGAGACATACAGAGACACACACAGAGACACACACATAGACACAGACAGAAACACAGACAGAGACACATACACAGAGACACAGACAGAGACACAGACAGAGACACATACACAGAGACACAGACAGAGACAGAGACACAGACAGAGACACAGACAGAGACACATACACAGACACACAGACATAGACACATACACAGAGACACAGACAGAGACACAGACAGAGACCCAGACAGAGACACACACACACAGACACAGACAGAGACACATACACAGAGACACAGACAGAGACACAGACAGAGACACAGACAGAGACACATACACAGACACACAGACAGAGACACATGCCCAGAGACACAGACAGAGACACAGACAGAGACACAGACAGAGACACAGACAGAGACACAGACATCTTTAACGTTTCTCGACCCGCAAGATAGTACTTTCAACGCTGACGGGTCGCCGGAAGAAACGTCATAGTGTGACAGCCCCATAAGCAGCACATATTATACTATCTGCATTTAGATTTACACAAATCTGGGCACCCAGACTAGTGTTAGAGCCATAGTCAGAGTCAGTTTTACTTATTTTATTCATGTTTGTATTTATATCCTATGGTTAGTAACATGTGTTAGCCTAGAAAATGGGTAGGGTTAATCAGACATTGGTTCAAACGCTGTCCCTGACGTTAGCAAGTCATGCTGAGCAACAACTGGACCGATTAGACCATAGGGTATTCGCAAGGTTTGAGATTATGTTGAATGTCAACTGGACTGATTACACCAGACTTTTTATTTATATCCTATCCTAGCCGTGGGCTATCACAGTTAATAACATGTGTTGGGCTAGGAAATGGGTAGTGTTAATCAGACATTGGTTAGATATTTCTTTGAAACAAGTTTGTGTCAACACATTTGATATTTAAATTTTTCGAACAAGAATTATTTATGTCTAATCAATGGTGATGTAAACATCAGCCTGTAAAGTGACTGAAATTGTACACCAAAACAAAAACAAACACAAAAAACACACCACGAGCGCCTTTGTTTTTCTTTCGATCTCGCCTATTGAAACGAGGAATCACTTGGCTTCTTTCTTCACAGGTAACCCGACTGCAAGAGTCGGATAGTTTGTCATTATTTCCGCTGGGTGTGTAATTTTAGTGGGAAATATTTAAAAACGAAAGCCTCATTTTGAAGGTAATGTAATTCCGGGGTAATATCTTCTGCGGCCATGAAACGAAATTGTTTTGTCAGCTTCCTGCGTTTCACAACAAATAAACAAACCAACCATTTTATTTTTAACATAAAAAAAACGGACTTTTGCATGCGGGAGACATTTTTACTTTTATTTCCGCACCGAACGAGGTGGCCCAATCGGTTGAGCGCTGGCTTCCCGTGCGGAAGGTCGGGAGTTCAAATCCCATCCGAGGCAAACCAATAATTTATCAAAATTGATACTTGTCGCTACCTAGCCTGGCAGTATGCTTTACTAAGAATGGACAAGGACAGGCTAGCACAGTATCAGGATAATGTGACTGTGTGGGATATCGGGGCATGGTGCTTCTCCCAGTGGGGCAGCACTATAGAGTCGCCATGAGTGTGCACTGTCACAACTCAGTACACACGCTGATAAGACCTTAGATGTTGCTAGGACATAAAACAACAACCAACCAATTTTATGGCACCCCCTACCCAGATAGCACACATCCGTCGGCCCGACGTCGGCTATTGGTCGGTCCGTCGGCACCGACTTTCCACCGTCGGGCCACCGTCGGCCCGACGGTGGTGTTCCGACGTTGGGAATCAATCCCTTTCCACTTTTGATTCACCGTCGGGCCGTCGTCGGCCTGACGGCGGTGTTCCGACGTTAGGGTTCAATCCAAATTTCCACTTTTGAGCCGTCGGGCCTCGGTCGGCCCGACGGTGGTGGGCCGCCGCAGGTTTGCATTCATTTTCCACACTTGGTACACCGTCGGGCCATCGTCGGCCCGACGGTGGTGTCCCGACCTTAGGTTTCAATCCTTTTCCACTTTTGAGCCACCGTCGGGCCACCGTCGGCCCGACGGTGGCATTCCGACATTAGGGTTCAATCCCTTTCGACTTTTGATTCACCGTCGGGCCATCGTCGGCCCGACGGTGGTGGGCCGCCGCAGGTTTGCATTCATTTTCCACACTTGGTATACCGTCGGGCCATCGTCGCCCCGACAGTGCGCCGCGCATGCGCAGTTCTTTAAATTTGGAATCCGGCTCGAGTCGCCCGCGGACCACGTGCGATTGTTGATCAGTGTTCTTTTTCTACCAGTAACTCCAGAAATACCAGGAATTTTAAGGAATTATTTAGTAGGTATGTTTATTAATATGTTTAGATTATTTTGTAAAAGTTTTGTAATTTATTACGAATTATTAATGGAATTATTCGTGTTAATTCGATTTGAATTATCCGATACGGTTTGTTTACTTCGAATCACCACCGGAACACATGCGATTGTTGATCAGTGTTCTTTTTCTACCAGTAACTCCAGAAATCCCAGGAATTTTAAGGAATCATTTACCAGGTTTGTTTATTAATATGTTTAGATTATTTTGTAAAAGTTTTGTAATTTATTACGAAGTATTAATGGAATTATTCGTGTTAATACGATTTGAATTACCCTGTACGGAATTTTGACGAAGGACCGCCATCTTGGTTTTTTCCGAGAAGACACTGTCACTATAGTGTCAATACGTACAGACTATATTAAATTTATATGGTATGGGTTCTCGATTTCTATTAATTTTGAATAAAACTAATATTTTTACAGTGACAGTGTCTTCTCGGCTCGTCGGCCCGACGGCGTTTGTCGCCGTCGCCCCGACGGCGGCAGCCGCCGTCGGGGCGACGGTGGGAGGTTGGACAAAACAACGTCGGCCCAACGGCGTTTGTCGCCGTCGCCCCGACGGCGGCAGCCGCCGTCGCCCCAACGGCGTCGGGGCGACGGCGGGAGGTTGGACAAAACAACGTCGGCCCGACGGCGTTTTCCACCGTCGGGCCGCCGGAGCGGCCGCCGTCGGGCCGCCGTCGGGCCGACGACTGTGTGCTGTCTGGGTACCACATTGCGCCCTGGGCGACTGCCCGAGCTGGCATTACATCAAAGATCCTATAATATGGGTCACTCCCTATCTCTCCCATGGTAATCTAAATTTTGCAGTGCCACCTTGTGGTGGGTTTGATCAGCCCGGCTGCTGGTTGGTGTTTCACATGTAAACACATACAATTATATTATACATGAGATAGGTAAGTATGAATACACATCAATATGAAATTGCTATGAACAAATACACATCATCATCAGCATCATCATCATCACCATCATCACACATCTTTCACATTCATATATACATGTATACATATAATATAGCACCTGTATGCAGGAATTGCAGGTTTAGCAATACCTCGGGGAGTTTGACTGCCCTGCCCTGCAGAGTTGTAAACCACTGCCTTGTGGTACAGGTTCTTCACAGAACCGAAGGCTAAGGGAGCAAACGCTAAACAGAAAACCATGTCACTGTGGCAGCTTTAAGGGTGGTTGATGTATGGAACTTCCAACATCTCCTGACCAGCCACTGCAGGGACAAATAGTTTTGCGCCTGTCTTGACATGTTCTTGCCGGTGTGAAACCTCTAGTTGCTCCCCGAGAGAGTGCTGCTGGTAACTTGCAAAAGCCAGCAGCACTTCCAACACTTTTGCAGGCAGCTTTCATGAAATGTACAACCGCACAAAACACCATAATGGCTCAGTCGTCGCCCAGGTTACCAAGGACTGCGCTGCCCGAGCTCATCTTCCGTTGACAGCGGAAAATCAGCTAGGAGGAACACAACCTAACACAATTGCTCAATGGAACATCAGGACTCTCCTCGACCAAGAAGCAGCTGACCGACCAGAAAGAGGTACAGCACTAGTAGCAATGGAACTAGCAAAATAAGCTAAATAGAGAGTGGCAGTCAAGTAATTAAAGCAGTCTTTGTCGCATCACAACCGACAGCATGATGATGATGATGATGATAGCACCTGTTTAACCAAGAGAACAGCCAGCGCCCCAAGTGGTGTGTTTGATCATTTGGATTACACAGTACAGGCTGAGTGAGCCGTCTTAGTGTTATAGAGTATTTGGTTACATTGAGCATGCCGTGAGTGACATGCCCGAGTGGAGTAGGAAGGCTGGGGTCATAGGGGTCAAAATTAATTTTAAAAATACATAACGTGGCGAGGCATGACAGTGTCACGAGGAACAACCTCTATCTCAGCATACGGTCTGAAGGAGGCGAGAACAGTGTGAGGAACACGGCAGTGTCAAGTTCATATGTGGGTTGTGTGTAGGGTGACAGCTAGATACAAGATTCACCCCTACTCAGTAGAGGTGAAGAACAACCCATTAGAAAAAGTGGCGAACGGCTGGGTAAATGAAATAAGCACGTCTTCTTAATGAAAGATGCAAAATATATTCTTCACATAATTGATCATATTTACTTGCTACTTTTGATTTGAAAAATATAATAAAACATGTACTTTAAGTCACCTTAAAAGTCAAATCGATAGCATTCTGGAGTCGCCATCTTGTCATTTTGCATTCCCACCTATTTCATCAACTTTGTCTCAATATAGATAAACACTGGAAAGGGAAACCAGGATCTGGTCTTCTCTGATTGACAACCATGTCGAAAAACGCGTGAAACCTGTTTGGCATCAATCAACCATTCACCCGTAATGTAGGTATCTTTTATCTAGGTCAGAAAATCCCCAGGTGCGGAAGGAGGTGGCGATGGAGACTGTGTGGCCGCAGCTGAGACGGATATTCCCGCTGACCTGACGCCGTGGCATCTCTTTAGTGCAGCACTATTAAGCTGCCAAGACAGAAAGCCAAGTCAGCATTCTTATGGATTCGGCCATCCTGCTATGTACGGTGTTGTGAACCCGCCCCGTGAGTGTCACGTGACAGGCGTTAAATAAATTCAGGCAAGGCGGCGATAGTACCACCAATAAGCTTCCACATGGCTTACAAGCTGGTTATTGAGTTGGTATTGGGGGTTTCCATGGTGATTAAACCTGCATTCACATAGAAAGTTGTGGAATTTCAAAGTCGCCATGAGCGCGGACGGTCAGTGTCACAACTCGGTATCCATCATGATATGTATGACCTTAGCTGTTGATAGGATGTGAAACCCCCCTAAAAAACAAGCCGGGGCCCACTAAGAAATCTTATCTCAGCTATGATAATTGGCCATCTGGGAGGCCTATTAACATTAACAGGTGGAGGCAGCATCACGTGACCTTCTGAAGTATGTCGCCTACCTCAAATAAGGACCGGAGCAAGTTCAGGCAACTAATAATTGCCAACCTACTCGTGTGTCCTGCCACTGAGGGCGTAATTGATTAATCGACTCTGATCACCCAAGCGACTTTTTGGCGCATGCGCACATCCTACAGACTCTCCATGCTCAGCGTGACAAAAATGGTAGCCCTTTTATTTGTTTTTAATAGCCTATATAATACTAGCAAAATATGATTTAAATATTTTGATGATGGCATAGTTTAGTGATATTTCCATTTCATTAATCTATGTTATTACAAAAAAAAAAGATGTATGACTGGTACCAGTGGCTGTTATCCTGCGGGACGGTACCAGCGAAAATGTGACGTCATCGCTCCTTGCAAACCCCAGCCAAGAGGTGGGTTACTGGGGTCGGGTTGTTTTGCACACAGCACATGTATTTGTCGACTCCACTCGCGGTGTTCTATTTGAAATTCTGACGACTCGGGTGACCAGAGTCATCCGGGTCGTGTTAATCAATTACGGCCACAGAGTCCAGCCTTAAAGTTGCATCCAATAGAAGCATAATATCTTCAAAAGGAAAACAGTTGTCTAGTTGTGAACCAGCATATCCAACTTGGATACTAAGGCATTCACTTATAATAACTTATAATATCCTTTGAGATGCTACCATTTAAGAACGTCAAAACTCGCAAGATTGTGGCAGATAACGATATGACCTAGTTACCATCGCCAGGTGTACACATGTTTTTAGTTTTAATTCAAATTACCGTCAAACTTTACTCTGAAATAAAGCAGAGTAGGCCATAATGGTCAGAAAGGCATGGATATGGTGATTGCATCAGAAACCTTAGCTAGTCTAAAGCCCCGTTCACACTGGCGAGTTAAGTCGGCTTAACTAGTTCGCCTCCTATAGTTCGCCTCAAATTGGTCATGTGGATGTGATGTTAGGGCGACTGAGGCATGAGCCGACTCACCTAGTTTGCTTCAACTAAACCACCTCTCGAGGTAGTCTAGATGAAGCGAACTAGCTTAAGTCGGCCCAACTTGCTTGTGTGGATGGTAGCAGTTTACTTGAAGCGGATTAAGCATGTCACACTATATAATATAATTTGGTCTATGAACCGGCTAGAGGTGCACAGATATTTTTTTCATCATTTATTTTTAGGGTTTCACTGCCCAGCAGAAGTTTTGACCATTCCAAAACAATACAATTCAGTCAATACATATCTAGGTCGAACCCACGCTCTCTCGTGCGATGTCTGCACAAATTAGTCATCCAGGGCTCACTGAACCGCCGGCTAAACTTTCCATGATGTCATCTCATTTACATACTCCTTTGTTTCACTCACCATCTGGAACATTATGCATCTCATTAGCATATATTACACACATGTCTAGATGTCTATTCCGCATATATCACAGTCTCCACTGGCCTATCAGGCAAGGGTTCACATAGCCAGGTAGGTGTGCATTGGGTGATTGCATCAGCGAGCCTAGCTAGTATATTAGTTAGCACACTAACCCTGGAATGGCGAGAAGTGTAGGTTCAAATCTTGATCTAGGCACAATAGTTCTCATTTGCATTACCCCCACCATATATTTAATTGAAAAAATATACCAAGAGATTCAAAACCGATAGATTATGTAAGGCCAGGGTAAGACATATTTACACATAGCAAAGTTTTACTGATTGTTGGTTGCTTTATGCCGTGTCGGCAGCAAAGGGCATATTCACGGTGAGCAGTGTCCATGCATGTTGTATTCTGTCCATTTTCATTCAACCATCACTTTTACACAGAATGAAAACGCATATTACAAAGGAACAGGGTTAAAAATAATATTGACAAATGTTGGGGTCAGACTGGCTCTATTGGCATCAACTGAAGTGGATGAAGTTCGCTGGAATGTATTCGCGAAGTGGTATTGGAATAGAACCCTTGGCTTCATCAGAGAGCATGTATATAGATGAGAGGGACAACTGCCGCGAAAATCGGTAAAACAGGCTACAGTGGCACTCCTGGCAGTTATTGTTGAACAAGCCTTGAGTTTGGCAGTACGCGCAGTGCAAAACATTAGTTTTCTTCAAAAATTAATAGAAATCCAGAACCCTAACCTTATCAATTCAATATAATCATGTTGGTAAACATGTTTTCTATATGTGTTCCAAGCGGCTTGTGTCTAGGACATGTAGTTTTAGAGATATTTGACATTTTCTGTATGAAGATTGCTCACCGCCATTGACAATGCATTGAGTTTGCCGTACGTGCAGTGCACAACGTTTATTTTATTCCAAATGAATATGTTTTCTATATGTGGACTATGCGATTTGTTTCTAGGTGGTGTGGTTTTAGAGATATTTGACATTCTCTGTATGAAGATTGCACACGACCATTGACAATGCCTTGAGTTTGCCAGCTGTATCATAAAGTTTTCAACAACCACCACTTGGAGCGCCACAGTCGGCAGCTGTTACACGTTCTACTATGACAGTTGTCCCTCTCATCTATATACACGCTCTCTGGCTTCATCCAATGCTTGCAGAATCGGACTTAAAACATAGCTCAAGAATAGCTGTGTGTGACTAATTTGTGCAGACATCGACAACAATACAATTTGATGGTCACGGATGTGGGTGGATTTACTTTCCGTATACTTTATTATGTGAATATAAATACTGAATAACATTCCTCTCACTTACTCTGCTATTGTCATCTCTGCAGCCGACACATGTACCAGTAGCGCCCCCCCCCCCGCCATGCCTTTTTACGACATTAACCATTAATTTACAATCCTTTCACTTGCCACGTCACGGCATCCTTTTTTAATCGTCTGTGAAACCTGCATAGTCTGAGGAAAACATAAATTGTCGAAACTGAAACATTTACCTACCTTCCATTCTACATACATAACTTACTGGTGCACTGACTAATACCCCTGTCACACTACGACGTAACGAGCCAACGTGAGCCTAACGTGGTCATTTATCGTCATTACGTTGGGTTACGTTCTGATGACGTCATAATGATGTTAGCTACGTCATAATGACGTCGAGCTACGTCATGTTACGTCTTGTTACGTCGGCGCGCGTCAAGGTTTTGAACCTGTTCAAAAATTTTGACGTCACGCGAACGTAAGGGTTTACGTTCGCCGTACGTTCTGTACACGTTCAGTGAACGTCAATGAGGACGTTAAACTGACGTTATTAAAACGTTAGTCACTACGTTCCACTACCTTCCACTACGTTCCACTACGTTCCACTACGTTGACCCACATTAAACCCGGTGGAAACGAAGTTGTCCTCTCTCGTTGAATGACGCTATCACTACGCTTTACCGACGTTACGATCTCGTCCACTACGTTGCATCCACGTTCAACTTGTGCCCAAATTTGCATACTACGCCGAGAACTTCAACGTTCTTCACGTTCTCCCTACGCTGACGTCATTACGTCGTAGTGTGACAGGGGCATAAGCAAGTGTTGCTGCATAAAAAGGGATACAAAGTCTATTTATTTTGCCTATTAATTTTGTATTCACTTCAAATATGTCCAAAGGTGTCAGCCATTAATGACAACAGTTACTATAGGCCTGTTTAATATGACATCAGCATAGGTATGTAGGTCAGTGCACGTGCAGGTTGGCTGCAGGACGACACACGGTCACAGTGCAAACTCAATGGCTATGACCAATCTTCCTACAGAAAAAGTTAAATAGCTCTAAAACCACCCCACCTAGAAACAAACCGCTTGGTATACAAACAGATAACATGTTCAACAAACAGATTATATTAAACTTATAAGGTTATGGTTCTGCATTTCTCTTAATTTTGAATTAAATTGACATTTTGCACTGCGCATACCAGCAAACTCAATGCATTGTCAGTGGCCATGAGCAATCTTCCTACAGAAAAAGTGAAATATCTCTAAAACCACAGCACCTATAAACAAACCACTTGGTACAGAAACAGATAACATGTTTACCGAACAGATTATATTACATTTATAAGGCTAGGGTTCTGCATTTCTATTAATTTTGAATAAAACTAACTTTTGCACTGCGCATACTGGCAAACTCAATAGCAGTGTGCCTTGGTTCTGCAGCCAAGGTGCCCGCACATACACGATTATAAACATTGAAAGGGGTCTACACCATGTAAGATAGACAATAGCAACCTTCTTTTGCAACTTTAACGTAGGGTGACTTCCATACCTTTAAAAGGTAAAGTTACTATCCAAAAATGTACTTTTTCCCCTATGTTAATTATTCTGTTCATCCATTGTCTCTCTTTGTATTATAGATGATTCACACACTGGATGGCCTATTTTGATATGGTTACCAATATTGTTATTGTCGTGGGGGTGATGAAAATGGGAAATACTGCGCCTAGAGCGGGACTCGAACCCACATCGCTTTGCATTCCGGGCCAGTGTGCTAACCATTACACCACCTAGGCTCCCTGATATCAACACACTCCCCACGCCTACCTGTCTATGTGGTTACTTGCCTGAGAGGTCAGTGCAGACCACTACACTCGTCCCCCTGGAATTGTAAGTCTTGTAATGCTTACAATTACATACATACAGGCAATGCACTAACACATACATACACAGGGTAGGTTCAACAACCATACAGCGCAAAGCTTGTACAGGATCCTGATCACGGCAACCAGTGTCGTGGAGGTGATGAAAATGGGAAATATTGTGCCTAGAGCGGGACTCAAACCCACATCTCTCTGCATTCCGGGCCAGTGTGCTAACCATTACACCACCTAGGCTCTATGATATCAACACACTACCCACGCCTACCTGTCTATGTGGCTCCTTGCCTGAGAGGTCAGTGCAGACCACTACATTATCTTTCTGTGGAAAATTCCTATTTCATCCCTATTTTTTCACCCAACAATTTTGACTGCCTCAATTGGCAACCTGATACACTGATACAAGCTTACAACTGCAGGGTCTGAGGATAGCGTCATTTTCTATTTGTTTCCCATTCTTTAACTAAAATGTGACTGTCAAGTTCAAGTCTGCATAGTTATGGTGGTATCATGTAATGCAGCACTGTCAGCATAGTTATCTGTGCAACACAGTTAAACAACTAGACTTAGTAATTACAAATTAATAAAAGCTTTAAAAGGGTAAAATATACTTTTAAATATATCTATATAAAGAAAGTTATGCAATTTTGAATTTAAGAAAAGATTGCCAGCCAAAGTGAGTGACTTTGTTGACATTGCCTACTGAAATGCATCTGATCGTCACTCAATCTTCATGAAAATTAACCAATAAACAGAAAAAGGGTAAGCAAAAATGATTATGATAGTTTCAAAAGTTAATATCTTCTAATTTTACTCTTTTAATTTATCTAGTAGTTCATACACATCGGCATACAGTAGTGTCTTATGGCCATTTCCAATATCGACGCTTACTCAGCATCGTTCTGATGACGAATTAGGTCGCGCGTGAATAGGGTGAATCGTGTTTGGTTTTGTCAGTTTTTTGTGGGGGGGTTAAATGTTTTATTCACCTATGCAAAACTTGGCCTTTTAAAAGAAAATATTAATTTCCAAGGTGTGGCACTAGGGCTATGTTAGAATAGACCTACAGTGATATTTTTCTAGCAAAATATGGCTGTAGGGTTATGCTAACAAATTATGGCTGTAGGGCTATGCTAACAAAGTATGGCTGTAGGGCTATGCTAACAAGGTTTGGCTTTAGGGCTATGCCAACAAAGTATGGCTGCAGGGCTATGCCAACAAAGTATGGCTGTAAGGCTATGCTAACAAGGTTTGGCTGTAGGGCTATGCTAACAAAGTATGGCTGCAGGGATATGCTAACAAAGAATGGCTGTAGGGCTATGCATAACAAAGTATGAATGTAGGGCTATGTTAACAAAGTATGGCTCCAGGGCTATGCTAACAAGGTTTGGCTGTAGGATTATGCTACCAAGGTTTGGATGTAGGGCTATACTAACAAGGTTTGGCTGTAGGGCTATGATAACAAGGTATGGCTGTAGGGCTATACTAAGAAGGTTTGGCTGTAGGACTATGATAACAAGGTATGGCTGCAGGGCTATACTAACAAGGTTTGGCTGTAGGGTTATGCTAACAAGGTATGGATGTACTGCTATACTAACAAGGTTTGGCTGTAGGGCTATACTAACAAGGTTTGCATGTAGGGCTATACTAACAAGGTTTGGCTATAGGGCTATGATAACAAGGTATGGCTGTAGGGCTATACTAACAAGGTTTCGTTGTAGGGCTATACTAACAACGCATGGCTGTAGGGCTATGATAAGAAGGGTTGGATGTAGGGTTATGTTAACAAGGTATGGCTGTAGGGCTATGCTAACAATGTATCGCTGTAGGGTTATGCTAACAATGCTTGGATGTAGGGCGATACTAACTAGGTTTGGCTGTAGGGTTATGCTAATAAGGTATGGCTGTATGGCTATGCTAACAAGGTTTGGCCGTAGGGCTATGCTAACAACGTATGGCTGTAGGGCTATGCTAACAATGTATGGCTGTATGGCTATGCCAACAACGTGTGGCTGTAGGGCTATGCAAACAACGTATGGCTGTAGGGCTATGCTGACAAGGTATGGCTGTAGGGCTATACTAACACGGTATGGATGTAGGGATATACTAACAAGGTTTGGCTGTAGGGCAATGATAACAAGGTTTGGCTGTAGGGCTATGATAACAAGGTTTGGATGTAGGGCTCTACTAACAATGTATAGCTGTAGGGTTATGCTAACAAGGTATGGCTGTAGGGATATACTAAGAAGGTTTGGTTGTAGGGCTATGATAACAAGGTATGGTTGTATGGCTATGCTAACAAGGTTTGGCTGTAGGGCTATACTAACAATGTATGGCTGTGGGGTTATGCTAACAAGGTTTGGCTGTAGGGCTATACTAACAAGGTTTGGCTGTAGGGCTATACTAACAAGGTGTGGCTGTAGGGCTATGATAACAAGGTTTGGATGTAGGGCTATAGTAACAAGCTTTGGCTGTAGGGCTATGGTAACAAGGTTTCGATGTAGGGCTATACTAACAAGGTGTGGCTGTAGGGCTATAATAACAAGGTATGGCTGCAGGGCTATGTTAACAAGGTATGCCTGTAGGGCTATGCTAACAACGTATGGCTTATACACGTGAACCCTACTGACTGACCTATGAAGATAGTCCTCAGTGGTGTGCAAGAAAAGTATGAGGCTTTCCATTGTGCCTGGAAGCAGTTAAAGCACCAACGGGAGAAGCATTTGAGAGAAGGCTGGGCATAAATTGGAGAGGATACCCACAATTATATGACTTCAGGTCACCATCGACCCACAGATGTGCGCATAAAAAGTTCTTTTTTGCCATAACGAGCTGGCATTAGAACCCATTAGGGCCTAGATCAGCCAGAAGAGGATCTGTATGTTAATCTGTAAGTTAATAATGTTTCTGTAATCCGCCATTTTCTGTAATTCAGCAATATTAGTGTGGATGTCGTAAATAGGGAAACTGCGACCTGGCATGTTTACATACCTGGAATTCGGGCGATTTACCCACCCTGATCACTATATGTACTGTGCATTAAAGTCACTTTGAACCAATAAAGACACAGTTCCTCATTACCAAACTTGACAGAGTTATTGCCATGAATTTGTGTCTGAATTGATTATACTGAGATTGTGCTATGAAAGATTATATAACAGACGGAATACCACTTCCAGAATGCAGGCTCCACCTCACTCCATTCTAACACCGTAACTAATGTAATGATAGTGGTCAGGGAGCAGTTCTGGGATAAACAAAGTGACACATCACTGTTGTGCCACTTAATAAGCCTGTCTTATTTACTACGTTACAAGACGACAGGATGGCCAAACCAATAAGAGTGCTGACTGACTTCCCGTGTGGGGACGTAGTCTGTTAGAACCCTGACCAAGTCAAAACCTGACTTGCAAAATTGATACTGTCAGAAATCGGTACCCGTCCGAATATGTCCTGAGAAGTAAAGACAAAAGCAAAACAGACTACGTGACACACTATTCATGTACCTGTTACCATAGCAGGAATTTGTTTCCCCAACTGCCTCGCACAGGGCTCCCAGATTCACAGACAAATGTGTATTTTAGTGACTAGAGTAGATTACCCCAGTGTAGGTCCACTTTGGGCGCTGGTCCCAATTGGGGGCAGGCAATTGACCCAATTGGTTCAAATCCGATCCTGCACACACACAAACACAATCACACACAATGTCAATAACTATGATTATGCTTGGCTGGAAGACCAGTGCCTTGATTTGGACTAAACATTGTTTGTGATGCTCAGCAACACGGGTAATTTGGCATTTGGTCGCCGCCATAGCCTCACTACCTTATGACTTGTGGGTCAGTGCCGCCTATATATTCATACTTTAATACGAAATACTTTGAAATGCTAACTCTATCTTACTGACCTGCCATCTGCAGTCGCTCGCTCAAACTACTGGCCCCGGCGCATATATAAGGACTGACTTGGCGGCGGTGAGCTCACTTCGACACGGCCACAGGAGGACACTAGCTGGCTTTGAACTGCCATCCCACCCACCCCTGCTAATATTTTCTAGGGCGAAGGGTTAAAGGTTATTGACCTCATTGTGCTTAACTCATTGTGCTTATCTCATTGTGCTTATCTCGTTGAAACTTAATATGTGCTTACTAAAAATCAACATGTGCTTACTAGTGTGACATATGTTGATCGACCGGTACACGCTGGTCACCAGCTAGAACTAGAATGTAACTAAGGCAACTAAGACCGTTAATAAAGTCAGTCTTGACCTGGAGCTCACCGTGGTCGACTCGTATCTTACATGGTGTCAGATGTGGATTACCTAACATGACATAATGGCACTATCAGGATTAAAACCCCCATTGCCATTGAATTTGGAAGGTAACATCAATCTGAACTGGACCCAATGGATCGATTCCTATCAGATTTACGCAGTAGCAGCAGGAGTGGCTGCGAAAGCAGAGAAAGTTCAGTGCTGCGTGTTCCTGCACGTAGCAGGAACCGAGGCTCAAAAGGTTCATAGGACGTTCGACATTGATATAGCAGACAAAGAACAAATTGCAATTTTGATTGAAGCATTTCAAAAGTACTGTGAGGGGAAGACAAACATTACGGTGGTAAGGTACCAGTTTAACTCTTTAATTCAGACCAACGAGTGTATAGACACTTATATCAGGAATCTTCGAACCCGCATTTTGTATTGTCAGTACGGGTCACTGGAAGATTCGCTGTTATGTGACAGAATAGTATGCGGTGTCAAGAGCAGTACGTTGCGGGATCGTCTATTACAGACTAGCAATTTATCACTGGATGTTTGAATAAATATTTGTCGATTAAGCGAGCATAAATCGGACTTGATAAGTGATAGTACAAGTGAAATGAGAAATGAGAATGTCGACGCTATTTCAAGGATGGAGAGCGGCGTGACGTCACAGCGATGGCCGGGACCATGGCGACGAACGTCACAACAACAAAACTACCGTGCCACTGGGTCAAATGCCAAATGTAATAATTGTGGATATCAACACTTTCAAGGGCGTTGTCCAGCAAAAGACAAACAATGTTTGGGGTGCAGAAGAACTGGACATTTCATAAAAATGTGCAGGCGAAATAACCAAAGGAGTATGGCAGTGAATGAAGTACATATATCTCAGCACGGCAAACACGAGGAATACAAGAATTGGTACGACGATGATGGCCCACATGATTTGTTCGTCGGTGCAATAACTAACGACAACAGCACAAAGGAGGGACTGTGGTACGCAAGTGTGAAGATCAAGGATGTTACTATAGAGTTCAAGCTCGACACAGGATCGGAGGCGAATATAATCCCGAGGAGATTATATAATAGGATAGGTGGGATAAGTATGTCCCCACCTCATTGTCACCTAGTCACCTATACAGGTCAACGCATAGAGCCGATTGGGGAGACGGTGATCGAGGTTCGTGGACAACGATTCAAGTTTCAAGTAACCGAAGAGGGCAGTCCATTACTTGGAAAAAGTGCTTGTGTTGCACTCAACCTAATCATGAGAGTGGACTGTATCTCCGACGATGTCAATCCGAGGCAGAGCGCTGCAGACTTGGTAAATATGTACAATGATGTATTCACAGGGATCGGTAAAATAAAAGTAAACGCACATATCCATATTGATAAAAATGTATCCCCCATAATTGATGCCCCTAGACGTATACCTCATGCTATTATATCAGATGTAAAAAAAGAATTAGATAGAATGTTAGCGTTGGGGGTGATAGTGAAGCAGACGGAACCAACACCATGGGTTAGCTCGATAACGATTGTCAGGAAACCAGGTAAAATCAGGATATGTCTAGATCCAACGAAGCTGAATAAAGCCAAATTGAGGGGCCCATATCCAACCCGTACTATAGAGGAAGTGGTGGCCAATACACATGGGGCCAAATATTTTTCAGTAATTGATGCAAACAGTGGTTACTGGCAAATTCATTTAGACAGAGAGAGTTCCGACCTTTGCACATTCAACACACCATGGGGCAGGTATCGGTTTACACGTTTACCATTTGGTATAAAAACAGCTGGGGATATCTTCATTGAGGAAATGAATGGGATCATGGGTGACTTAGAGGGGGTGAACGTAATTACGGATGACATTCTAATTTATGGAAAATCGGTTCAAGAACATAATACCAGACTTAAAGCAGTTTTGGACAGAGCCAGAAAATTCAAACTGACATTAAACCCAAAGAAATCTAAGATATGCCAGTCCCAAGTGACATATGTAGGTCATCTGTTGACATCCCAAGGCTTACTACCCAGTAAAGAACGGGTACAGGCGATCAGTGACATGCCAACACTGTGTGATAAAAAGGCTGTGCAAAGGTTTTTGGGTATGGTAGGTTATGTTAGTAAGTTCATTCCCAACATGGCTGAGTTGGCCAAACCATTGCACATAGTCCTTGGCAAAGAGATAGCGTGGCACTGGCAAAATGAACAGATGGAGTCTTTTACCAAACTAAAAATGTTACTTACAAAAGCCCCAGTACTAAAATATTTCGATGTCAGCCTAGATATTGTATTGCAAGTAGATGCGTCTAAGTCCGGGTTGGGCGCAACAATTTTCCAAGATAATAGGCCAGTTGCCATGGCCTCAAGAGCATTAGACAAAACACAAGCAAATTACGCTGTCATTGAAAAGGAACTGTTGGCAATATGTTTCGGATGCACAAAATTTCACGATCATATATTTGGCAAAGAAGTAACAATCCAAACAAACCACAAACCGCTAGTAGCAATCATGAACAAGCCAATACATTCTCTATCGGCGAGGATGCAACGTATGAGAATGAGACTACAGAATTATAACATACGAGTAATATACATTAAAGGCACGCTGATGTACTTTGCAGATGCGCTGTCCAGGGCCCACACCACATTGACCACACCAAACAACCTGTTCGATGATGAACTCACAGTAGCGGGAATTGAGTTGGGGAGCGATGGGATGACCAGGGTACAAGATGAGGTAGAAAAGGACAAGACACTACAACAAGTAATATACTTAGCAAGGCATGGATGGCCCAACCATAATGGTAATCTCGACTCTGAGGTAAAACCATTTTTTACCTATAGACATGACATTACAGTTCACGAAGGAATATTGCTGAAGGACAATAGAATAGTTGTTCCACACACGTTGCAGAAAGAAATGTTGCACAAGATACATGAATCACACCTAGGCATAGTTAGATGTAAACAGTTAGCATGTGACACAGTTTTTTGGCCAGGCATGAGTGGTCAAATATAGGACCAAGTGTCCCGTTGTCAGATTTGTCAGGAATACAGAAACACACAACAGTCTGAGCCACTACAGAATCATAACATACCATGTATCCCGTATCATAAAGTGGGGGTTGACCTCTTCTTCGTAGAAAATACCACTTTTATATTAATAATTGATTATTATTCAAAATTTCCGGAGATAGTGGAACTGACAACCACAACCAGTAAAGATATTATTAACGCATTAAAACGGGTATTCTGCAGATACGGTATCCCAAAAATAGTGGTCTCTGACAATGGGCCGCAGTTTAGTAGCGCAGACTACTTACAGTTTTCAAAGAACTATGACTATCGGCCGTTTTTTTCGAGTCCGCTTTTCCCTCAAAGTAATGGACAGGTCGAGAGATATGTTCAGACAGTTAAGTTATTGATAAAAAAAGCCATGTCGGATAACAAAGAATCCGAACATCGCCTTACTGAATTATAGAAACACGACACTGCAAGGCTTAGGTGCATCACCAGCACAGTTACTTATGTCACATAGGCTCAGGACTAAGTTACCTGTAATAAATGCAAATCTCGCACCTAAATGTCAGGTGTCAAAGAAAACCAAGTTCAAAGAAATACAACGAAACCAGAACAAATATTTTAATAGAAAGGCAGGACATGAACACCCACCCTTGCAAAAAAAGCGAACACATACGTTATTTACATCACACGGGGAAATGGGCTAATGGACAAATAGTCGATTCACAGATGCCTGGAACTAGAGATTATAGCATAAGGAATGCACAAAACAAGATAGTGCATAGAAATCGTAAGCACATTTTCAAAACAAAGACAGACACATTTCCAAACAGAGGGCAGACGCATCATAATAAATTTGAGCGTTTGATGAGTCACAAACAAGTTGTACAGGAGCAGAGACGACAGGTACCATATACAACACGTTACGGGAGAGTTGTTCGCCCTGTTTCTCGTTTAATAGTAAGCTAATGTACAGTTGTAAATGTGTGTTTCGCATGAGTTGATATACAGATTAAGTTATTACTAATGCACTCTTTAATGCCCGTATTATCTATGTATTTATAAAATGTTTGTATACAACACACACCAAATTTGGTGACATGGTCATAAATTGGTATCACAATGTTACATGTCGTATGGCCCATTCATCGGTGATAAAATGTGATACGACGAACAAAAGACTTTGCAGAAGTCATGTCAACAGAGTGCGCGAAAGTGCCACCAATATATATATGCATCAATATGAACATTCGTGACAGGCTCACTATGCCGGATAAAAGACATTATTTATAGAAAATAAGGTAATGAGCATCATAGATGTTGTTTAGATATATGTTGCCAGCGTGTTATTTGTAAGAGTTACAACCTTAATAAAATAGAAAATAATATGGGAGTATATGACATATTAAGTTAAGATGCACATTGGTCGACATACACGGTTGGTGCATGGGTCTATTGACCATTATACATGCGACACATGGATTCCCACATGGTATTTATATAAGTGAGAATACCGACTGTACGGTTAAGTACTCATCTGAGTGCTATAGTGTATAGGAAATAAGTTTACAAAATGTTTATGCAATGGAGTATATTATATGTTAGCTAAAGTATGTATTGTCCTGTTGGGTATTTATAAGAGTAAGAGAGTTCTAACCTTAATAAACATTGAAAGGGAGATGTGACATATGTTGATCGACCGGTACACGCTGGTCTCCAGCTAGAACTAGAATGTAACTAAGGTAACTAAGACCGTTAATAAAGTCCGTCTTGAGCTGGAGCTCACCGTGGTCGACTCGTATCTTACACTAGAGACTTGTTATTTGAAAAGAAATAAATCCAACCTTAAACTCATATGTGGTGTCGGTGTCAAATTATTCAGAAGAATCGAACGATGTTGCAGTGTGTTGTAGTGTGCTTCACACTCTCTCCCTCCCATCACCATTTCCCTGCCACAGCCGACCAGCGACGGGATTAGTGACTGGGTTGACAGTAACACTGGTATCTGGGCACACCACCTGTCAGCTCTGCCAATTTTCAGCAATGCCCATTGCACATACGTAGCACACACCACTCCCCCCATTCTAGTGTAGACTTATTCTTTCTCTAGCCATCCGAGCCCATGAGTTTGTGGGTTCGAATCCTGGTCGAGTCAAACCGATGACTTAAAAATTGATACCTGTCGCTTCCTAGCCTAGTGCTCGGCATTATTTGGATAGGGCAAGGACTGGTTGGCTCAGTGTCAGGATAATGTGACTGAATAGGATATCAGGTCATGGTGCTGGTGACCTGTTTCCCAGTGGGGCAGCACTATAAAGTCTCCATTAGTGCGCACTGTCACAAGTCGGTACCCGTCCTGATATAACCTTAGATGTTGCTAGGACTTAAAACAACAACAAACAAATCTGTCTCTATGCACCATCATTTTGACAGCTATGTCTGTCAGCACAATGACAAAGAACCATTCTACGATCAAATTAAAGAGGGCAGTCCAATGAAAATATCAAATTTTCAAAACCAAAACATTGATCTAGATTTGATTCTACATATCTAACTTAGATACTGGTGCACTATAAACTATATATATATATTGTTTTTACCTTGGTACTACACCTCTAGCTACTCGTACCCCAGGGAGAAGGAAGCACATACGGGTCCAAGAATTAGCATAATCAGCTCAAAGCAGGAGGATGTGTTTGTTGTGAGCAAACAAACAGTATCTTTCAAACTCCCCCTGTGGGGAACCGGGGTAGAATAGTTCCCTTGCACCCCCTTGCAGATTATAAAAGGCGAGAAATGGGGCGACTCGTTTGCCGTGAGTCACAGGTCGTGTTGGTGGAGGAAGGGATCCTGGTGCATGAGGTCTTCAGGGAACTGAAGCTTCCTGTCGAACAATACTGCACTTTGGCCCCGACTTCACCTAGATGAGAGGTTGGACTGCCCTGGTCCAATCGATCGACTGGTCACACCAAGTCCTAGGAGTTGTGATGTGAAGAATGTGTTCATTTACACACATATTGTATTTATTCATATCAATCATCAATGGGTGCCGTCTTCTCGAAGAAGGTTGGCTGCAATGGACCTCCATCTCTTCATGTCATTCGTTCCTCTCACGCATTCCGCATAGCTCATTGCTGTCCTGTCAGTGATTTTGTCCATCCATGTTGTTCTCCTTCTACCTCTTGGTCTTTTCCCTTCTATCTTCCCTTCCAGTATTCTTCTCTGTGATTCCTGGTGTCGTATCATGTGGCCAAAGTATTACATTTTTCTGTTTTTGATCATTTGTATTATCTGTCTCTTTATTTTCATTCTTGTTAGGACCTCCACGTTGCTTATCATTGCTGTCCATGGAATTTTTAACATTCTTCTGTATTGCCACATTTAAAATGCCTCAAGCTTTGTTGTTATTGCTTTCTTCAAAGTCCATGTCTCGCAGCAATATAAAAGTGTAGACCACACATAGCATTTTAGCAGTCGGAGTCTTGTTTTTATATTTATGTCTCTAGATGTTAGTACTTTCTGCATCTTTAGAAATGTTGTTTTGGCAATGTTTATTCTCCGTTTAATCTCTCTTTCACATCCGCCATCACTAGTTATTAAATGGCCCAGATACACAAATGACTCTACCTGCTCCAAGATTACACCATTAACTTTTATCTCTGCTCTTGGTTTGTATTCCTTTCTGCTGACAACCATGGATTTTGTCTTCTTTACATTCATTTTGAGGCCACATCTCTCACTTTTTTCTTTTACTTCATCCATTTTTGATTCTTTATTTTCATTTTGTTCGCTTAGTTCCATGAGTAAAGATTTGTATTTATTGTTCACCTCCACTGCATAGGTTTTCCTCAGTTCTGGTTGTTTAAGTGCTGTGATGTCATAGTATGGCCTCTTTATCTGTGAGGATTTTGACTTCCTCAGTTTGACTTCTATGGTGGCAATGAGTGGGTTATGATCCGAACCTATATCTGCACCTGGGTATGTTTTTATTCTATTTATACTGTTTTTAAATCTATTCATATATACATATATATATATATATTCATATATACATATATATATATATGTATGTGCATAGATATTTCTTTATTCTTTACTACTCTGAGAAGGCAGTGGCTAGGGTCAATCTAGTATTGGTTAGTGCTTTTGCTGCCATAGTAGAGTATATTATCTTCATATCCCTGGTGTGCATGTGCCGGTCACCACAGCTCTGCACATCCCATTTTAAGGGTTCCATGGTGGGTGGGGAGCGAGGATAACGAGTCAAACAAAAAACTAAATATGGATAATAAACTCCCCCCCCCCCAAACTGGAAAAATAGGAAGAACGGACTCCGATTCCGATTTGTTAATCCAATCTCAATGGCCTAGATTCATAATGATTGAATCTAGTGTACCCGACCAACCCATAATGAAGGTATACCCTTTAGCATACAAAAATGCCTCATGGGGATTGCTGGCTCGGTCACGGATGTGAAAAAACTGCAGGCTGGCCAGAATCTTGTGGAATGTGCGAGGAAGCCTCATGCCGACAATCTGCTACATGCTAGCACGCTAGCAGACGTCGCCATCAAAGCCTCTCCTCATCGCATGCTCAACTGTAGTAAAGGAGTGATCCGTACTAGAGATCTGGACGATTGTGATGAGGATGAAATCGCACAGGAACTCAAATCCCAAGGTGTCTTAAACTTTTGACGGATAGTGATTAAGAAGGATAACAAATCCATAAAAACAGGGACATACATCCTCACATTTGATACACCGGTTCCACCCAATAATTTGAAAGTTGGATACCTCAGCGTTGAAGTGGATTTGTTCATACCAGATCCGCTCCGCTGATTCCAATGCCAGAAATTCGGTCATGGTAAGGATTCATGTCATAATGAAACGACATGTTTCCGGTGCGGTCAGAAGGGTCATGATGGCACTGAGTGCCATGACCAGACAAACTATGTCAATTGCATGGGAGTCCCGAAAGGGTTTCTGCCCGAAAGGGTCCCAAATTCCAAGGGCCGGAAGATATAGAGATGGCTGAACGCTCTTCTGAGATGGCTGAGGCCTTGACTAGTTGAGGCCTCAGCCAAAACACTTTGGCTGAGGCCAAATCACTTTGGCTGACAGGAAAGGCTGACACTTCCATGACCATTTAGAATGGTCATTGAACCACAACATTTTTGACAGTATTTGTCACAAATGGGGCAAGCCAGACATTGATCTTTTTGCATCATACAACAACATAAAGATACCAAAATATGTGTCTTGGCATCCAGAGCCAGAAGCCTGGAGAGTAGATGCATTTTCATTAATTTTGAATAATAAATTCTAGCACATATTCCCCCCATTCAGCATTATCAGCAGAGTGGCCAAGAAGATCAAGATGGATCACACCCACGTAGTACTGATAGCACAAGCATGGGAAACACAACCATGGATAGCGGCAGTAACATCAGCAGCAACAAACTTGATGAGCTTCCCAAGGGAACAGTCGACGGTCCTCCCAGGCTTTCTGGCTGTCAAGGAACGCCAAGCGCCTAAGCTCTTGGACTTTTCCTCTGACAGCAGGGAGCAGTACAACACCCCATTCAGCAGGGGTGAGTGGAGGTCTTCTCTGGAAAGCTTGCATGATACAGAATTTGGACCTGATGGAATTCATTACCAATTCCTTAAACATCTCCCCAAATCTGTCCGGAGACTGTTGCTTCAACTCTTTAACAACATCTGGGAGTCAGGTGTTGTCCTCGCCTCTTGGCGGGAGGTGACAGTAATACCGATTCCCAAACCTGGTAAAGACAAGAGTGAAGCCAACAACTCTCATACAATAGCCCTCACAAGCTGCATCTGCAAAGCCATGGAGCGTATGGTTAACAAACACCTTGTCTGGCTCCTGGAGTCAGGACACCACTTGTCCGACCTCCAATATGGCTTCAGACGAGGCCGCAGCACCCTCAACCATTTGGTTTGCATGGAGACGCCTTCCTTAAGAAGGAGCACATTATGGCTGTCTTTTTTTATCTCGAAAACTCCTATGACACAACGTGGCAGCATGATATTATGGAGGATCTCCATCCGAGCAGCCTTCGTGGTCACCTGCCAAATTTCATTAAGAATTTTCTAGCACTCAGGCATTTTTGTGCCTGCGTCAAGACTACATATTCCAGTCTGCACTCGCAGGAATTGTGAGTACCCCAAGGCAGCATACTGGCAGTGACTCTTTTTGGTGTCAAGGTCAACGGTATTGCTGCTGCTGTTAAAACAGGTGGTGGTGTCAATGGTGGTGAGACAACTTTGTTTTGTACTACAGAGATCATGGTATAAATGTCATTGAGAGACAGCTTCAAATGTGTATAAATGGCATTTACCAATGGTCAGTTCTGAATGGATTCAGATTTTCCAAGGCCAAGACAGTCTGCATGCACTTCTGCAAGTTGTGCAGAGTGCATGCAGAACCAGAGCTGACCCTCAATGGGGATCCCATAAAAGTTATAAAAGAAACCAAATTTGTGGGTCTTAAATTCGACACGAAGCTGTCTTTCGTGCCTCATATCAAGTACCTCAAAACACGATGCATGAAAATGCTAGATGTTCTGAGGGTGCTGTCCAGTTCAGAGTGGGGAGCAGACAGAGACTGGGAGTTTGCCAGGGCAAGAAATTTGGCATTTGCATGCCCGATCAGAGCTAAATTTTTTCGCGGGAAGCCCAAGCACTCCTTCTCATGCTGGAAGTCATTGAACTATCCAACTGCACTAAATATGTCATATACAGTGATTCCTTTTCCTGCCTGCAAGCTGTTGCTGGGCTAAAAACGGACCACCCTTTCATAGCAAAGGCGATTTACAAAATGAACCAGATATGACATCCACTTGTCTCATGTGGGGGGTCGGCGGAACCAAGTAGTCCTTGGCCACAGCCATATTGGCCACTCATGGCTAACACATTTTCCTGCTCAAGAGGGACCCTCCCCCTGAATGTATTGGATGTCAGTCCCCACAAGCACATTTGACTAAACTGTGTCGATTTGATGGCACTGTGACAACAATTGTACACTGCAAACAGCATGCATGACCTTTTTACTAAAGTAAAACAAAAAGTCATTTTAGCCTTTTTAAGGGCAGCTGGTCTGTACCACCTCATATAGTTCATTAAAACAATTTTCATCAATTCATTCTTTCATCTATTTTATTGACCTTGATCACAAATTATACGATTGTGAGCTTTTAACAATTCATAAGTGTCTATTGACACACAATTGATTGTGTGCTTTTACATTATATGTAAAGGCGATGATTGCATAAAAAAGAAACAATTCTCGCCGTGAATATGGCCTGTGCTACCGACACGGTGTAAAGAAACCACCAATCGATCAATCAACAGTCCATGCAGACGTGTCAACAACACCCCTTTTGGCATTCCTTTTCTAAGAAAACATTTAGAACAATTTGGATTAGACAAAATAACAAAAGAAAGACTAATATCACATGCCTGGAGAAAAGGAACAGTGAAATTATACACAAGTTATTTAAAGAAATGGGGACTTCATTGCCTTTTCAAAGGAGTCAAACCGTTAAAACCAAGTGTTATGATTTCTAAGAATATTAGAAGATGAACGACTAGGATTCGGTACTATTAATGCAGCGAGATGTGCCCTATCCATTATTCTACCAAGAATAGATGGACAAACCATTGGGAAACATCAGTTAGTACACTGGTTCATTAGATCGGTGTATGAAAGACACCCACCCAAACCTAAATAAAATAGGTTTTGGGTGTGTATCAATACTATTCAAATTATTCAAGTCATGGCCTAGCAACAGACATTTGTCAATGAAAGACCTAGGATTTAAATTATCAGTTTCATTACTGCTAATTACAGGACACAAACCATTGTGGCACTTTCACTAGATGGACTAGAAATAGATAAGCATGAAGCTACATTTGATTTACAGACATTACTTAAATCAAATCGTACAGGGGACCCACACTCCACAGTACACAGATATGTGTAGTTTCGGCCATTAGGGCTTAGATATCCAAGTCACACGGAATCAGAAATTCCAGGCAACTACTAATCAGCTTTATACGGCCACATAAAGTTATCTCGAGAGACACTCTCGCAAGGTGGACTATCAAGGCGCTTAAACAAGCAGGAGTCAACACTGGATGATATGTGTTTCACTCAACGCATGGAGCCATGGTCTCCAAGGGAAGACAATTAGGAATCTCAGTTAAGAGAATTCTTGCACATGCTGGGTGGAAGACGGATAGATCATTTGCAAAACATTACAACAAACGACTGGAAAAGTCAAGCGGCGTGGTGACACACCTACTCACCAACTAGAAGCAGGTGAGAAACAACATTAAATTATGCACTCATATATACATAGTATGGTTACAACATAAAAGGATAAACGTATACAAAAATGAATTACGTAAAATTCTCCCTGGGCTATGAGTAGCCAGAGGCGTAGTACCGAGGTAAAATAGTATAGTTATACAAATCTTACCTGGGTACAGATGATGGATAACTGGTGTTTTTCCGAGGTACTAGCCTTGGATAGTTGTTGGTCAGGGCCCACCGACCCTACCCTACCATGACTATCATGTTTTGCTAGAACCGAATCGAAAACACAATAAGTATCCATATAGAGTTAAATAATTTGTTATCCTAAAAAGTATGTAAAAGATTGCTGGACCCGGATGTGCTTCCTTCTCCCTGACTCACGACTATCTGAGGCTAGTATCTTGGGAAAACACCAGTAATCCATCATCTGTACCCAGGTAAGATCTGTATAACGATACTATGTATATATATATAAACTGATATATATAGAAAATCTAACCGTCCGTCCAGGTCTGGAAGCGGTTGTGACCAGACCCAGCTGGTATCAGGGTGGCCAGTAGCCACTCACAGGTGGCACAATAGTGGCAGAAGCAGGAACTAACTCATATGACAATACGATAGTAGGTAATAACTAATATATAGAAGAGAACAGATAAGTGGTAGCGTCCTTGTTTATATTCCCATAATAGATTCTAGAGCACGTATATAATATATACACACACAAGCTATAGTATCGAGTTTCGAACAGTGGTAACATGCTAGCAGAGAGAGTAGCAATGGTGGACTGTTCCACCCATGACTAGTGGCCACCACCCACCCCCCCCCCTGTATACCAGCTGGGCAGCGTCAGGTCACTTTTATTCTGACCTTGGTGGAACAAACGAGAGGGTAATGGGGCTGTCACACTACGACACTTCTTACCGGTGACCCGTCGACGTGTGTTGATTTTGGGCGATAATTAGTGAAATATCGAGACGCGCTGGGGGCGCGTTATGCACACGTCGGTACAGGTCGGTACATTATGCTTGACATTGATGGTCGGCGGACAACGTCGGCGCGCGTTGCCGGTCGCCCAAGGTTTTAAGCTTGTCAAAAAAAAACAGCGATCGACAACGCTCGCAAATATATGGGTAAGGACGTTAGGCGCGCGTCGCGCTGCGTTGGACGCGCCGGAATAACGTTATGGGAATGCTAGGAAGACGGCGCGCGCGCGGGAGGGTCGTTGCTCACACGTTGCGGCAAACTGGGCCGTTTTTGTTTTACGCCCTAGCAACATTTAAGGTTAAATGAAGACGTCGCGCCAAATTTTTTTTTTTTTCCCCAGCGCGTCGACACACGTTGGCCGCGCGCGCATAACGCGCCGCGCTGACGCCGACCTTTTCCCCCAAACCGCCGAAAAGTTTGACGTTTCTCGACGCGCAAGATTTTATTTTCAACGGTGACGGGTCGCCGGGAGAAACGTCGTAGTGTGACAGCCCCATAAGCCAGTGTTTACAGTAACCAGGTTGGGGAAACACCTAAATTGAGAGTATGTTGATACAATCTGTTCCGTTGATGTAATCCAGTCTGAGATAACTCCGAGCATATATCCAGTTTGTATGGAGGAGTGCTGTGAGAGTGTAGAGGCCGAGTGGAATACCACTCTCCATGACTTGATGAGGGAGGAGGGACCAATGACCGAGTTCAGGGTTGATGGTGGGATGAGTGTGTGTGAGGGGGGAGGGTGTGTCGCTGGGGGGGGGGGAGGGGTAGATGGCTGTATGGGGTGCGCACACTCCCAGAAAGAACCGGCCACCCTGGGTGGGGCGTGGGTCAGTGGAGGGTTGTGTGTATGGTAGAGAGGATAGAAGCTGGTATCAGTGTCAGTATGTGGGGGGGGGGGGCAAAGGGTGGGGGGGCTGGGTAAGAACTTCCATCAGTCACATGTGAAGTGGGCCAGACTACATTCGAGCTATGTCCGTTGCAGGCTTGGGCCAAAAAACCTGCATCGGCCATCAAATGCATTGCTAGGAGACATAGATTGCGACTTTCCTAGTGACGATGGAAGGTCGAGCGCTCGGGCTCAGACTCATTGGACGTGTTTCTGCACGCTCTGATGTTTTAGACGAGATTTAGGCCTTTATTGTCGGAATTCTGAATTGTTATTAAGTTAATCATGGTGGGAAGGGATGTATTTAGGCATATTCATCATTATTAGCGAATTGGATTGTACCAGTAGTGTTAGGAATAAAGCCGTGAACTCTTAAAAGTGATAGGAACATTCCTTCCATTCTTTACTATTCTCCAGTCTTTATATATATTAACCGCAATGGTCAACTTGATATTGATATTTGATTATTCTATATGTAATTAAGGGCCTTCTGCCTGGTGTGCCTTAAGCAGCCGATTCACCCTTCTGCGGGGAAATAATAGCCACATTATTTATGGAAACCTGAAGTAACGTAATGACACTTAACTGAGTAAAACATTAATGTAGGCTGTTTATAAGTGACAGTGGCAGCACCACATAGAGTGTCTGCTTAGTTCTGGATTCACCAAATTATATTAACACTCACAAAATGGCGGGGAGGAGAGCCAGTTAGTTGGAACAATAAGAAACTTCTTTCTTATATAAATGCGGGGGGAGGGACAAACCATATTTCTATGGAACTCTGGCTGTCTGCTGTTAGCCCGGGAATCACACAGACAGAGGCGGTCAACCTGCAGACAGAATCAGAGACTGCGGCGGCCCGCGGCAGTCCTAGGAAATTCACTCGGAAATCATTATGGAAAAATATAACATTAGGCTCGCCTTAGGTGGGGGCAAAATAGCCAAATGGTTAAACATGTAATACAATCTGATGGCTTGGTATCAGATTCAGTGTTGTTTCTACCATGGCCTGCAGCTTCGCGTGCGCAGAGATTAGCATCCATATATGGCATTATCGGATGGTGTGAGTTTATTATGGGAGCTGGCCTTTCAGTATCCGGAACCAGCATGCACCTGACACCAAATTAAATGAGGATAGGCATGAGGCAAATGAAATATATGGCCATGTGACATAATAATATAGCATGTATAACACCATAATATAACAGGTATAATATAAACATAGGCATCTGCTCGGTTGTTAGCTTGCTGTTGGGTATATATATAATAAATTGGTTATTAATTGGTTATATGGTTAGATATGTGGTATTAATATCATGAAATTATTGTTCATAGGTAAGATATTATATTTGGTATGTTATATATGATAATTGTGTATATATGTATATATGTATACAATGTATATACATGAATTATAATGTATATATATGATGTATATATGTATATATGTACATGTATATGTTGCGCCCCGCGCAGGGGCCGGCGAGGTGCTTACCGGACCCCTGACCCCTGAGCAGGGGGCGGGGGGGGGACATGAACTCCAGAGCATTACATGCGAGTAGGAGAAGTGTGGGGGGGGGGGGGTTGAGAAGGGGGGGGGTGTTTCTTCCGCAGCCCGCAAAACTGTACGATTTGTAGGGGGAGGGGGATGATGGGTGAGGCATGGGTGTGAGGAGGGGTATTGTGTAGGGCAGGGCGGTGGGTGAGATGATGGTGACAGTGTCAGTGTGTGGGGTGAGGGGGGGAGCAGTAGAAACTGGAGGAAGGACCAAGGTCCGCTTCAGGCTGCTTCTAACAACTGTCACCCCTCTACCTCCTCCTCCTACCTCACACACACTGCTCCTACTGATATCAGGAGGTGACCATCACATGTGTTTCCAGTGCTCCTTTGCAGTATTTGACCCTCCACACACATCATCATCATGCTGTCGGTCGCGATGCAACAAAGACTGCTTTCATTACTTGACTGCCGCTCTCCATTTAGTTCTCTGCTGTGAGAGTGATGTCCATGAGTCGGTCTTAATGTCTCTCAGCTTCAGGTTTGTCTTGATGGTATCCTTGAACCGGAGATGAGGGCGCCCTCTCTTTCTGTAACCAGAAGACAGTTGAGAGTAGGGGATCTGCTGTGGTAGCCGATCTGATGATATCCTCCTGCGGTGTCCAGTCCACCGGAGATTCTTTTTGGTCAGCAGATCCTCCACACCCACACACCCTCCTGCCAGGGTGGATGTTGGCTAAGATGTATGTATGCATGTATGCATGTATGGATGGATGGATGAATGTTTGGATGGATGTGGATGTATGGATGTGTATTGATGTATATATATATGTTTATGCATATATGCATGTATACCTACATGTGTATGCATGAATGTATGTGCATTAATACATGCATGTATGCATGCATGTGCATGCATGCATGTGCACCCCACCCCCATCATTCACCACCAAATTGTACTAACAAATGTTGTAAACAAATAAAATACCACTTCATACGTATGTGTTCTTCAACCCCCTCATATGTGCTAACTTTGTTACCCACACCCTGTCTTAATTAGTAACCATGGTAGCCCCCTCCCACTCTTTTTCCAAGTAGAGGAGGGAGGCCTCTGTTGCTCACCAGCACACTGTGTGTGGGGGGGAGAGGGGTGATGGGGGGGAGGAGCATGCTCTCCGGTGCATCCGGGAGGGCTGACCAGGGGTTCAGCGACATACACACAGCACACAGGGTGCACACAACCTCATTCTTGGCAATGCCGTAGGCAAGAGTTGCCACATATAAGGCATATTTTGCTAGGTCACAATAACAAGATCTTCTCGCTGATCACATAAATATAAAACCAGCAGATGCTTTCTTTAATGATATGAATATTATTTGCCAGTTGAACAAAACCACCATGATAGCAGATGTAAGTCATAAAGATCCTTCTTTTTTAATGTAAATTCAACCGTTACTTACTCTTAAATGAAACACCAAACGTGGCTGATAGTCATTTAATTGGTGCAGCAGATTTGCCTCTTTCTAGTAATATAAATATTTATTGCCAGTTAATAAAGGTTCAATGGATATAGGTGATAACACATTTTCCTATCGTAAAGCCTACCAATTAACATACTGAAACACATCAACGGCACAGATTGTACCAACAGCCTCTCATTTCAGGTGGTTCCCCAACCTGGTAACTTTGACATTACCTTATTATTCATCAGGCGGAGTAGAACGCAGTCCATCTCATCTATTTGGTGAATTTCCTTCCGATCTGAAATGTCAAAGATTGACAACTCAGTTTTTTCCCCGTACCACCCACCCCAATGGGCCCCCCTCCCCTGCCACCACCCTTAACCATCATGAACAAACCATCAACACACCAAACATCCTACATCTGTTTAAACACATTGAACATTATATAAGACAGACAAAATGTCTTGTCAACTCTGAACGTAACTTGTTTTATAAGAGAACAAATGTAACCCACAATGATTATGTGAGTTGCCCCGAGTATACACCTTCTACTTGGTGCTGCTCCTCATTTTTGCATGAACTACAGTGACTGTTGCTGTACATTATACAGCAGGAGCCACTCCCTTCATTCCACAGGATCGGTGCTGTAACTAATACAGCACTGATCAAACTTATTCTAATAGTAAGATGGCCGGAAGACCAGTGCCCCGGCGCTGACAAATGTCATGTTCAGATGAATAAATACTTTACCAAAAAAAAAAAAAGAAGAAAAACTAATCCTCACAGAATTTGAACACAACATGGAATAGGTATATACAACTTATCTACCATGCATGCTGCACAGTGGATTGCTACTGACATCACTTATTACCAATACCATCATAGGGCAGGCTGAATTCATGAAATCCTCTAAAAGGCATTTTCCACAGAGCATGCTGCATAGGGAGCTGCTACACACATTAGTGCTTGACACTGCTGTAAGAGGGTTGTTGGTTGTTGAAATCCTATGCTATCACTGGTATGTAATATGTTCCTAGTGATCCCCACCCCACCACAAGTCGCATGACATATAACATCACGCCATTCATTGAAGGATAGCCACAGTCATCCTGGGTGTTGGTGGAACCTGGTGGTCTTCACCTGCTGCATTGGCCACTCTTGACTGTCTCATACAATTGAACTCAGGGATGAACCACCCCCAAATACATTAACTGGGTGCAGTTGCTGAATCGATAGAGCTGAATCGGTTGCTGAATCGAGAAATCACGTACCGCAGTTATGTTGGTTTTACCGACACAATAATCCTCAAACAGCTTTACGAGAGGGTCGATCTTGTCTTTATGTGCCTCAGGGATCTTGAACGTGAGATGAAGCTTTTGTGCCTCCTGCCCGGCTACGTTTAGAAAGACGCAGCATTGAATCCTCTCAGTTTTGTTTGCAGCACCTGAAGCGACACTGTATATGTCATAAGCGTCATGTCAAGCCGGCCAGTTCATCGCCAAATTCCCTTCTAGGCTCAACGGCAATGGTGGTTTCAAACCGGATAATGCCATAATCAAATCTGGGGCATGGATAGTCCGGACTCACTATCTGACACCATGTAGTATATGGATGACAAGCGAACACTTCGACGTCCAGTATGTGAGTGGTTTATTTACTTCCAACCTATGACGTCACCCCTCAGGTCACAAGCTATACGCACTGTACATATACCTTACAGAGCACAGGCTTCCCATGCGGAATGTCGGGAATTTGATTCCTGGTCGATGTTAAACCAATGACTTACAAAATTGATACTTGTCACTACCTCGCCTGGCAATTGGCATCAATCGGATAGGGCAAGGACACGTTAGCTCAGTATCAGGATAATGCGACTCAGTGGGAAATCAGGCCATGGTGCTTGTGGCCTGGTCTACCAGTGGGGAAGCACTATAAAGTTGCCATGAGTGTGTATGATCAGGACGTAACACTCAGACAAATAATATAAACAAAATACATTGGGTGTTTTAATATTAATAACATGTGTCACCGCTTTACCAATGTAGTTCACAAACAACGTTGAGAGTTTCTAAGAACAACTAAACTGTATCACCTTCGGTAATTTGAGCTTTCTTACTCGCTTCTAAAGCTTCGGTTTGTGAGCTAAATTTTGCTGTCATTTGACAAACATTAATATGAATACCATATTTTGTGTGTGAAATAAAAATGACAGACAAAAGTGACACTAACTTTTCACGTGATGTGGCCTTTGCCACTGACATTGCGTTAAACCATCACCAAGCAACCAATCAACCAATCAATCAAGGAACATTTGTTGTCAAGCACTACTTGTCTGCGCTACATTAAACCACCACACATTGTGATGTCACCATCATCATCATCATGCTGCCGGTCACGATGCAACAAAGACTGCTGTCATTACTTGACTGCCGCTCTCCATTTAGCTCTCTGCTGTGAGAGTGATGTCCATGAGTCAGTCTTCATTTCATGAAAGCTGCCTGCAAAAGTGTTGAAGTGCTGCTGGCTTTTGCAAGTTACCAGTGGCGCTCTCTCGGGGAGAAAATAGAGGTTTCACACTGGCAAGAACATGTCCAGACATGCACAAAACTATTTGTCCCTGAAGTGACTGGTCGGGCGATGTTGGGAGTTCCATACATCAACCGCCCTTGATGCTGCCACAGTGACATGCATACTTAAAATGTCATAAAGGATAAGATAAGATAAGATATTTATTTATTTCCACATGATCAGTGTACATACAAGCTGATATTTATATCAGTAATGTTTTTAACATGAAAAAAGAGAAAGCAGAAGTACAATACTTATGAGGCACTTTCCACAGTTACAAATAGCACATATACATTACTAATACCAACAAAATAAAAGTAAAAATATATTGACATTTCCTTTAATACTGTAAATGACATCTCATTGTATATATACTAGACTATTATGTATTTTCACTCTGGTAAAACTTACAGATTTTCTTTGTATACATCCGTTGAAACATGTAGATGTTGTTTGATCATTTACTATTATCATCAAGTGAATTCCATATTGTTATACCATGTATACATAGATATACATTTTTATTTTTTATTTGTTGGTACTTTAGTTGATTAAGGAGGGGAAATTTCAGTCGCAGACGACTGGTCTTCCTCATTCCACTGCTCCTTGCCCTACCCTAATAATGCTGAGCGCCAGGCTAGGAGGCCTTAAGACTGTAAGGTCGTTCTTGGAAATACTTCTCTTAGGTTGTTACTCTGCCATGTATTTTGAATAAAGACTGTCGATTTTTTGGCAGTAGCCCTTTGTTTGCATTGTAAATTATCATGCTAGATTTGATCTTAACCAAGTCTATTAATTTTAATACATGAAGATCAAGGAACAGCTTATTAGTGTGCTCTCGATATCCAATGTTGCAAACAATTCTCACTGCTTTCTTCTGTAGCGAATAAATACACACCATAGTTTTATATGCATTTCCCCATATTTCAGAAAAATACGAGATAACAACACACCAAGCTTATAACGCAACGGTTATGCTGGCGTGAAAATAGCATCCTCCTCTAGGCAGGGTAAATATTTGATCTACAGATCACCAGTCTCAGTGTCACGCGTCAACATGGTACAAGGTCCTCGGCTACAGCCCTGTTCACACGGACAATGTAAATCGATTCGTAGAAAGCGACTTGTATAGTTCGCCTCACATTTGTCGTCTGAACGCACGTCTGAGGCGGATTAGGGCTGATTCGACTCACGTGATGCGGATCGTGTAAACCACCTAAGCGAGGTAGTCTACGTGAATCGATTCCTGTGATGCGGATAATTTTGTCCGTGTGGACGCACTGAGGCGGATTAAGCACCTCACACGCATGCGCAGTCGAGAGCTTACTTTGTTGACTTTCCGGTCGATCAAAAGCATATATTGTATAATTTGGTCTATGAACCTGCTAGAGGTGCACAGATATTTTTTTTATCATTTATTTTTAGGGTTTCACTGCCCAGCAGAAGTTTTGACCGTTCCAAACCAATACGATTCAGTCATTACATATCTAGGTCGAACCCACACTCTCTGGTGCCAGCATTGTCGAACCCAAAATGGCGCTGGTTAGCCTGGACTTGCTCATGCGCAGATATCCACTTCCGCCTCACGCAGTGTCCGTGTGAACGGGCGGCTAATTCGACTCACCTGATTCGATTTGTGTGATTCGCCTCACATTTTGTCCATGTGAACAGGGCTTATGTCGACGAAACGAATCAGGATAAAATCGGTTCGGCATGCGTCTAGAATCCAAATAGTTACTCCCAAGAGTACTGTCTCGGTGACATTATGGGTAGGTTGAATGTTTCATCTCGGGTCCAAATCATGAGTCTGACATAAGTCAAGTTATGTGAGCGTCCATAGAGGGAACAGCTGAGTGTTTCCCGTATTATTGCTCACTTTACTCCTGATTAGCTGCAGCGCCCCTACCGGAATACAAGGACCGCATCACGGCTATGTGATTAATAAATCCTAGACAGAAATATAGACACTTTGACCACTTAGGGCAATGCCAAGTGATTTGCATTTGGAATGATTCTGGTTGGCGAAGCAAAGCAGATTGGTATCATTTTGCTTAAGGCCCAGTCACACCTTACCGGACTGGGGAACCGGACGAGAACCGCACACTGTCTGGTTGTGTACAGCGATGTCCGGAACATGTCCGGTACCCATCCGGCGGTGTCCGGTACAAGTTTTGAACATGCACAAAACTTCTACTGGACACCGCCAGACTGACGTGGCCGGTTGGGGTCCAGTTGGTGTCCGGTTTGTCCGGTTTTGCCCGGTTCATGTCCGGTACCCATCCATATGTGTCCTGTACCCATCCATTGGTGTCCAGTACCCATCCGTTGGTGTCTGGTTTGCTTCCGCAATTGTCCGGTGGCGAGAACTTCAATAAAATATATATCTACTGGAGTAGTTGGCACTGACCTAACCACATAGACAGGTAGGCGTGGGTAGTGTGTTGATATCAGGGAGCCTAGGTGGTGTAATGGTTAGCACACTGGCCCGGAATGCAAAGAGATGTGCATTCGAGTCCTGTTCTATGCTCAATATTTCCCATTGTCATCACCCCCACAACAATACCAAGAAAATCCAAAAAATACAGTCCGGTACATGTCCGGTTGATGGTCGGTCCGGTTCTCATCCGGTTCTCGTCTGGTTCTCGTCCGGTTCTCGTCCGGTACTTGTCCGGTACATGCATGGTACATGTACGGTACATTTCGATACATTTTGTGTACCGGAGAGCACCGGACTATACAATTCTTTGTCCAGTGGTGTCCGGTACTCAGTCCGGTAAGGTGTGACAGGCGCTTTAGAAATCAATAGAGTAGACAGTAGTAGTTTTAGTACCCTGTTTCAGTAGTACTCCTCTCCTGGATATGTCTAAAAAATCGAGCAGGGGGAGGCCGGTCAGCCTCACCTTCTACCTTACTCTGTATGTGTCTCCAGCTCGCTGACTGGTTACCACAGGGCAAGGAGGCATGGCCCGTTGACTCAACTCTCCTCACTTCTCTTTTCTCAATGCTACCCTTTCTTTTTTTTCTCGCAGGCTTATTCCTTCCCCTTATCAAGGGGTTGTTTGCTTGGATGGGGGCCAATTTCCTTTTACACTGTTTCGCTTTCCACCTTCTTCCTGCAGATCCCACCTTCCCCCACCCCACCCCTTCCGCCCAACCCATCAGCAACTGGACACGAGTGCACTGCTAAAATTGGACAGGCCGAGAGCCGGTACTGTTTCAACAATTACAACGATTCGTCGTTATTGTAGTCAAGAACACCCCACTTCTACTAATACACGCACCCCCCAGAAGTCTACACTTCAGCCAAAACCGGACTAAATTATCAGTGCGATTTATAATGCTGCAGTTCTGCAGCCTGTTACAAGGTTACAACCCCCTCCAACGAAGAGAAGAGTGTATCGCATTGCCTATCCAATGCTTAGGAGCATTGTAAATAAATAAATAAATAAATAAAACCCACAGAATCAGAATCATAGAACATATATGCCATAACCTAGCTCCAATCAATCTAAAACAATACACACACTAACTACAGGTAAGAAACATCAAAAGTGTTACAAAAAGCAGGCTGGTGAATTCCAAATAATAACTCTTTATATATTTGTGTATATATTTGTACTACTGGCATATCCAGAGAAAAGAAAACACATTGAACGTAGTGAATCTGTTTGCTGTTTTGTTGTCACTCAAAGCATTGTGAATAAATATATATATATATAAATATATATATATATATATATATACATACAGATGAACCTCGATTCAACGGACTAATAGGGAGGAGCAGTTGTCCGTTAAAGCTGTTTGTCCATTGCAGCGACGAAATTGCTTTATCTATAGGTGCCATCGGTACCCATCCTAATATGACCTTATATGTTGCTAGGACGTAAACGCTTACTCAAGTAGCGGTCCAACGGACACCGATGCAACAGATTCTGGATCCAACGGACACAATCCAGGAGTTTTAAACGTTCGGACCAGATATTCACTCTAGCGGATTGTGTCTGTTGGATCCGGAATCCGTTGCATCGGTGTCCGTTGGATCGAAGTTTTGTTGTTGAAGATTTATACTGCCTATCTGTATATGTATATATATATATATGTATGTTTGATTAAAGTTGCATAATCCGATGGTTTTGAGTTCTTGACATTTTCTGAGATAAATACATTAGGTTGATCATTATGATCTACCTTACTTTAACTGGAAGCAACTTTGATTTTAAATGGCTAACTTTTCAGATATTTGAAGTGCAATCATGCACAATTAATTTTGGTAAGTAGACCTATGCTAAAACTCTGAATAGAACCTACGATGTCAATCGGACTATGCAGCTTTAAATACAAACCACAGAGCCAAGTTACTAGTACTAATACTACAGGTTATGCGTAGGGCCTACTGGTTACTTCTGCTAACCAGGCACTGCGCATGTGTAGGGAAACTACGATGCAAAAAATACACCACTCAAGGTGTCTATACAGCACAGGATATACGCTAACGAATGTATCTTCACAATAATCAGCCTGATGACATCAACAGTGCAAGCAACACATGACCCATTCGAGACCACCGCTATTTTGCAACCTATCAGCATGTATCTTGCCACTAAGAATTACCATTAGTGAGTAGGGTTATTTCTAGCGACGTCCAGCCTCTTCACGCACGCGCAGCTACAATGGGCCTATCCCATTGGCTAAAAGGGAAGGGTCACGTGGGGATTTGTCAGGACGCTTATTGGATGAATCATCGACCAGTACAGTCAGATCACGCAGAGTGGGGTCTGAGGCAACGTGGGTGCAAGATGCCCGCGTTGCCATAACAATGGGATAGATATTGTTTGTTTGTTGTTGTTTTACATCCTAGCAACATCTAAGGTCATATCAAGACGGGTACCGACTTGTGACAGTGCACACTCATGACAACTTTATAGTGCTGCCCCACTGGAAGACCAGGCCACCAGCACCATGACCTGATATCCCACTCAGTCACATTATCCTGACACTGAGCCAACCAGTCCTTGTCCTATCCTAATAATGCTGAGCACTAGGCTAGGAAGCAACAAGTATCAATTTTTAAGTTATTGCTTTGACTCGACCCACGACCCACGACCCCACGATCTACCAACACGGGAGACGGACGCTCTAACTCATTCGGCCATCCCGTCTGGTTCATTTAATGTTAGCACAGCGCTTACTTTAGATGATCACCTCCATGACCTCTGATAGGTGGCGCTCGTCTGTCTCTAATAAAGTTTGTTTGTTTGTTTGTTGTTGTTTTACGTCCTAGCAACATCTAAGGTCATATCAGGACGGGTACCGACTTGTGACAGTGCGCACTCATGGCGACTTTATAGTGCTGTCCCACTGGGAAACCAGGCCGCCGGCACCATGACCTGGTATCCCACTCAGTCACATTATCCTGACACTGAGCACACCAGTCCTTGCCCTATCCTAATAATGCCGAGCGCCTGGCTAGGAAGCGACAAGTATCAATTTTAAAGTCATCGGTTTGACTCGACCGGGACTCGAACCCACGACCCCACGATCTACCAGCACGGGCTCTAATAAAGAGAATGAGTCATAGATAACGATCAATCTAATGTATTTATCTAGAACAAAATGTAGCACAATCAAAACCCTTCGGACAATACAACTTGAAGTTGAAGCAAATCATAGCACTGGAAGCTATGGATAGCCCCGGCTATCGAAATGACCAGATATCTATGACTCATTCTCTTTATTAGACCAGTACAGTCAGATCACGCAGAGTGGGGTCTGAGGCAACGTGGGTGCAAGATGCCCGCGTTGCCATAACAATGGGATAAAGAGAATGAGTCATAGATATCTGGTCATTTCGATAGCCGGGGCTATCCATAGCTTCCAGTGCTATGATTTGCTTCAACTTCAAGTCGTATTGTCCGAGGGTTTTGATTGTGCTACATTTTGTTCTAGATGAATACATTAGATTGATCGTTATAATCCACCATACCTTAAAGCTGGACAGTCCGATGGTGTAGGGCCTACTGCATGCGGTACATACATCAGTATGTACCGCATGCGGGACGTGCGGTACATACGGTACAGCTGCGCCCGACAGCAGGGAGAAATAAGGTAGGGGTTTCAAGATCGGCTGAGGGCCACACCTGCGTCTCCTTGATTTGATGGGTGAGGTTGTGGTTAGGTTGGGTGAGGTTGTGGTTAGGTTGGGTGGCGTTGTGGTTAGGTTGGGTGGCATTGTGGTTAGGTTGGGTGGCGTTGTGGTTAGGTTGGGTAGCATTGTGGTTAGGTTTGGTGAGGTTATGGTTAGGTTTGGCGAGGTTGTGGTTTGGTTTGGTGAGGTTGTGGTTAAGTTTGAGGAGGTTGTGGTTTGGTTGTGATTTTGTTGGATGATTCTGTGGTTAGGTTGGGTGAGGTTGTGGTTAGGTTGTGTGAGGTTGTGGTTAAATGGGCTAAGGTTGTGGTGAGGTTGTGATTAGGTTGGGTGATGGCACAAGTGGGTGAGGTTGTGGTTAGGTTGGGTGGCACTGTGGTTAGGTTGGGTGGCACTGTGGTTAAGTTGTGGTGAGGTTGTGGTTAGGTTGGGTTAGGTTGTGGCTAAGTTGAGTGAGGTTGTGGTTAGGTTGGGTTAGGTTGTGGTTAAGTTTAGTGAGGTTGTGGTTAGGTTGGGTAAGGGTGTGGTTAGGTTAGGTGGCATTGTGGTTAGGTTGGGTGAGGTCATAGTTGGGTGAGATTGTGGTTAGATTTGGTGATTTGGTGAGGTTGCGATTAGATTGGGTGAGGTTGTGGGTAGATTGGGTGAGGTTCTGGTTAGGTTGGGTGAAGTTGTGGGTAGGTTGTGGTGAGGTTTGCTGATGTATGAGGTTGTGCTTGGGTTATGCTGGTGTTGTGGTTAAGTTGTGTGAGATTGGGAGAGGTATAGTGAGGTTGTGGTGAAATTCATATGTTTGCCTAGGTTGTGTGAGGTTGGGTGATGGGTGTGGTTACCTTGGGTGAGGTTGTGTCCGGCAGTGAGCTTAAAGGCCCAGTCAGACCTTACAGGAATGGCCGGCGGACGAAACGGTCGCTAAACGGACAAGGAACATACATTAATGAATAGCCACCAGACAAGAACCGGACAAAAACCAAATGTCAAACAGACATACTGCATTGTTCACGGACAAGCCGAAAACATATACTGACCGAATTCCTGCAATTGAAAAAAAAAAACCCAAAAAAAACCCACCATCAACGGACTTGGCAGGAAGCAAACCGGAGTTGTAACATATGGGTACCGGTCATGAAACGGACAAAATGGACTAAACAGACTTAAACCGGACACCAATTGTACACGTTAGTCCGGCGGTGTCCAGTACAAGTTTTGTGCATGTTGAAAACTTGTACCGGACACCACCGGACACCACCGGAGATAGAACGGACACGCCGGATGCCAACCGTATATAAACCAGACAGTGTCCGGTTTCTGTCCGGTTCCTCAATCCGGTGAGGTCTGACTGGGGCTTTAATGAGTGTTATGTTTAAAAATGCGCAGTCTCCACTTTTCCCTCTTCATGGTATTATCGTTTTATTCTTACTCACTTCTTTATTAAAATGAAAAGGACACCTGCCAATGAAAGTAACCTTGCACCCGTCAGTCAACATCGACCACCATCGACACAGTTCTCACTCACCCCGGAGCATCTCTCCGCCATCGCCTCCTACCTCGGCTCTGCGGGACCCTCCAGCATTGTGCCTCAAGCTGCCCTCCTCCTCAGATATTATGGGATGCTCCAGCGTCCAGCCTGTTGTTGCCCTTTCCCAGGGGAGTGGGGCGGCCCCGACACCATCACACGCGCTGACATCGCCCCGGCCCCAGGCGGCCTCCGACTGACCCTCCAGAGCACTAAGACCATCACGGGACCCTCGGCAGCAGTCACCCTCTTCATCCCAGCCTCCCCAGGCTGCGCATTCTGCCCCGTTGCGGCCTGGTACGTGGCCACCGCCCTCATCCCAGCCACGCCCCACGACCCGGCATTCATCATGCCCTCGGGGTGGCCGCTCGACCCTCAGACCCTCACCTCAATCCTCCGCGCCGCCCTCCCCACTGTGTAGGTGCCGGCCCCAGACTAGTTTACCCTCCATAGCCTCTGCCGACGCGCCGCCCAGGTACCGCCCAGGCCTGTCAGCGGGCCGGGTTCCCCCTACAGGACATAATGGCCCAGGGGACCTGGACCTCTGAGGCTTACCTGCCCCGCCTCGCTCCACCTGCCGCCCCTCACGCCCTCCCCTCCCTTTTGGTGGAGGGCTCTTCGGGGCTCTTCCCTCCCCACTGACTCTTCCCGGATGACCTTGCCACACCGGCAGGTCCTGACATTGACTGACTTGATCCATTGAGCTGTTATTGTATATCTATTTTACCTATGTTCCTTCTTGCATTGTTTGTCTTGTTCTCATTGTCATTGTCCGTCATTTTATCCCGAATAAAATGTGTTTCTCCACCCCACCCCTGTTCCTCCTTCATCGCGTATCAAAGTGCAGTGCATATATTGTATGGCAGTGCATGGTGCTCCCCCCTCCCTGGTGTTTAGTATATTATTAACTGCCGGAAATAAACAAAAATGCCACCATAACACCGATTATCGATTTGTCGTCAAATTTCAATGTGTTATTTTTCTTTTCGCTTACAAATACAACCATGACAACGTGGATAAGTGACAATTAGTGTATATTGGAAGACAAGCAAAGACTATGGAAACTGGTGTGACTTTGAGGTAAGCATATGTCCTTAGGCTTAGAATAATAGTTATTTGATGGACAATTTTTCTAAATTGATCTCGGCTTAGAATAATAGTTATTTGATGGACAATTTTTCTAAATTGATCTCATATTTGTCTTCATGTTTGGCAAGTTTGGTTTGGCGATCATAACGATGATGGTTCATAATCATAGATATAGTCATAGGAAAATGTTTAATTGGGTGTACTAAAACCAAGCTTAGGGGTCTGGGTGGTAATTTATAGGCCCTACTCAGTCGCCTTCATTGTACATGATTAGTGCATAGAAGACACCATACATATTAACATGCCTGGGAGTGCTTCACTGAGTATTAAGTTAAGATTCCATATATATATGGGAGTAATATGGTGGGCAATTTTATTGTTTTTAATTTCTTTTTTCTTCAAATCCCATACCGGTCGCTACATGGACCGATTCAATTTATCACACATGTATCTGTACGAAAAACGGCACATGCTTACACACTATATGCGGCTTGCTAATTGTCTGGAATAATCGGAGACGCTCATTTGGGTTCATTGCTGGGCACAGGGACTGCGAAGCTGCTGGGGCTTCCCACCCCTGACACTGAAGGGGGGCTTTGGGGGTGGGGGGGAGGGGGGGGGGCGCAACTCCAACTGGGGGTGGGGAGTGGCTGGTGGGTGGGCGCGTACCGGCATGTGGCACACTGCCCGCTCCCCCAGCTCTCAGCCAATCACAACACAACATAACCAATCAATCAAATCACAACACTACCCAGAGACCACCTCTCCCACACATAGATGGTCAGTCTCCAACAGTGCTCCGCACTGACCACTACTACTACCTTTCTTCACCCACCCACCCACACCTGCCAATTGATGAGCAGAGCCAATCAAACGAAAAAACAAAAATGATAAAAACACTCAAAGAAGAAAAATGACAATCACCAATTGACACCCGAGCAATTGGCATATCACCTTCAACTCATTATTGTCAATTAATATGCTATATTGCTTCTGAATCTGATATCATTTTACTATGTAATTGTTGATTATCTCATTGCTAATTGTCCATATGTCGAATCTACCATCTCACACTCATATGGTATAATCAGTGCAGGACCTTATGTCGGCCGGGACTTCCCAGCCTCCACAATGAATCACATGTAATGCCACCAGGGGGCTGCGCCCGAAATAAAGTCATGTCGTTTGTCCCACATCAGCTTCCACGTCTTTTGTGCCCGCGAGCAATGTTCAGTGATGACGAGTAAAGCTGGTGGTGTTGATGGTGCGGCTGCTGGAGGTGTAGTGGTAGATTCAGGATCTGGCGGGCCATCGATGACTGGGCGTGACGTCATGAGTCTCGCACGCGAGAGTTAGTTCGCGGAAATTCTGGCAGCAGGCGTGGTGGTTAGCAGGATCGAACCCAGGTGGCGCCACCGCAGTAACTCCTTGTTCGCGTGCAAATTACCCATGTTGACGAACCAACACAGAAATATTTTACACAATGGTGTAATGCGTCAACATCCATTACACCCCCCCTCCCACATCTGCACACCGCTTAAAGCCCTGTTCACACATGGGCCTTAAGGCACCTCAACTAATTCGCCTCATCTAAGTTGACTCACATTGGGCGTGTGACCACGCCGCTGAGGTGAATTAGAGCTGAGTTGACTCAACTAGTTTGCCTCAAGTAAACCGCTTCGCGACGTAGATTAGATAAGGTGAACTAGCTTGAGTCGGCCTAAGTGGCATGTGTGAATGTAACTGGTTTAGTTGAGGTGGCTTAAAGTCGCCGGTTATACCTCAACCAGATACAAATGAATCCAGCATCAAAAGCTCTCCAAACATATACCTTTGCTTAGATTGTTCAGTTCATGCTACTCAACATGTGGGAGGAGAGTTGAGGTCTGTAATGTATGAATGACATCATATGTGGGATTTCTTCATCACATGACCTAGAGGGTTCCCCACACACAGGGGAAGCCATGGCAACCACCAAGATGGCAGCCACAGAAAGCTCTCAATTCAACTTTTAAAGTCTATTAATCTACATGATTTAATTAATTATTCACACAAAAAGTAGCTGGTTGTGATAAATAAACATTTGAACTTAATATTTATTATTTTAGATTGCAATTTCTAACATTTATTTCTCTATATGGTTGTCTAAAAGTGTCAGTGCTGCTGGACTAAATACAATACAACAGAAGCAAGCAATGTCAGCACTCTCCCCCCATATGTAGCTGGTCCCTTTAAGCACATGGATCAAGGCTGCTTCCTAACAGGTAGTTGCTTTCATAGTGGTTAGAACACATGTTTGGACCGTCGTACATGTTTGGCCCATCACGGTTCACCAAGCACACAGACACACCACAACAGGGCAGGTGAGGCCAAAGCAGCCAAGGCATGGTGGTGGTGGGTAGATCACAGTTGTCATGGTGATACTAGAATGCTTACTGTTGATTGGTGGACCTAGAAATGCTTACTGTTCATTGGAGGGCATGGTCAGGGGATATAATATATAATAATAAACCCGAGGGTGCAAGCTCTCTGTCTTCCTGCACACTTTATACTCTGCCTTTCTTATACTTGCCTGTAGTGATTTCCTATTAGCCTGCCTACACAACTACAGCTGCGAGACGACGACTTTACATACTGTCACAAGTCAGTGGCACCATATAATATCCTGTCACCCTGTCACATTATCCTCACACTGAGTCACTGAGCCCACAGTGCAGTTCTTCCCATATCCTAATAATGCTGAACACCAGGTGAGGCACCACCCATTTTCAATTACTGTTATGGTTTGCCTTGCCTTGTGATCGAGATTACGACGACCTGCGGCCGAAGAAACGGACGCCCTATCGACTCAGCTATGCCGAAGTTGACAAAGTAACTTGGTTATTATTCCAACCCAGGCCAATGTCCTTCGCTATGTTTAAAAAAATGTAAACTAGGTTTCTCCGGAGGTTATATGTATATCAGTGTCTTTGAAGCCTATGTATTTTTTAGAGTTGCATCAGTTTAACAGTTTGATGCTGCACCCCTGGCACCTTTATACATTACATCTACCTAGGTTCCATTAAGTGTTACATAACTGTTTACAGGTAAATGGAAAGTGTTCTTGTGGGTGGGTGGGTGGGTGATGGCGGTGGGAGTGTTGCAAGAAATGGGAGCATCCAGCCTAGAGCGGGTCTCACACTGACACTGATGCCATTCTGGGGAAAGTATCTTAAGCCGTGTTTACACGGGCGAGTTAAAACGCTTCATATAAAACCACTTGCCTAGATCGATTTACATTTGCCATGTAAACGCGACGCTGAGGCATTTTAGGGCTGAATCGATTCATATAAATCGGTATATGTAAACCACCTTGTGAGGTAGTATAGATGAAGCGATACAGCTGGTTCCCGGGCGGCGATAGTGTAAAATAGCGGTGCTCGCCGGCCACAGGCTCACCAATAAGGCTGCTGGTTCCCGGTCGCGGACACAGTTTCAAAGTTGTTGTGTAAACGTGCCACTACATCGATTCATATAAATCGCTTTGTCTAAATCAGTTTAGAATTGCCCGTGTAAACACGGGTTGAAAGAGATTATCTACCTTCCCTCATACAATCTACATATATGTTCATGCCTACCTGGGCATCTGTGGAGGTGAATGTAGCTCAGTGCACTAACCCACCCCTACTCTCATAATTGCGATTACAAATATTCAGATATTACCTAAACGGGACACTGCTCAGCATGTACATACATGATCCTGGTCACAGCACCCGTATTGGAAATAAATGGGAACATTATGTTTAGAACGGGCCTCAAACCTAAAGTGCCTGTCACACTATGCCGGATTGAGCAACAGACAGAATTGTCTAGTCCGGTGGTGTTCGGGCGTGATAATTCTCAAAATGTATTAAAATGTGTCAAAATGTTGCGATATCTGGTTAAAGGCAGCCAGACGAATGGACATGAAACGCACATGAAACGCACATGAAACACACATGAAATGCACATAAAATGTACCAGAAATGTACATGAATGGATAGCCAACAGACGAAACAAACTCAAACCGGACAAGAACCATAGACATTAATCCGGCGGCATCCATTCCAAGTTTTGTGCATTTTCAAAACTTGTAATGGATCGGGCCAGATATCAATGGATATCAATGGATATGCAAGGGATGTGCAACGGACACAAACCAGACTTTGCCGGATATCAACAGACTTTGTTCGGTTTCTTTCCGGTTCCCCAATCCGGTGATGTGTGACAAAGCCTTAAGTATTAGACTTGACCATCTAGGACCCTTCTCGGCACCTTAGTTTAATTCACCTACCTATCCCTACCTGTGTATGTGGCATTTCACCTATAGAGGAGCACAACTCCCTCCACTGCCTATAAAGCCTTGCCCAAGAATAGAATGAAACAGATAAATAGACATTGAAGAACCTCAGTACAAATCACATAGTACTTACTATCTATTGATGAAATGAAGCTATGTATGCAGTACAGCTAAATATATATTAACCATAATCTACTTCCCTGCGCCACCGCCAAATTTAACACCGGATTAAATCGAATAGAAATATATATATTAGAAAGAAAGCAAAACGCTGCCTCATTCTCGATCCAACCGTTGCCATAACAACATCAAGGTGCCAGTAATTTGATCAGTGTGATTGTCGTTGTAGCTAGGGAATATGTTCAACTATTTCAAAACTGACACCTGAACAATAGATTGGCTACACCCAACATAGTAAACACATTTTTTCTTTCTTTCTAATACATATATAAATATATATATATATAAATATATATATATATATAGATATATATATATATATATATATATATATGTGTGTGTGTGTTCAGTACCTGAGGCAACAATAACTATTTGACTTGCTATTACAAAAAAAACTGAATTAATTATAGCCATTATAACATAGACATCAAACATGTGCTACCCAGTTTCAAAGAACGACCCATATACCTGAGCTTCAAGGAATAGAATTATAGTTAAGAATATCCCATAAATGTCTGACACAAATTTTAAGTGAGCGTTAGAATGAGCAGTCATTGCTTATATTCTTAAAGGATTTGTGTTAGGTGTAACATATTCCTATTGACAGTGATATACGATTGCCACCACCAAACTGCCATCTGATGGCAGTGAAAGAACTAATGTGTTTGTATCAGCTTGCTGTGCAGCTTACTCTGGTCAAAATGTCTTTGAGATGATATCCATCTCTAATGGCCCTGTCACATTTCGATGCTTCTCGCCGGTGCGCTGCCAATACGCAAAATCACTTTTAATCGTCGAGACACATCAAACTTTTCGGCATCAGCACAACGTATTGGTAGCGTGCGGCCGACTTTGTGGTAACGTATATCGACGCGTGAGAACAAAAAAAAAAAGAAAGTTTGGCGCAACGTGTGGGAACGAGCCTCATGTGCGCGCGGTGTCTGCCTAGCGTTCGCAGAATGTTATTCCAGTGCTCACCGTCAGAGGACAAAAAGTATACGTATGACAACGTCACACAACGTCAGAACAACGTACCTCCAATGCACTTCTAACGTATCTCAATGACCCCCTAACGTTGACATAACCTTGGCACCAACGTGTTATCGCGTGTTGTCCTATGTCACCGACCCCCTGACGTGCGTCACCGACCCTCACGACCATCGCCGGTCATCAACGAATACCAATGCATGCCTAAGGCGCGCGTAACGTTTCCTGACGTATCCCAACGTTGCACCAAAAAATCACATACGTCGACGCGCGTTGGCGAGAAGTGTCATAATGTGACAGCACCATTACCTGCCCTCTGATTACGGTGGCAGGAACTAATAGTGTGAGCAGCCCACTACACATTCAGTGGAACATGGCCTAGTCTGTCCTTCTATTTCCATTTATTGTGGCATCAGAAGGACAGGAATAATCGAATTTTCTAATTAAAGTAAAACCTCTCTAAATCGACCGACCATGGGTGGGACCGACTTTAAATGGTCCATTTACGGAGACGGGAGGTTTAGGGAGGTTTTTTTTTATCGTCACAATGGTATTTATTGTATGGGCAATCGTTTGGGACCCAAATACAGCGACCGATATAGGGGAGTGGTCGATCTGTGGAGGTGGTAGGTTAGAGAGGATTTACTGTACACATATTACAGGATATAACTATAAGCACAAAGAGTAATCACTAATTGGACCTTAGATGTTGCCATGACATAATACCTCAACAAAGAAAAGCACTCGTGTCTTTGATGAGTTATTCTTGCCTACAGCAGGGTGGTGCTTGTTTATGCTTCTATTCTGAAGATGGCTAATATCTCCTACAGATGGGCGCCCATTAATCTTAGTCCGGCTTCTCTGCTTTGTGACTTAATGAAGACTTGTAGCTGTGGAGAGTAATTAATCTTGACAGAATATTCTTAGGCTGATCATCCGAGAAACTGCAATCTTTAAAATGAAAATAATAAGCATAGTCTGCTATTATTGCTAAAGATGAATATAATAAGTTGCTTGTTGCAATCGACCTTACTTTAGTTTCAAATAACTTTTCTTTAATACCGACCCACCCAGGGGGGAGGCTAAGGACTAACACGTCCTAGCAACATTTAAGGTCATATCAGGACCGGTACCAACTTGTGACAGTGCGCACTCATGGCAACTTCATAGTGCTGCCCGACTGGGAAACCAGGCCACCAGCACCATGACCTGATATCCCACTCAGTCAAATTATCCAGACAGTGAGCCAACCAGTCATTGTCCTATCCTAATAATGCTGACCGCCAGGCTAGGAAGCGACAAGTATAAATTTGTAAGTCATTGGTTTGACTCGACCAGGATTCGAACCCACCAAATCATGGTTTCATATCTCCCGATCTGCCAAATCAGGAGATAGACGCTCTACTCATTCGGCCACCCAGTCTGGTGGGACCAGTAAGTAGCAGCACGCTAGACTGGGAGATCCAAGAAGCGGATCGCTCCACACCAGCTCAAGGCTTCTTCCCCCGAAAAAAGTTTGTTTGTTTGTTTGTTTGGTGTTGTTTTACGTCCTAGCAACATCTAAGGTCATATCAGGACGGGTACTGACTTGTGATAGTGCGCACTCATGGCAACTTCATAGTGCCGCCCTACTGGGAAACCAGGCCACCAGCACCATGACCTGATATCCCACTCAGTCAAATTATCTTGACAGTGAGCCAACCAATCATTGCCCTCTCCTAATAATGCTGACCGCCAGGCTAGGAAGCGACAAGTATAAATTTGTAAGTCATTGGTTTGACTCCACCAGTTTTCAAACCCACCACATCATGGTTTCGGATCTCCCGATCTGCCAAATCAGGAGATAGACGCTCTACTCATTCGGCCACCCCGTCTGGTGGGACCAGTAAGTAGCAGCACGCTAGACTGGGAGATCCAAGAAGCGGATCGCTCCACACCAGCTCAAGGTTTCTTCCCCCGAAAAAAGTTTGTTTGTTTGTTTGGTGTTGTTTTATGTCCTAGCAACATCTAAGGTCATATCAGGACGGGTACTGACTTGTGACACTGCACACTCATGGCAACTTCATAGTGCTGCCCCACTGGGAAACCAGGCCACCAGCACTGTGACCTGATATCCCACTCAGTCAAATTATCCTGACAGTGAGCCAACCAGTCATTTCCCTGTCCTAATAATGCCGACCGCCAGGCTAGGAAGCGACAAGTATAAATTGTTAAGTCATTGGTTTGACTCGACCAGGATTCGAACCCACCAAATCATTGTTTCGGATCTCCCGATCTGCCAAATCAGGAGATAGACGCTCTACTCATTCGGCCACTCCGTCTGGTGGGACCAGTAAGTAGCAGCACGCTAGACTGGGAGATCCAAGAAGCGGATCGCTCCACACCAGCTCAAGGCTTCTTCCCCCGAAAAAAGTTTGTTTGTTTGTTTGGTGTTGTTTTATGTCCTAGCAACATCTAAGGTCATATCAGGACGGGTACTGACTTGTGACACTGCACACTCATGGCAACTTCATAGTGCTGCCCCACTGGGAAACCAGGCTGCCAGCACTGTGACCTGATATCCCACTCAGTCAAATTATCCTGACAGTGAGTCATTGCACTGTCCTAATAATGCCGAGTGCCTGGCTAGGAAGTGAGAAGTATCAATTTTTAAGTCATTGGTTTGACTCGACCAGGGTTCGACCCCATGACCCGACGATCTACCAACACGGGAGACACGCGCTCTAACACATTCGGCCATCTCGTCTGGACCCCCCGGAAACAAGGTTATATAGTATCCGGCTACACAGTGATACGTCATTTGATTCTTGTACCAGGCATACAACCCCATGACTGAAGTTACACTACTGTGTGTCACTTCTTATTGGATGTTAGGATGAACTGGTCCATCACACCACACCTTGCTGTCTTGATCAGGTTACTTGTGTTTGGATGTCTAACCACCTCTGTCTAAATTCTGCTGACAACTACAATTTCAGTGTTGGCCCTCTATGTTTATACTATTGTCGTTGGGAGTGATGAAAATGGGAAATATTGTCCCTAGAGCGTGACTGGAACTCATATCTCTTTGCATTCCGGTCCATTGTGCTAACCATTACACCACCTAGGCTCCCTGATATCAGCATACTACCCACGCCTACCTGTCTATGCGGCTCCTTGCCTGAGAGGTCAGTGCAGACTACTACACTCGTCCCCCTGGAATTGTAAGTCTTATAATGGTTACAATTAGATACATACAGCCAATGCACAGGGTAGGTTCAACAACCATACATCATGTAGCTTGTACAGGATCCTGGTCATGGCGCCAGTGTCATGCATTCTGGGCCAGAGTGCTAACCATTACACCACCTATTCTCCCTGATATCACCATACTACCCACGCCTACATGTCTATGCGGCTCCTTGCCTGAGAGGTCAGTGCAGACTACTACACTATGCAATTTATACTTGTGACTACCGTAGCCTGGCGCTCAGCAAGGACTGGCTTGTTTACTATCAGGATAATGTGACCTCAGTGGGATATTGAGGATGTTGATCGTCTGGTTTCCCAGTGGGGAAACACGATGGAAGTCACCACGAATGTGCACTGTGACAAGTTGATGTTGTCCATCCTGAATGTAGATTAAGGTTTGATAGATCTCACACTTTAATTTAGAACAACTGATTCGTGGTCATCTATAAATATGCAGGAATATCAGTCCGGCTGTCAGACCAGGCTGCCAGGAACATGACCCGATTTCCCACTCAGTCACATTATCCTGATACTGAGCGAACCAGTCCTTGTCTTAATCTTATCCTATTGATGCCGAGCGCCATGCTAGGTAGTTTCAATTATCAATTTTGTAATTCATTGATTTAACTTAAATGGGTCATCAAACTCCCGACCGTTCGCATGGGAAGACTGCGCTCTACCGATTCGAGCAGTGCGTCCGGTGCACGCAAAGAGACCAGGGGCCATATGCAGGACGAGGTGTTAGCGAGCCAAAACGCGTTTAGAAGGGATTTCTGGTTTAGCGCCAAAAAGTTGGTATGCATGGAGCCGTGTTAGGCCTAACACCCCACGTTTAAGGTCCGCGACACTCACCCCGTTTCATATGACGTTTACGGGCGGTGTTAGCGTAAGGTTGTCGCCAAATCTATTGAATGCGATCATATTTAACAGAATTACATACATAAGTGAAATTTGATCAATTTAACCCTAAATTCGAACCGTTATTAAGGCTACCACCGCATTGGCGGCGATATTAATAGTGTCGACGTCGACATCCATACTGGCCGACATCTATGCATTGGCGGCAATGTATTAGCGATTTGTTTACTTTACGCTCGTCGATTCAAAAATATAAATATTAATATCGCCGCCATTACGGAGGCAGCGTTAATATTGCTTCGAATTTAGGGTTAATTTCCTCAAAGTTCACTTATTGCATATTTAATTCTGTTAAATATGATAGCTTTTAATAGATTTAAGCCTAATATATGGGTACAGACGCAGAGGGATTTCCCAAATCTATAAATAAATTCAGGTTTAGCTATACTGAAAGTGTTACGCGCTCCTGCATACGACTTGACACAGTTCCCGACGTCAGTGATAGCTAAACGATAACAGGCTCTAACACCAAACCCCTGTAACACTGACTCCTGCATATGGCCCCTGACGGGATGGCCGAATGAGTTAGAGCGTCCGTCTCCCGTGCTTGTAGATCGTCACTTTTTAGCCACGGTTCAACCCGGACCACCCCCGGACTTGTCCGGAGTAGACCCGACATAGCCATGGACCACTCCCGGAATGGCCGAATAAGACCCGGACAAGCCGGATGAGCACGGATCAGCCACGGATCGCCATGGATAGCCCGCTTTACCACGGATCAGTCCAGGATGAGCCCCGATTTTGTATATATATAGCAGGAGCAAGTCCACTTCCAGTCCAGGACTGATCCGTGACTACTCCGTGGGTACACCGGGTAGTCCAGGGGTGGACCGGCTAGACCGGGGGTTAGACCTGGGGCCATATGCATGGAGCAGTGTTAGGAGGCAAAACGCGTTTAGTGCGGGATTTCTGGTTTAGCGCGGACAAGTTGGTATGCATGGAGCAGTGTTAGGTCTAACACCGAGCGTTTAAACTCGGAAATTCTAACTCCGATCATATCTGGTTTACAGCGGTGTTAGTGTCAGGATGGAACGGAAATCTACGCAATGCTATCATATTTAACAGAATTAGATACGCAATAAGTGAACTTTTATCAATTTAACCCTAAATTCGAACCCTCCTTAAGGCTATCGCCGCATTGGCGGCGATATTAATAGTTATATTTTCTAATCGACGAGCGTAATGTAAACAAATCGTTGCCGCCGCTGCATCGACGTCGCGTTCCATACTGGCGGCGGCGGCGATTTGTTTACATTACGTTCGTCGATTCGAAAATATAACTATTAATATCGCCGCCAATGCGGCGGTAGCCTTAAGGAGGGTTCGAATTTAGGGTTAAATTGATCAAATTTCACTTATTGGGTAGCTAATTCTGTTAAATATGATTGCATTCAATAGATTTCAGCTAAACATATGGATACAAACGCAGAGGGATTTCCCAAATCTATAAATACATTCACATTTAGCTAACACTCACCGTTTAGGCCGCCATGCATACGTTTTCGACGACGCCGATAAACGGTGATAGCTATACAGTGTTAGAGGGATAACACCACACGCCTCTAACACTGCTCCATGCATATGGCCCCTGGGGCTAGACCGAGGGCTAGACCGTGTGGGTGTGACTGCGAGGCCAAACACGACCAAAATCGCGATTTTATCCGGCGCTATCTGGGACAGTCCGGGCGACTGGTCCGGGGGTGGTCCGGCTAAAAATCCGGGGCTCATCCGGTTAGGTGTGACTGGGGCTTTAGAGGATTCATTGGAGCCATAGTTATTTAATTCAAAGGTAATTCAGTAAACTAAACCTCAATTTAACGCGACCATGCTCTTTTCGCTATGACATTGTATAGACCCCAACGATCGCGTTATGACAGGCTTTCACTATATCAGAGAGCGTGTATATAAACAGATGAGAGGGACAACTCCCATACTAGAGCATGTAACATCTGCCGACTGTGGCGCTCCAAGTGGTGGTTGTTGAACAGCTTAAGCATATGGGCAAACCTCAAGGCATTTTCAATGGCAGTGAGCAATCTTCATACAGAAAACGTTAAATATCTCTAAAACTACAACACCTAGAAACAAACTGATTGGAATACACATAGAAAACATGTTTACCAACAAGATTATATTAAATTGATATGGTTAGGCTTCTGGATTTCTATTAATTTTGAATAAAACTGACGTTTTTCACTACGCTTACGGCAAACTCAAGGCATTGTCAATGGCCTTGAGCAGTCTTCGTACAGAAAAAGTGAAATATCTCTAAAACTACACCACATAGAAACAAACCGCTTGGAAGACATATAGAAAACATGTTTACCAAAAGGATTATACTAAATTGATAAGGTTAGGCTTCTGGATTTCTATTAATTTTGAATAAAAACAAATGTTTTGCATTGAGCGTACCGGCAAACTCAAGGCTTGTTCAACACTAACCGCCAGGAACGTCACTGTAGCCTGTGTTACCGTTTTTCGCGGGAGTTGTCCCTCTCATCTGTTTATATACACGCTCTCTGACTATATATACCCCCACCCACCCACTACCCCACCCCCACACGCACACATAGTTCAGGGCGCAATTTCATCGCGCAAGGTGAGAGTGCAAATTAGCAGGCGATCTCAGACAACACGCAGTAGTACTAGTAGTTGACAAGTGTCCGCTATCAAGTATCATTGCAGACATCATCGGCGTGGCGCGGATTGCTAATGACGTGACGTCATCAGTGTGTGCGCTCAGGCTCCGCTCACATGACAAGTGCATTAGCGCCTGCCCAATCAAATCGGGTATATATGTTGTAGTTAATGCCTGCCAGACACCTCCCGAAAGTTGGTTGGTTGTTGGAGTTTTACATCCTGGCAACATTTAAGGTCATATCAGGACGGGTACCGACTTGTGGCAGTGTGAACTCATGGCGACTTTATAGTGCTGCCCCACTGGGAAATCAGGCCGCCAGCACCATGACACAATATCCCACTCCATCACATTATCCTGGCATTGAGCTAAGCAGTCCTTGCTATATCCTATTAATGCTGAGCACCAGGCTAGGAATGGGCAAGTATCAATTTTATAAAGTCATCGTTTTGACTCGATCAGGAATTGAAATCCCGATCTCCCACACGAGAGGCCGGCACTCTACCGATTCGGCCACCGCTTTGGACATGTTCAAAAGAGCACGACGTTTGAGGCAGACGTAGCCTCCCTGATGATAACGTACTTTAGCGTACTCTAGCGTACTCTACGTACTTTAGCGTACTCTAGCGTACTTCTTAATGTACTCTAGCATACTCTAGCGTACTCTAGTGTACCCTAGCTTACTTTGACCCACACAAAACCTTGGCGTTCTGCCATGGTCAAATAGCCCTTAGTGGATGAAGTTGAACATAGTTGAATGTAGTGGAGGGTAACATAGTTGAACGTAGTTGAACATAGTTGAATGTAGTTGGATGTACCGGGATCCGTACCATAGCTTACCGGTATCCGTACCGTAACGTATTTATCCATACCATTAGGTGGGTCATCACCCAAAATCTGCCGTACCGTAACGTATTTGAACATAGTGACAGCACATTTCACCCTAGATAAAGGATTCACCCTGAACTCACAGTACATAGGTAAATACCAACCCTAAATAAAAGCTGTCCAAAAAGCGGGGAAATGAAATGAGAGCCTAAATCCACAATCTAAAAAGCACTACTTATTCTTTATATATATCTTAATATTTCCCCGCTACCTTTGAGTTCAAAAATATAATAAAACATATAGTTTAATCATATTTATAGGTGAAATCGACGGCGTTCTATGGCCACCATCTTGTCTTTTTGCACTCTCTCCCATTTCACCCCTTCTGTACTAATATAAGCGTCCATTTGATATTGGAGCTATGCATTCCACTTCCTGTTCCATACTAAAGCTATTTTCGCCCGTATTTAGACTACGTTGTCATTCACCCGTGTACATGAGTTTTTATAGGCCGGAGGGGGGGGGGGGAGATGGCTAGCGGGGGGCGGGAGGTAGGGGGCCTTCTCCCCCCCCCCCCGCCCCCTCCGGCCTATAAAATAAAATCTCCTGCCAGCCTTTGATAGGACCGCCATCCGAGACTTCCTCGGCCCACCACACAACTTTTCTGACACCCGAGCTGCGCTCGCCATCCTCGAGAGGCTCTCCAAGTCCTCATGGGAGCCACTCGGTAGATTCTATAGACAAAATTATCACACCTTCAAGATCGTCGGTGGCCCTGAACCCATCGCCGATGACTCTGAACCCAACAGCAGCGACAGTGACTAGCAACCACTGTCAGGGAGCCCCGTGAGGTCCCGATCGGGGAACCCTGTGAGGTCCCCCAGTCAGGGAGCCCCGTGAGGTCCCCCACCAGGGATCCCCATGAGGTCCCACCCGGGAGCCCCGTGAGGTCCCACCGGATGCAGCCCCTACACCAGGAGCCCCGTGCGGTCCTGGACACACCGATGTGACAGCCTCGACCCCCGCACCCACAATGCCGGTTCCCGCTTCGATCACCGACGGAGTGGATGCCGAGACCGCGGATACAGCCACACCCATCCACATCACCCCGGTCCAAGAGCCACTGGCACTGGACTACCCACCCTGCGACGGGGGCCCGGAAGACCAACACGCCACCCATGGCCCTGCTGCCAATGACACCGGATCACGCTTTGATCTCCGGTCGAGGTACAGGACCGTGGGCCCAAGAACGTATTGCCTCCTACCGGGCCACCGCCACACCACAGCACAAGTCACCGCGCAAAGCACCACACCTCAAGCTGGACGAAGCAAGAAGGAAAGACCCCCCCCCTCCCCGAAAAAAAAACACGCCAAAAACGGGCCATTTTAACAGCGCCGTTTATTAATGCTGCAGTCCTGCAGCCAGTGACCGCTAGGTCACAAACCCCCCAATAAGTAAGCATGGCCAGGCACTATCCTGGCATCTCACGGAGCCACCGAAGCTGGTCAGTCTTAGATTCTAGTGCACTTGCATAGTCCGATGGTTTTGAGTCTGTCAGTTAAATATATTAAACTGATTGTTATAATCTACCTTGTAATTATGTTAAAAAGTAACTTTCATTTTTTAAATGTCTAACTTTGAGATATTTGAAGTCTAAACGTGTAAAAATAGCTTCGGTAAGCACGGCCGAAACTCTGCCGATTCTATTAAATTGACTCAGTGTTGCCCTCTATGTATTAATAAGTGCATCAGTATCTAAGTTAGATATCTCGAATCAATTCTAAATAATTGTTTTGGTTTTAAAAATGTGGTGCTTCATGAGACTATGCAGCTTTAACAATTTGTTGCTGCCTAAAATAGAATGTTAAAGCGGCTGTCACACCTCGCCGGATTGAGCAACGGACATACTTGTCTTGTCCGGGCGTCATAAGTATCAAAATGTATTAAAATGTGTCAAAATGTTGCGATATCGGGTCAAAGGCCGCTGGATGAACAGACATGAAACAGACATGAAACGGACATGAAACGGACATGAAACGGACATGAAACGGACATGAACGGATAGCCAAAGGATGGCAACCGGACTAAACAAACTCAAACCCGACAAGAACCGTAGATGTCCATCCGGCGACATATCCGTTCCTAGTTTTGTGCATGTTCAAAACTTGTACAGACACAAAACGGACTTTGTTCGGTTTCTGTCCATTTCCCCCAATCTGGTGAGGTGTGACAGGGCCTTAAGTAAATTTAATAGCACCTGTTAATGTCAGAATTGATATGTGCACACCAACATTAGTTTGCCATGTTTTCACTTCAAATATCTCCAAAGTCAGCCATGTATTTGTAATAAAAGTTACTTTAAACTAAAGTAGGTGAAGATTATAATTCGGCTTACGAGACAACACAGGAACTCCGATTGGACATAACAAAAGTTTATTACGTGAAAAACAAATCTTTTCTCAACCAGCTCATAATATCAGAGTTGGCAGTCTTGCCTTAGTACAATATCGAATCAGAATCGTGTGTTGTAGATCAGGATCAGGAATGAGCAAATTGGTCAGCATCGACGTGCTGGGTGCGCAGTTGACCGTAATAGGCCCGAGACAACGAGTACCAATGAAAAAGCGCATATGTCAACATAATTACAATTACAGGATAATTACAACATATATCATCATATAGGACTTAACTAGGAGCAGCTCTCAACCCCGGGAGGGTGGGTGGGAAGCGCTGTTGCCTGATCGGTGTCGGGGCGGAAAGTGAGGCGAGGGTGGGCATATGTTAATTAGGAAAGGGGGCTGGACCGGTTGCCTCGTAGCCAAATCACCCATGTTGACCTCGTCAACATATCCAATGATGAACCTAATATATTCACCTCAAGTAATGGCAAGAGCTCAACGCCAAAGGACTATGCCACCCTCAGGCGTGGCAATTAACTCTCTTATTATGGCTTTTAAGTTTGGAATTACATAAACAGATTGGGGGAGGTCTCGTACTTTGAACCTGATTAGCCAAAATGGACATTTTTATTTCCAAGAGCAGCATTTCGCGGAAGTAATTATAAAAACACCAAAAAAACCACTTAAAACCATTAAAAAAAAACAACCCAGGCCACACCATGTCAATGAGATTAATTTCATGGGTTTGAATATTGGGAACTACAATGCATGGTTACCTGGTTCAAAACATCAATCGCTAGATGCATTTCAAATATAGCTCAGGCGTCAGTTTTCAAGAGTAAGCCTCTTTATTGATTTAACGAATTAACATATGTAAATAATGATTTACTAAATTATATAGAAGTAGGTTTTTAAGAACTAGCATCTTGTTACATGATTTAAGAGAACAATCACCGCATGCATTTCAAATTCGATTTTGAGCCCAATGACTTACACAACTGATACCTGTAGCTACTTATCCTGGCATTCGGCATTGCTAGGATAGGACATGGACTCATTAGCTCAGTGTCAGGATAATGTGACTGAGTGGAAAATCGGGTCATGGTGATGGTGGCCTGGTCTCTCAATGGGGCAGCACTATAAAGTTGTCATGAGTGCACACTGTCCCAAGTTGGTCCTGATATGACCTTATATGTTGCCAGGATGTAAAACACAAACAAGTGAGCATATACAAACAAAATATTAAAAACAAATATATATATATATATACTTTTTTAGGAGCTGTACAATAATGGGGTAGATTTATAAAGGGCCGGAAATGCCGCTTGACCCCCCCCCGACCCCCACACACCCATCTCACCGCGAGAATAAGAATAGTAGCAGATAGTTGGGATTTTATTTGTTAAACGCTACATGTGTTTTTATTAAGCTTAAGCTATTCAGTAAAAGGAGGCGAACACAGAACATACATAAATGAAGAGAGCCTTTCAATCTCACTAGCTGACAGGCTGATTCAGAAGAGACTCATCGTTAGTATAATAAGACGCAATTTTCAAATGAAAAAAAGGGCCAAGTGTGAGGGTGAACAAGGCGGACCTTGTAGGAGAGCGCCCAATCTGCCTGATTGACACAGACCAGGGCTCCTCCAGGCTGCTTTACCAACACCAACACCAACACCACCTCCAGCTCAATATCTCTAGGTGTCAATTAGGTAGGCGGTAATGTGCGACGGACACATTGTTTGGTTAATTATATGCGCATAAATATGTAGTACTACTAGTAGTCAATCGATTGCAGTGGCCGAATCAGTAAGAGTGATGTGTTCCAATGTGGAAAGTCGGGATCTCGAATCCAGGCCGAGTCAAACTAATCACTTATCAAATTGATACTTGTCACTACCTAGCCTGGCACTTGACATTAATAGGATAGGACAAGGACTGGTAGTGACCCTGTCACATTATGATGCATCTCGCCAACGCGGCGCCAACGCGTAAAATCATGTTTTTACGTTGAGGGGCGCAAAGTTGGACGTATACACATCGTATACATAGCATATGGCCAACGCATTACCAATGTATGGCTAACGTACCTCCCAGGGAAAAATGCTCAAATGATGCTCACGGTACATTCACAGAACGCCGGTGAAGGTTATATACGTTATTCAATTGCCAGAACTATGCGTCATATGTTATATACGTCAAGACACGCTGGAGAAATGCTAAACGTATGTTAGACGTACGTTAGGCATACATTATCGGCCTGTATGTTCCCACTTCCTTTAAAGTAGGTTAACGTAGTGAACAACGTTTGAGTAACGTACGTCTAACATACATCGATGTATACCTAATGCATACATAACGTAAGGCAGATGTAAAATCCACACATTGTCAAGCGTTGTCATACGTCGAAGGTTTTGTGCATGCCGACCCCCTGATGTGTGACGCAATATCTCGACGAACGTCGATGTACATTGACGATTACCAATGTGCGCCTAACGCATGCCTAACGAATAACGACGTATCCCGAAGTCGTGACCAAAAATCACATACGTCGTAATGCCACAGCACCATTAGCTCAGTATCAGAATAATGTGTCTAGATGGGATATTGGATCATGGTGCCAGTGGCCTAATCTCCCAGTGGGGCAGCACTTCCAAGGCGCCATGAGTGCACACTGTCACAAGTCGGTACCGGTCCTGATATTACCATGGATGTTGATAGAACCTAAAACGCCACCAAGCAAACACCAGCCTATTATGGCTCCACTGAAATACAGCGCCCTGTGGAAAGGACGGCATCCCACCGGAATTGAGGCGGCCTTTCCCGGCAGGCATCGGGCGGCGGCAGCGTTAATATCGCTTCGTTTTTAGGGTTAATTTGATGAAATTTCACTTCTTGCATATTTAATTCTGTTAAATATCATAGCATTGAATAGATTTGGGCTCCATCCTGACACTAAGCTAACACTAACATCACTGTAAACCTGCTATGGGCTGGGGTTAGAATCTCCGACTTTAGACTTGCGGTGTTACGCCTAACACTACTCCATGCATAGCAACTTTTCGGCGCTAAACCATAAATCCCACCCTAACCGTGGTTTGGCTCACTAACACTGCTCCATGGATATGGCCTCTGCCAGGGCCCGTATGCATGAAGAATTATTTATCGCCCCTGGTGGTAAGGACCGAGTTTGGGGTAGCTATCGCCAGGGGTGAGAAGTGAGAAATGTGTCATGGGGTATGCATGGAGCCAAAGCGGCGAGGAGGAGGTAGCTAGCCTTGTAGTTATTTATAGATTTGGGAAATCTCTCTGTGCCTGTTTGCATTTGTCGATTCAACAATATGAATAACGCCGCCGATGTAGCTGCTACATTAATAGTGCATCGAATTTAGGGTTAATTTAATGAAATTTCACAATTTGAGTATGTAATTCTGTTAAATATGATCGCATTCAATAGATTTGGGCATAAAACATTGCCGCTGGCATTATTCCAGTATGGATATCGACGTCGCAGCGGCGGCGGCGGTTTGATTAGTTTACATTCGTCGATTCAACAATATGAATTACACCGCCAATGTGGCGGCAGTGTTAATAATTCACAGAACGGAGACAAAGTTGGTATAATGGGTTTTTTAATCTTCAGAATTTCACGTTACAATTTAGTTGATGTCAATGTTACAGGACCAGCACCGCCGTGGAATCAAGCCTCAGCCTATTCAATTGTCTTTTTATGTTATTGGTGTGGGTGGGTGGGCAAGAAAGTCGGGTCGAAGTTAGGCGGACGGCAGCACCTTTCTCTACGATGGTTCTGGGCGTTTTGCCGGGTGAGGCAGTATAAACTTAACAGATCTCGCCGGCAGAGTTCAGGTCAATGGGCCACTATCGAGTTAGTCAGGAACTAAAGTATATTTCCTCAAGGTGGCAGCATCATTTCTCCAGTCTCGCCGAGAAATTATCATGTTAATTATAAAAGGTACAATTTCACAGAACGGAGACAAGTTGGTATAATGGGTTTTTTAATCTTCAGAATTTCACAGTTACAGTTTAGTTGAAGTCAATGTACAGGAACCAGCACCGCGGGAATCGAGCCCTCAGCCAATTAAAGGGAGGGGCTCGTGGCCCGGCCTTCAACCAAAGTCTCGAGGCACGTAGGTGTGGACAGGGAGGAGGTCCATGCTCCAAGGCCCATAATTTCTCCGGAGGGGACGCACCTGCCGCCGCCATGGCTGGGCACCCACCCCTAAGCAAGCTGTGGAGGGTATAAGAGTCTGCATCAGGACTCCAGAGGTGAAAGCGCCATGCGGAGGGCCGCTAGCAGGGTGTGTGCATGGAAGGGCATTCCTCCATGGCAGGATGAATGCAGGGCCTGTAGAAGGTGGCCGCTGGGACCGTACGTATCGGTCCCAGGCAGCATGGGCAAGAGGCGGGAACAGGTTACCGGTGGGATGTAGATGCCATACCTTTGATCATCTCTCATTGGTCTTGTGGAGTTGACTGTATTCTGTCAGCCGTCGCGTTTGTTCTTATGACATCGCTCATCTTAAGGCGTGGCCTCGGGTCATTAGGTGAGATATTCGGGTAGATTACCCTGCCTGAGAAGGGTGTCTAGTGCCATGAGAATAGCGGGCGATGAGTACTGCTGCGTTGGGGCGGCTGGATAACAGGTAGGTAAACAACCTTATCGACATTGGATTGGAGCAATGGTGCGGCTTGGGTGGGTGTGTGGCATGACAGGCGTTGCACCCCTTTTTCATTAGGACCATTGGTTATGTGTCAAAGCCTGTGGGGGAACCTTCCATAGAGTAGGACCCAAGTTCTTGCGCCACTGATATAATTCATGACTGCTCCTGGCGTTAAGGTGTGTCTTTTAGGTGTAGTGTGTAGGCTTGTATGTCATACTGCGATGGCGCTAGGGGTTGAACTTGTGTAGGGCGGCAATGCGGAGATACTTCTTGGCTTGTACAGCCTTGTTCCTCCAGGTGAAGAAGCTAGCCGCGCGAAGTAGAACTCGAGTATCCTGGCGTGGAGCTCGTCGGAGTAACCTGGGACCAGAGAGCCAAGTTAATACGAGGGTTCCAGGCCAATCACAGATTTGCCGTAAAGATATTATCGAATTTGGACTTAATTTAAAACTAGGTTAAGGTCTTTCATCATTTGTGTAGATTTTTGATGTGCCGAAGGTTGAAGCGCCCGCCTGCTGAGAGCATCTGCAAGAACCAACTCCTTGCCAGACATATGAATGATTTCAACATTACAGTTGTGAGTGGCTGCATAGAGCCATATCTCGCGGGCACATGCAGTAAGGACCCGGTCTCTCCCTGCACCTGATGCCAGGTCCTGCTGGCTGGCTGAATTGTCCGTATTTATGATAATCGTATAGTCCTCAGGTCTCTTGGGTGCAAGAGTCCTAAGTGCCACTATCAGGTTAATGGCCTCCAGGTGGGCGATGTTGGTGTGTCTTCTTGTGATAGGCTCTGGGTAGGTCTCAGAGTAGTATTTAGAAATCGAGAAGGCTCCTCCGGCATGCATAGAGGAGTCACACTCAATGACCCAAGGTGGCTTGTCATCGGCCTTGAGGAGCACGATTCCATTTGAGTCCGTGGCATACCGAAGGAACCATGTGACATCACTCCGGAGTTCGTCAGTGATTTCTTTCCTCCCATAGAATGGTGCATCACGTAGGCATGCAACAATCCGAGACATAAATCGCCTCGCAGGTGCTACACATTTGGCGACATGTTGTAGCCTGCCAACAAGTCTCTGAAGTTCTTTTCTGGTTGCTTTTTGTTTGTCCATCCAAGCTGAGCACTCTTGAAGTATGTCATCAAGCTTCTCCTGAGGGATTGTAACTGTCATTTTTTGTGCAGATATGTTGAAACCGAGCCATTCTATTTCTTTATCGGGTGGGTGGCATTTTTCAGGGGATAAAACTAGTCCAAGTCTTGATGTTATCTCGAGGAGGTCGTTATATGCTGAGTGTGCACTACTGCTGTCTGGTGCCACCCCGACAAAGTCGTCTAAATAGCAGTGTGTGAAGTGGCGCTTCTTCCTCATCAGGTATACAACGGCATTCGTAGTTCTGGCACATGCCATAGCTGAAGTTTGGCAGCCAAAAGGTGGGGCGACATCAGTGTAGTATTTTCCTTCGAAAGTGAGGCCAAGGAGTGGGGTGGAGAGGGGGCAGGTCCTGAGCTGCCTGTAGGCTCGTGCAAGGTCGGCGCACCAAAGAAGACAGTCAGGACAGAGCCTAGCCACCTCATCAGCAGCATTCATTACATTGGGTAGGGAATAGGAGCTGGGGCGGCCTTGGTAGTATCCTCTCCGTATTCCACAGTTGACACTAGCCCCCTTTGGCCAGCTAAGGTCGACGATGACGCGCCTGTCGGGCGTGTTCTTCTTCGGGCGCGTCATCATCGGGCTCGTCTGAGACCAGGGTGTGAAGGGTGGCTCCTTGAAGGGGCCGAGTAGTGCGCCATGGCTGAGTTCAGTCTCTACGTATTTCTTGATGTAGGTGGTATGTGCAGGATCTTCACGATGGTTGCTGTTTGTACTGGTAGGAGGGGCATCGGCGGTATAATCGACAGGCCAGCCAAATTCTAGGAACTCGACTACCTGCCGATCATGATAGTCTGCCAGGGTGCTCTTCCAGGCACAAATATTAAGTCCTGATCGTATTGGGACCCGGGCCTTCATGTAGTTTGGTAACGCCATACGCCTGACGTTGTTATATATTTGAATATATTCAGTATGGCCCACCCACATGTCGTGTCGTGGGTGAGGCCAAATGCGGTCGAGTGTGGCACTATACTCGACTGGGGTAGGCGGAGGGTGTGTCTCGGTGACGGGTGTCACGTGTTGCTCGATGTCAAGCATGTCTGCATCTGTCACACCGATGTCGGTGCAGCTGTCGTATCCTCCTTGACCGCTGGTCCACGCGAGCGCTGGAGAATAATTAGTGTTCTGCCGTACAACACACCACACCCATCCACTCTCGCACCTGTGGGAGATGTTGTGTGTCATGCCACAATACACAACCATATGTTTCAACATTTTCCCAAACAAACCAAACTATTGCCCGGCGGTTTAATGCTACATATGTTTTCGACTCGAATGAAAGGACGGCCGTAGTTGTTAATGCAGTAGATCTGGGCTCCACGTGTCTGTTGTCGGTATTTTTCATGGAGCCATTTCTCAAAAACCCTGCGTGGGTTGTTGGTTTGTTGAACCACTGGTTTGGCCCGATTTCTTGTCTGTGAATCTCTGCTTATTTATGCAGTCTTTCTCGCGGTGCATGTTTGCGCGGTGGTGTTTATTGGCACACCAAGCGCAAACATGCATCTTCTTTTCAGGGTGCTCCCCATGGTTAGAGTTGAACCCGCAGTCGATCCCCCAGTTCCATTGGTGGCAGGGCTTTCCATCGGTGTCGCGGTTGAAGTCATTCCTTGTGACATTGTATGGGTTCCCACTGGAACTAGGCTGGTTGTTGGCAGTGTTCCCGGCCATGCGTGACTGATTGAAATTGTATTTTGTTGATTGGTGTTGATTGCGGGCCGGTAGGCGAAAGCCAACAGCATAGGCGTCCCGCTGTAGATCTTTAATGGCGTATTGGTCATTCCAGCCATCGGGGAGTTGTCCGTCATCAATCATGGCGAAGACCTGTTCTGACCAGGAGCGGCAAGTTTGCCACTCCCAATCACATGCCATGATCGTCAGCTGGTGGAGGTGTTCAAGCAGGGGGCCTTTCCAGGAGACGGGCACTTCAACCACCTTCATCATTTTACACAGGGAGCCCATGTACTCTGCGAACGTGGCTTCACCCACTGCGACTTTCTCCCTCTTAATCCCGCGAGTTACAAATAAATGTGGCAGTAATGCGGATTTACCTTTTTTCTTTCCAATGGCGGAGCCAGCGGCAGCTAAGAGTTCATTGATGGCATCGGTGTGTTCGTTGCTTGATGCGTCCCTGTTGAGCCTAGCTGACTGAGTGCGTGCCACTTCGGCTTCTTGGCAGCAATCATCATACTGTGTGTCATCATATGTTTGGTGTTTTTCGGCATGTGTGGGGATGCGTGGTTTCCTCCTTGGTGCTGGTATGGGTTTGAAGGTTGGTATCTCCTGTTGGTGCGGTGGTTGGCGCTGGCTCACCATCGGCGCACAAGCGCCGGCACAGTCACTGTCGCTGTCAGTATCCGATGTCTCGAGATGGGTGACCGTGTGTTTTTTCTTGTGCCTGCCAGTCTCCAGTGCCTCCATTCTGGCGACCATCTTTGCTTCGAAGTTGTGCAGCTGTTCTGCCATCACAGCTTGCATGGCTTTGATGAGCTCATCGTTGTTGCTTATTGGCTGTGAGGTGGCCGATGCATTTTCAGGCATAGACGGTTTTTATTTCATGGTTGACTGATAAGTATCGTCAGTGTCATCCTCACTGAATATTTTGCTCTCATTTATGAGCTTTGGACGTCCGCGATTTTTGGGCGCCTTGTTCTGCTTGTTGTTAACTGTCTTTTTAGTCGTCTTCCTAGCTGTAGGCATGTTGACAGGAAAGCTGTTCGATATTAGGGACGGCAGGTGCGTTGGTTCCTGCAATGGTTTATCGTCGTTGTCACTGTGAATCTGTAGGTTTTGTCGGATCCTAAAAATAGGTAGCACAATTTATAAAAGCTGGTAATTGAGTAGACTGACGTAAGATAAATGGCGCGAGATAAAATGTCAGATAAATGGCGTCAAGTGAAGATTAGCCCGGCAAAGAATAATGTATATAATGTAATGAATAATGTATAATAATTATAGTACTCCGGTATAAAGGAGTTTTGGGAAGAATAAATGAATGAAAAAATATATCTTGTGTTCTAAAATGCCGGAGTCCAGTGGTGTAGTATAAATGGCGTCATATAAAATGTCTGATAAAATTGAGGCCAATGAAGACTACGGCAGTGAGAAATTAAATGAAAGTAAAGATGATACTGGCGTAAAAAGTTTGTTGACACATATATATGGTGTCAATCCCAATGGAGCCTTGCTTCAACGTGACAGCAGTACCGGCAGTACATCAAATGTCAATCACACACCACAGAACCTTCTAGCAGCAGAAAACACAATAATTAGGTAATATTTGTATTGCCGTTAGATTCCGCCTCCCGTCAATCCTTTTGTCCAGTCTGTTTCAGTGGATTGCGTGGCGTAAAGTATTTTGATACATATGTATGAATATATATATATGACCACCAGTAGGCCGTCACTTTCAAGTTGTAGTAATAAAATCAGTGTAAATCAATATATGACATAGTCCAGCATAGTGTGACCGAGAAATTTCTTTGACATTGAATATGTAATGGCCGCCGTATAGAAATGAATGAGTAAAGGAACGTAAAGATGATACTGGTGTAAAAGGTTTTTGACACATATATATGCTGGCTGAAGGTGCGATGGTTGTATGACTAGATCGTTCTACATAGTGAAGTCGATGTTGGTGTGTCTTCTTGTGATAGGCTCTGGGTATCTCCTGTTGGTGCTTCACGTGACACCGGCACCGTTAGTACATAAACAACAGAGAAGTACATAGCTATCTCGCTGCCATTACAGTAATTAGTCAAAAGTGCGAGTGTAGAATGCCGGGACTCGACTCAGTATGTTCATAAGACATTCAGGCACAACGTATATTCCTGAAAAACGTATATACCGGTGTAGGTTTCCTCGGTGGTTAATTCTGTCGTGAGTGTATTAGATCAATCCTGAGACATATGTATGAATATGTATATATGACCACCATTATAAAGTCAGTGTAAATCAATATATAGCATATTGTCCAGCATTAATGTGACCGAGAATTTTTCTTTAACATTGAATATGTAATGGCCGCCGTATCGGTCGCGCCGTAATGGCGCCGTACCGGTGCCGCCGGTAATGATGTAGAAGGTTATATAAAATAGAGAAATACGTAGCTATCTCGCTGCTATACAGTAATTAGTCACACATGCGAGTGTTGAATGCCAGTGCTCCACTCAGTTAGTTCATATGACATTCAGACAATATGCTGTCAATCCCAATAGAGCCTTGCTTCAATGTGTGACACCGGCACCGGGAGTACATGTAGGTGTTCTTATTCAATGTATTATTGTAGCTGGCGTGGATAAGTACTCATTCTACAGATAAGAACCTATGCTATGCTACATAGGGCTAGGATAAATATCAATCCCAATGGAGTCTTGCTTCAACGTGACACCGGCACTGGCAGTACATCAACTGTCAATCACACAGCACAGTTCTAGCAGCAGGTTTGTAGTGTAGTTGAGAATGCCTCTATTATCGCCGAGCATGAAATGTTTTATGTGCACGGGTCGGCTGAACCAATGTAGATATTCTTGTTCAATGCCTCTGTTAATATTGTGAACCTAAAGAAATATTACTTAGCTGTCTCTATCAAAGTAAAGTGTCACAGTGTCACTCCCAATGCGGCCCTGCTTCAATGCCACACCAGCCACCGGCAGCACAACAAAGTGTCAGTTTCACAACTACTGAACTTTCCAGCAGCACAACACACAATACGAAGTAATATTTCTACTTCCCTTAGAATTCAGCTTCGCTGTCAGTCCCTTTTCCTGGTCTGTGTGAAGTTGTAGCTGCAGCTGTGTAGTTGTCAAATTTGTAGTTGTCAAACACTGGTCAAATTCGGAGCTCATGTAGGACATCTGACCGTAAGAAAGTTGTAGGAGCTCAACGTATATCAATGAAAATTGTGTACGACTAGCCTGACACCGGTGTAGGTTTCTTTGGTGGTTGCTTCTGTTCCTTGGTGGTTGCTCCAAGAAAGTCGGGTCGAAGTTAGGCGGACGGCAGCTGCGATGGTTCTGGGCGTTTTGCACGGGTGAGGCAGATAACATACAGATCTCGCCGGCAGAGTTCAGGTCAATGGCGCCACCTATCGATTTAGTCAGGAACTAAAGTATATTCCTCCAGGTGGCAGCATCATTTCGTCCAGTCTCCGCCGAGAATTACTCATGTTAATTATAACATGTTCGACAATATGAATTACACTGCCAATGTGGCGGCAGCGTTAATAATGGTTCAAATTTAGGGTTAAATTGATAAAATTTCACTTATTGCGTATGTAATTCTGTTAAATATGATCGCATTGAATAGATTTGGGCCTAATATATTGCCGCCGATGCGGCTGGTTGGCAGTATGGGGACGTTGCTGCGGCGGCGGCGATTTGTTTACTTTACATTTGTCGATTCGTCACTATTAATATCGCCACCAATGCGGCGGTAGCCTTAATAACAGTTCAAATTTAGGGTTACATTGATAAAATTTCACTTACTGGGTATGTAATTCTGTTAAATATGATCGCATTCAATAGATTTGGCCCGAGTCGGTCCCTACCCCCACCCTTATACCTGCTACGGAGTGGGGGTAGCTTACCAGACTTTTAACCCCCAGGGTTTGCATACCCCGGTCACATGCATAGCGACTTTTCGCCACTACCCCCAGGTTTAGAGTGCTACCACCGCCCCATGAATACGGGCCCTGGTGTTTGCATGGTCAAGTGACTGGTTTCTCAATGTAGTAGGCTGTTGGGCGGGGAGCCCCCTGAGGGAGGACTCTGTACAATAAACTGATCATTCTTATCCCAAACTTGTTTTGGGCTGATTGTGTTTGGCGCACATCTCCCCCTCCCCCCCCCCCCGTCCCTTCGGGGCGATTGGAGCCTCGAAGCTGAGTGAATTTCATGGTCTGCGGGGAGAGGCAGCTCAGAACAAGTCTGAAGATTGGCGGAACTTGTCAACAGTATCTCGGTGGGACAACGATATCAAGTTACTACTAGTAGGATCGATCCACGTTTAAGTTGCACAATCCGATGACTTTCAGTTTAATATTATTTATTTATTAAACAAAATATTTTGTATTTTGAAAAGGGAAGTAAAATAATAAAGACAAGAGGAGTCAAAAGTGTTTGTTCTCATGTCCGGAAATCACCATTAGAAGGATTTCCATATTTACCTGATACCCCTCTCAATATTTCAACTCTTTTCATTACCAGGTGGCAGTCACGTGACCTTTTTTTTTTTTTTTTTCTTAATGATTTATACTGTCTATCATGGATAAATCTGAATAGACTTCAGATTAGGAGTCCGACCTAGAAAAAAGTCTCTCTCTAACCTCTCCGCCACAGAGAACACCACCAACACCATACAAACACTAGATGTGGGGTGCCATCATATATATGCATTCACACGCAATTATGGGCACACTACATGCCACTACAAACAACACAATTCACACAAAACTAGTACCAATACACCACTTGTCTGTACACCCACAACAATGAGTGCCACTGATATGAGTTCAAATCACCCATTGGTGTCTGCATGTGTTCATGCATACTCAAATTCACCCACATATCAATATCATCAAACATCACTGAATTCATGGATGCAGTCCGTACACATGTGAAGACATGGAATTCAAGGCTATTTCAAGCCTTTGATTTAGACAATTTGATGATTTAATCAGACCACACCTCTTTTAAATGCTAGCCAATCCATTCAAAAGATGGCGGTTGCTACTGAAGCCGTTAATTAGTCTGCTTGTCAGCTCTGGTTGCTAGAGTGGCTGTGTGTCTGTTGGTGGACTGTCAGTGTGAGTGGCATTGCCAGGTATCGGCCAGATGCGATGGCCAAATACGAGCATTGGCTGGCTTCCTGTGCGGTCATGGGGCCATACAGCTTGTGGTGGTGGGCAGACCACTGGTATCCATGAGGACCAGGAATTCTGGATCCCTATTGGTAGGGCCAAGAATGCTTGTTTCCCATTGGGGGAAAGGGGTCGGGTGATACTCTACAATGAACCTGTGTAACCATAACAATAACAAACCAGAGGGCTTGACTCTTTCTTCTTCTTTACACTGTATACTCGTCTTTCTTTTTGTCTGTATTGATTTCACCATAGCCTGCCTACACAGCCACAGCTTCGAGCATTCAACTCTACAAATAGTTTAACAATTGGCCGTCACACCTCACCGGATTGGAGGAAACGGACAGAAACCAAACAAAGTCCGGTTTGTGTCCATTCAAGTTTTGAACATGCACAAAACTGGGAGCGGATGCCACCGGTTTGACATGCACAGTTCTTGTCCGATTTGAGTTTGTTTTGTCCATTGGCTATCAGTTCATGTCCGTTTCATATTTGTGTCATGTCCGTTTCATGTCCATTTCATGTCCATTTGTCCAGTAGCCATTGACCCGATAGCACAACATTTTGACACATTTTAATACATTTTGATACTTATCACCACCAGACTAGACAATTCTTTCTGTTGCTCAACCCGGCGAGGTGTGACAGATGCTTTATTACGCTCATGCTGAAATGGCAGGAATATGGGTTCGATAACTGTGCCAGGCGTGATGCTACTATTTCATAGCATCACGCCCAAGGCAATATCGTTGTATTATCCAGTTCAGTGATCAATGTGCCCGCTTCTCATACTGGATAAAGTATTCTCTAATGAGGCAAGCAATCAATATCATTATTGACTACTGGCTTGGATGGTGGAGAAGTGGTTGGCTAATCTCATTAAACATCTACTTTTATCCATTTCCTCAACTACCGATTAATGCCATCGGACAACCAGTCATCGCCTTGCCAACCTAATAATCCTCATTATTGCACTAGCCAGTATCCACGGTCCATGAAAGTAACTAGCCTCATTGATGGGCGAGGTCGTGGGTTCGAACCCCAACCGAGTCACAGCAATACTTAAAAAGGTGGTTCTTGTCAGTACCTAGCCTGGCGTTCGTCAGAAATAGGATATTGGAAGGATTGGTTTGCTTAGTGTCAGGATAATGTGATGAATGGGATATATCGGGTCATGGTGCTTGGAGACCGGTCTTACAGCGAGGCAGCATTGGAGTGTCAGAAGAAACCCTACTGTCACTTGGTAGGTGTGTTGTTGTTGTTGAAGATTTATACTGCCTATCATGGATAAGCCTGAAAAGGTTTGTTTTCACCATTAGACAGTTTGTCGATAGAAAGCCCGAGCCTACACTTTTACCGACCCAAGGGATTTTTAACCTCCCACACCATATAGACATGGTATCAGAGTAACTGACCTTTGATGACGCTGTAAGTTATACACAGCGGTGGAAATCCAAATTGGCACAGGTGGGGGCACAGGGAATCGCACCACTGACCTTCAGATTAGGAGTCCGACCTAGAAAAAAGTCTGACGCTCTAACCACTCCGCCACAGAGAACACCACAAGGCTACCTCCCCACGCCCTCCTGTGTGATGGAGGTTTAGGGCTGAGGTGGGGGTGTGGTGGGGGTTTAGGGATGAGGTGGGGGTGTAGGTATGTGTGTGTAGGTGTGTGTGGTGTGGGTCTAGGTGTGTGGCGGTGGTGTAGCTGTGGTGTGTATGTGGTGGGGGGTGGCATGGGGGTTTAGGGATGTGAGGTGCCGCTCTGCAAGACCCCTAGAACTCCACCACAAACCACCTACACCTCCACCATACACACCCTAGACACCCACCACAGACACCTACACCTACACCCCACCTTACCCACCTACATCCCAACCACACACACCATCAACCCCCACCACACAGAATGTGTGCATGGTGTTGGGGATGGGTGGGGTGGAGAGGTCGAGGGTCAGGGTGGGGGTAGTGGTGGTGGGAGTTCTAGAGGAGTGGCAACATGCGACCAGTGGGGACCAGTGAGAGCGCCGACTGAGGTGGGGTGAGGAGGGGGAGGAGATGGAGTGTGGGGGAAAAAGGGGTTGGGGGGAGATGGAGAGGAAGGGGTTAAAGGGGAGGGAGGAGGGGAGGGAGGTGTGGTGTGACACCACTGGGAGCCTACTGGGTAAGGTGGATGAGGAGGCAGATAGGGAGGGGGAAGGGTGGGGATGGGAGGGGGAAGGGGAGGGGAAGGGCGGTGAGGCTGGGGGAGAAGGGACGGAAGGAGGATGGGGATGGAAGGGGAGTGAGGGAAGAGGAGGGCGAGGAAGGGTGGTGAAGCCTGGAGGAGGGAGCATCATAGGGAGCGGAAGACAGGAGGGGGGCAGGAGGGGTGGGGGAATGAGAGAGGGCAGGGCAGAGGGAGGTGTGGCGCAACATTTGCCAAATCCAAATGACATGAAATCTCTCTTTTTTTAAATTTTAAACTCACCCTCTCACCTTGTAGGCCTATGTGTTTACATGTGAAACACCAGCCAGCAGCCGGCTGATCAAACCCACCACAAGATGGCACTGCACAACTTACCATACCATGGGAGAGATAGGGAGTGAGCCGTCTTAGTGTTATCGGGTCTTTGGTATTAATATGCTTTAGCAGTATCAGATTCAATTGAATTGACTTTAGCATTCCTTTCTATGCAGTCCTAACTACATGTGGTTAGGCCTAAAACAACACACAAACAATAAAAACACCTTCTGCACGGGAAGCCGGTGCTCTATCGAATCAGCCACTGCATCTGGTGGAATTTGCAGTAAATGAGCAGTCTAAAGCGCATTCAACGTTACATGTTTTATCGAACCATGGCAGGTCACTTCAAATGTCCCCATGTAGCTTCTCGTTCGGTCCTTGTTTGTTTTTGTGTTTGTTTATTGTTGTTTCACGTCCTAGCAACATCGAAGGTCATATCAGGAAGGGCACCGACTTGTGACAGTGCGCACTTATGAGGACTTTATAGTGCTGCCGCCTCTGGGAAACCAGGATGCCAGCACCATGACCTGATATCCCACTCAGTCACATTATCCTGACATTGAGCCAACCAGTCCTTACCCTATTGGTTTGACTCTAATGATTCGGCCACTGTGCCCGGTATATATATATATATATGTGAAGTGGGTGAGACTACACTTGAGCTATGACCGCTGCGGGCTTGGGCCGAGCAACCAACATTCTGAAATGGGGGCTGCTCGCCGGGACAAGCCCGCATCGGCCATCAAATGCGGGGCTGGGTTCAGGGCCGTAAAGCGTTGCTAGGAGATGCAGATTCCGACTTTCCTAGCAACGATGGGAGGTGGAGCGCTCGGGCTCAGACCCATCGGACGTGTTTCTGCACATTCTGATGTTTAGATGAGATTTAGGCCTTTATTGTCGGAATTCTGAATTGTTTTTAAGTTAATCATGGTGGGAAGGGCTGTACTTATGCGTATTCATCAGTATTAGCAAATTCGATTGTATCAGTAGTGTTAGGAATAAAGTTGTGAACTCTTAAAAGTGATTGGAACGTTCTTTTGCATTCTTGACTATTCTTCAGTCTTTACGTATATTAACGGCTATGGTCAACTTGATATTGATATTCAATTATTCTATATGTAATTAAGTGCCTTCTGCCCGGTAGGCCTTAATCAGCCGATCCTCCCTTCTGCGGGGATATAATAGCCACATTATTAATGAAAACCTGAATTTACGTAATGACACTTAACTGAGTAAAACATTAACGTTGGCAGTTTATAAGTGACAGCAGCGGCACAACATAGGGTGTCGGCATAGATCTGGATTAGCTAAAGTATAGCAACACTCACAAACGGCAGGTAGGAGAGCCAGGTAGTTGAAACAATAAGTAACTTCTTTCTTATTTAAATGCGGGGGGAGGGACAAACCGTATTTCTATGGTACTCTGGCTCTCCACCTTTAGCCCAGGATTCACAGCATGGAGGCCGTCAACCTCTAGATGGGACGAGAGGCAGCGGTGGCCCAGGGCAGGACCAGGAAATTCACCCGGAAATAATTATAGAAACAATCTCACATTAGGCTTGCCTTAGGCAGGGGCGAAATAGCCGACCGGTTAAATATATATATATATATATATATACTCATTGTTATCTATAACTCATTGTTATCTATAAATTCCCAGGCTTCTTGTTATGAATGCTGGTATATAAATCGCAGTGTAATCTAATTTAATTAGACCATTATAAATAGATAATTAGACCATTATAAATAGATAGTTGTTGAGCTACTTTCATTTCATGAATATGCATGATTCCTATCATATGGCCCGCAGTATTATTTGAGTGTATTTATAGGAATAGTAATTATCTCATGGCGTTTGCAAGATGGTAATACTAATGATGATGATGAATATATGTTCATTAATTGTGAGATTGTAATGATGAATTGACCGTCAATTTAGCAGTTCTGTGCAGTTTATTGATCAGCCGATGTTTTTGTAAATTTTAAAGTAATTTAAGATGCACCTTTGCGGTAATTTATTATCGAAGCAACCCGTTTTAGAAATGGTGTTTTTCAACTTGGGAGGAAGTGACGACTATACGCCTTAGTGGCTTTATAGTGCTGTCTCACTATATCTCACTCAGTCACATTATCCTGACAACCCTTGCACGGCGTTCGACAGAGTAGTATCAAGCGCCAAATCTTCTGAACGCTGCATAATCCAATGGAAGCATAATTTCAAAACCAAGGCACTGCCCTAGATTAGATCCGACATAACAAACTTAGGTAATGGTGCACTCATTAAATATGTATTGCAGCTTGGTGCTTCGAATAGTGGTCGACTCAAACCAATGACTTAAAAATTAATACATGTCGCTTCCTAGCCTGGCGCTTGGCATTATTAGGATAGAGCAAGGACTGGTTGGCTCAGTGTCAGGATAATGTGACTGAGTGGGATATCAGGTTTCCCAGTGGGGCAGCACTATGACCTTAGATGTTGATAGGACATAAAACAACAACAAACAAACAAATCAGCTTGGTGCTCCTATGCTATTCTGCTAGATTAAAAAGACCGGACACAGTGACCGAATCGGTAGAGCGCAGGATTCCCATGTGAAAGGTCGGGAGTTCGAATCCTAGTTGAGTTAAACCAAAGACTTGTAAAATTGCTACTTGTTGCTACTTAGCATAGCATTTGATATTAATGGTATAGGACAGGGACTGGTTAGCGCAGTATCAGGATAAGGTGGCTGAGCTATCGGCTGATGGTGCCGACGGTCTGGTCTCCCAGTAGGGCAGCACTATCAAGTTCCCATGAGTGCACACTGTCACAAGTCGGTGACCATTCTGATATGACCTTAGATGTTGCAAACATGTAAAACAACAAAGAACCACATATTAGAAAACGTCAATAATGATGATAATAATAACAATAATACAATATTTATTTCCACATGATCATAGTACATACAAGTTCATATTTATATCAGTAATGTTTCACATGAAAAAGGAGAAAGCAGAAGTACAATACTTATGAGGCGCTTTAAATCCTATGCAAAAACTGGTGCGTGATATTTCGGTGTGCACACCCAAATTAGCTCATACTCGTAGCGCACCAGAATTATGGATGATTCATGGAGGAGAGGAGATGCGTACCTTGGAATACCACCCCCCTCCCCCCGGCATCTCCCACCCCCCCCCCCCACCTCCTGGAGTTATGGTTCCCGTACCTACCTCTCCGCCAATCACAGGCTGCCTTTCGAAACGCCCTACACAGGCGGCCATGACATTGAGAATCATGAACTTGGCTGGTACTGACACCAGCACGCCCCCTCTGGTAGCCGAGCAGGAAAACAAACTTTAACCACCCACCCCCTGACCTTTACCCATTTTCACTCCACTGTGCGCTATTTTCTTCATTTGTTACGCCTCAGTGTAACTGCCTCCCAGATCGTCGGGCCGACGTCGGCTATTGGTCGCACCGTCGCCATCGACTTTCCACCATCGGGCCACCGTCGGGCTGACGGTGGTAGTCCGAGGTTGGTTTTCAATCCCTTTCCACTTTTGAGCCACCGTTGGGCCACCGTCGGGCCTACGGCGGTAGCCCGCCCCTGGTTTGCATTCATTTTCCACCTTCGAGCCACCGTTGGGCCACCGTCGGCCCTACGGTGGTGTTCCGACGTTAGGTTTCAATCCCTTTCCACTTTTGAGCCACCGTCGGGCCACCGTCGGGCCGACGGTGGTGGGCCGCCGTCGGTATGCGCAGTTTGTTAACTATGTTTTCCAGCTCGAGTCGCCATCGGCACATGTGCGATCATTGAGCAGCGTTCTTTTTCAACAAATAACTCCAGAAATCGGAGGAATTTTATGGAATTATTTAACAGGTTTGTTTATTAATATGTTTAGATTATTTTGTAAAAGTTTTGTAATTTATTACAATGTATTAATGGAATTATTCGTGTTAATACAATTTGAACTACCTGGTACGGAATGTTGATGAAGGACCACCATCTTGGTTTTTTCCGAGAAGACACTATGGTATCAATACGTACAGGTGCAAAATATTACTTTTATTCAAAATTCATAGATATCGAGAACCCTAACCTTATAAATTTAATATAATCTTTTTGGTAACGATGTTGTCTATATGTGTACCAAGCGATTTGTTTCTACGTGGTGTGGTTGTAGACATATTTCACTTTTTCTGTATTTAATTAAGCACTAACCCTACAACCACACCACTTAGAAACAAATCGCTTGGTACACATAAGCCCCGTTCACACGGCACAACTTTATGCCGAAATAGATGAAGCGAATTAGTGTTGTGTCCACACATGCAGTACTTTTAGCCGGAAATCGATATCTGCGCATGAGCAAGTCCAGACTAACCAGTGCCAGTTTGGGTTCGTCGACACGAGAGAGTGTGGGTTCGACCTAGATATGTATGGACTGAATCGTATTGGTTTGGAACAGTCAAAACTTCTGCTGGGCATTGAAACCCTAAAAATAAATGATGAAAAAAACATCTGTGCACCTCTATCCAGTTCATAGACCAAATTATATAATATGCGCTTTTGATCGACCGGAAAGTCAACAAACTAAGGTCTTGACTGCGCATGCGTGTCACGTCCTTAATCCGCCTCAAGTAAGTTGGTTGGGTTCACACATGCCACTTACGTCGATTTAAGCTAAATCGCTTCATCTATACTACCTCGCGAGGTGGTTTACTTGAAGCGAACTAGATAAATCGATTCAGCCCTAAATCGCTTTAGCGTAGCGTCCACACGGCGAATGTGAGGCGAACTAGGCAAGTCGATTTAGATGAAGCGTTTTAACTCGCCAGTGTGAACGGGGCTATATAGAAAACATCTTTACCAAAAAGATTATATTAAATTTATAAGGTTTTCTATTAATTTGGAATAAATATATTGTGTCGGGTCTATGGCGGCAGCCGCCGTCGGGCCTATGGTGGCAGCCGTCGTCGGGCCTATGGCAGCAGCCACCATCGGGCCTACGGCGGCAGCCGCCGTCGAGCCGACGGCGGGAGCTTGGACAAAACAAGGTCGGCCCGACGACGACTTCCACCGTTGGCCCGATGGAGAGGCCGCCGTCGATCCGCCGTCGGGCCGACGGCTGTGTGCTATCTGGGCTAGGGATTGAGGGCCCTCCTAACCTCCTTTCCTCACACTCCAGCCTTCAGTCACCTCCCTTTCCAAACTAATTGATATATATATATATGAGGATATTTTCATTTCAAATATCTCCAAATTTAACCGCATTAGATTGACCTTATTGGCTTTATAGTTCTGTCTCACTATATCTCACCCAGTCACGTTATCCTGACAACCCTTGCCCAGCATTGGATGGAGTGGTGTCAAGCACCAAATCTTCTGAAAACTGCATAATCCAATGGAAGCATAATTTCAAAACCAAGGCACTGCCCTAGATTAGATCCGACATAATAATAGCCTGAACAACATTCTCCAAAATATATAGAGTGTTACCATCAAGTAAGATATTAATACATACAAGAAAGCGTATTCTTCAGTGTTATGTGTGGTCTACTCTAATGTATGGGGCTGAGACATGGACAATCTCTAAGGAAATGTACAAATGTTTAGCAGCATTTGAGATGTGGACTTATCGAAGGATGACGAAAATATCATGGACGAAGAAGATCACCAACAAAGAAGGTCTCAGAAAAATTAAAAATAAGAAACGCTTGTTTGCCACTATACAGACAAAGAAACTTAATTATTTTGGCCACATCATTTGTCAGAGTTCAATATACCATACATTGTTGGAAGGGAAGGTGAATTGCAGCAGAGGGAGAGGGAGACCAAGAACATCATGGTTTACAAATATTACACAGTGGACAGGCTTGAATTATTCACAGTCTATCAGAACAGCATACCATCAGGACAAGTGGAGAACCATTGCATCCAACCCTCGACTAGAGGACGGAACTATTGATTGATAACAAACTTAGGTAATTGTGCACTCATTAAATATTTATTGCCCCTTGGATCCACACTATTTCAAACTAAAGTAAAGTAGATTATAACGCTCAGCCTAATATGTTTATCTTAAAAGAAATAATGCAACAACCCCTAAACCTCTGGCTATGCTAATTTAAGTCCCTAGCATTTAAAAAAAAACTGACTTAAGCTAAGATTCCATATACGCCGTATGTGAATGTGAATCCGGCAAAAAATGGGAAAGCACATAAATGCACAGTAGTCCTTCCAAGTTCCATATGTCCAAATGCGATTGAGAATGCGAATGCGAATGCGAATGCGGCAAATGGATCGACCCATGGACCGATCGGTGTGAATGCCAATGCCAATGCTGCTGCGTTCGTCATAGAAAACAGCAGTAACTTTGACTTTCCTTCACAAATTTGAAGCAAAAAACCCCAAAAATGGCATAGGTATCGATGCCGCATACCGCATTCCGCATATATGGAATCTTAGCTTAAATACATGTTTGCAAAGTTAAGATGGTTGGGGTGAATTATATTATATTCAGCAATAAACTTTAATAAAGCCTCCAGGTCACATAATGCTAATTAATTACACAAAGTAAAACCATGCATATCAATTGTGCAGCATCATTATAGCGCTATCTGCATTCATTGTTATAGGCTATGGTTGAGTGGGTCGGTGAATCATCCTTAAAAAGTATTAGGAAATATGGATATTCCCAGTTCCGCTGGTTTCTCAGGAAGGTCGGAAGCTGAGACCCAGTACGTTGGGTCACAGCTACAGCTTACAGACCAGAACTTGGGGTGGTTGAAACTCCATGCCTTATCCCTCAGTAATGTCAATATAGGTCAAATGCTTTATGCCCGGCACACACCTCCCGTATAAAACCTAAAACTGCCCATTTCGTGATTAAGTTTGAGTTTTAGTCGGTTCCAGTCTTTAGGTGTGTGACACCCTAATGCCTCGCACACACTGTGAAAGTATGTCTGAACACTTTGACTTCTGGTTACTGAATGGTTTATTCACAGTGTAGGGCACGCTTGACCCGCCGGCTAAACTTTCCATGACGTCATCTCATTTGCATATCTCTTTGTCCCCAACTCTGCATATCATTAACATATATTACCCACAGGTCTAGACGTCTATTACGCATATATCACACACACCTCCCGTATACGATTCATGCACTAAGACTTGGACGGCAAACGGATGGTGGGTATCACACATATACCGTATAAGATATGACTGACCGCTCACATATACCGTTTCTCGAACGGCCCGATTCGTTTTTCGAATGTCTTGCGATTCGAGTATTAAGCACTAAAACTGAGTTTTAAGTTGCGAATTGGAAGCATTAGCAGTCGATATATGTGTGTTGTCCCTGTTGTCAGTTTTAGTTGGGAAACGGGACGGGTCGGGTTGTGACGGGTCGCGTCGGGCAGTCAGTTTTAGCGCGCGAATCGTATACGGGAGGTGTGTGACAGGCAGTACCTGGAAAAATAATAAAATGCTTGATTTTATTTAGATATTCATATCGCAAAAGAATTCAAGCTCTTATCCTTGTAATTGTTTTTATTTTTAAAGACAACTATATAGTATTTTTCTTCTCGAATTTCACCGGCGCTCTCTTCTTGTGTATTATACCCCTCCAGTTAAGCTAGTGACACCTATTGGCAGAATCTGGAAGCACTCTATTCGGGTACTTTCCAGCTTAACTCTATTGCAGTGAAATTATCCTAGCAAGTATTTTACATTAGATAAAATACCAACACTCAGTGATATCAATAGGCTGCCTCAATGAAACTATCGAAGTAGCTTTGACACATTAGTTAGTAATGCCCGAAGCTGAAAGCTATTGAAATATTGAGTTATGATGTCCCTGAGGGGAGTATCATGAAGTGTGCATTGAATAATTATGGATGTTCTTACACCTAATAGCCAGTATATATGCATATATATATAAATCTAGTAAAGCTGAGTAATTATAGATGGAAGCTCTAGCCAAGCAAAATATGCCTGACCAGTACAAAACTGAAATTATTGGTGTTCTCTGTGGCGGAGTGGTTAGAGTGTCTGACTTTTCTCTGGGTGAGACTCGTAATCTGAAGGTCGATGGTTCGATTCCCCATGCCATGACCTCTGCGAATTTGGATTTCCACCGCTGTGTACAACTTACAGCGACATCAAAGGCCAGTTGCTCTCATACCATGTCTATATGGTGTGGGAGGTTAAAAATCCCTTGGGTCGGTAAAAGTGTAGGCTCAGGCTTTCTATCGACCAGCAGTGGAATGAGGAAGACCAGTCGTCTATGACTGAAATTTCCCCTGCTTAAACAATTAATGGACCAAAAAAATAAAATAAATAAAAAAGTATTCGGAAATATGGATATTCCCAGTTCCGCTGGTTTCTCAGGAAGGTCTGAAGATGAGACCCAGTACGTTGGGTCACAGCTACAGCTTACACACCAGAACTTGGGGTTGTTGCAACTCCATGCCATATCCCTCAGTAATGTCAATATAGGTCAAACGCTTTAAGCTCGCTTTGCCCCTATAACCACATGCCTCCTAATGACCAAAATTGGTAGAATTCCTGCCATGCATTTGTTTATAATGGAAATAGACCCCGCCAGTTAAGCTAGTGATATCTATCGGCAGAATCTGGAACCACTCTATTCGGGTACATTTTCCGTGTGCCCATGATTTTACATGCTATATCTCCGTAATGAACGCCTGGAAAAATAATAAAATGCTTGATTATCGCAAAAGGATTCAAGCTCTTATCCTTGTAATTTTATTATTTTTAAAGACAACTATATAGTATTTTTATTCTCGAATTTCACCACCGCTCTCTTCTCATGTATTACACCCCTCCAGGGGCCATATGTATGTGTTGGGGTTAGCGCTGCGAAGCTGGTTTTCGGCGGGTTTACCAGGTTAGCGGCGATAACTCTGTATGTATGTGTCGGCGTTAGACAAACACTGTGAGCTTAAAGTCTCCTGCACTAACCCCAAGCCATAGGATGGTTACCATCGATGTTAAGGACCGATTATGCCCAAATCTATTCAATGCGATCATATTTAACAGAATTACATATGCAATAAGTGAAATTTAATCAAATTAACCCTAAAATCAAACCGTTATTAACGCATAACGCCGCATTGGCGGCGTTATGCACATTGTCAAATAGACGAACGTAAAGTAAACAAATCGCCGCCGCCGCAGCGAAGTCGATATCCATACTGTCCAACGTCAACAAAACATGGCCGCCGGCGTCACCGCTGTATCGGCGGCAATATATTAGGCCCAAATCTATTAAATGCTGTCATATTTAACAGAATTACATATGCAATAAGTGAAATTTAATCAAATTAACCCTAAAATCGAACCATTATTAACGATGCCGAAGCATTGGCGGTGTAATTCATATTGTCGAATTGACGAATGTAAACTAAACAAACCGCCGCAGCGACATTGATATCCATACTGCCAGAACGCCGCCGCATCGGCGGCAATATATTAGGCCCAAATCTATTCAATGCGATCATATTTAACTAACCCCGCCGTGCTTTGGACACATACATACCCCATGACACATCTGGAAAACCGATGTTAGATAACCCGGGACCCGCTGTTCACACCGGAGCCGATAAAAAGTTGCTCATACATATGGCCCCAGTTAAGCTAGTGACACCTATCGGCAGAATCTATAACCACTCTATTTGAGTACTTTCCAGCTTAACTCTATTGCAGTGAAATTGTTCTAGCAAGTATTTTACATTAGATAAAATACCAGTTTGTGTATCATGGCGTTCCACCTCACCTCCCCTCCACCTTCCGGCCCGCCTGTAAGCTGTAGCTGTGACCAGGCGTTCTGTGTCCTGGCATTAGTCCTTCCTGAGGGACCAGCGCAACTCGAAATAAAAATAGCGACAAGTCAGTATCTACTAAAAGGTCCAGTCTCTTGGCAGGAGTTGGGGGTTGGGAGCATGTGACCTCCCCGCTACCACATGACCTCAGAGAGACAGCAGTCATTTACCAGGTCCATCTGCCTCCACCACTACATATCTACCTTAATAACTGCTGACAGCTTGAATATGCGCAGTGGAACTGACTGAGCTGCCTCAGGGCAGGAGCAACAAATTCTATTACAGGAAACAACATGCGTAAATGGACATTCCTATATATTTGTTTGTTGATGTGCCCCTTGCATCATTATACAATATACGCCAGGAATTTGTGTGGTTTTGTGTGTTTTTGTTTTTCTGTGTTTTTATTTGTGTGTGTTTTTGTTTGAGTATGGCTTTTTATGTAGGCCTTTTTTAGAGTTTTGGTGTGTTTTGTGTATTGCTTTCTTGGTTTTTTTTCAGGATATTTTTGTGAGGGTTTATGTTGGTGTTTTTTGTAGGCTTTTGCGAGTTGGCTTTTTTCTCTGTGTGTCATTTGTGTGGTTTTTATATGTTTTTCTTTTTTAGTTTTTCTAGATAATTTTTGTTGCCGTGGTTTTGTGAGGGGTTTTATGGGTGTATTTCTTTTGGTGCGGGGCTGTTTATGTTTCTGTTTTTTTGTATTTTCTTTTGTTTCCTGTGTGGGTGATTTTTGTTGTTTTGTTGTTGTTTTGTGTTTGGCTTTTTTTTTTTAATCTTTATTTTTTTTTCATGGGGGTGGGGTAACTTGGAGGACGCCAATTTCTGGAAATGTAAATAATTTCTATTTCCAGAATTCCGGAATTCCCTTGACTGAAAGGAGTTATGTTCCTCATCTAAGTTCTCCTTAAAGTTGCATAGTCCGATGGTTTTGAATTTCTGTATCTTGTTGTGAGATAAATATATTAGATCGATCACTAGTATCTACGTTACATTAATTCAAAGTTGCTTTCATTTTAATTGGTAAACCTTTTAGATATTTTGAGTGCAAACATGGAATATTAGTTTTGGCAAGCTTGTCAAAACTCTGACACCATAGACTTCTGCGGTAACAGGTTCTGTTACATTGACTCAGTATTGCCTTCTACGCAGAAACAAATGCTTAATAAGTGCATGAGTATCTAAGTTAGATATATAAAATCAAATCTAGATAATTGGTTTGGTTTTGAAAATTTGATATTTCATCAGACTATGCAGCTTTAAGCTTGGAACTGGAAAGTTCCATCAGCGAAATGAACTGTTTTAAAACAAATATATAGGTGCAAGTGTTGATATGAGAGTGATTGATGCATGTTACTACACTTGCATGTCTCTTGGGAAGGACATTATACCACGACTTAAAACTCCAACCAATTCTCTAAACACAACGAAGATTTGCTAGGATTTTAGGGCAGTATTATATCCCAAATATGTATGTCAGTGGGGTGATGAAAATGGGAAATAGTGGGCCTAGCACGGGGCTCGAGCCCACATCTCTTTACATTCCGACCAGACAGGATGGCCGAATGAGTTAGAGCATCCGTCTCCCGTGTTGGTAGATCGTGGGGTCGTGGGATCGAACCCTGGTCGAGTCAAACCGATGACTTAAAAATGTATACTTGTCGCTTCCTAGCCTGGCGCTCAGCATTAATAGGATAGGAAAAGGACTGGTTTTGGGTCAGTGTCAGGATAATGTGACTGAGTGATCTTCCAGTGGGGCAGTCATGAGTGTGCACTGTCACAAGTCGGTACCCGTCCTGATATGACCTTAGATGTTGCTAGGACATAAAACCACAACAAACAACCAAACAAACTTTGCATTCTGAGCCAGTGTGCTAACTATTATACCACCTATGCTCCCTGATATCAACACACTACGCATGCCTACCTGTCTATGTGGTTACTTGCCCGAGAGGTCAGTGCACACTACTAGATTTGTCCTCCTGGAATTGTAAGTTTTTTAAATGGTCATTTAATGCTTACAATTACATACATACAGGCAATGCACTTACACATACATACACATGGTAGGTTCAACAACCATACAGCGTGTAGCTTGTACAGGATCCTGGTCACGGAAACCAGTGTCATGGGGGTGATGAAAATGGGAAATATTGCACCTAGAGTTGGACACAAACCCACATCTCTTTGCATTCTGGGCCGGTGTGCTAACCATAACACCACATAGGCTCCCTGATATCACCACTCTACCCACAACTACCTGTCTATGTGGTTACTTGACTGACAGGTCAGTGCACATTACTGCAGCATACGGAGACATCTAACCTCACTGCCCCTATAAAGAAAATGTATTTTATTCCGTTATGAATATTCAGTACATACAATGGCCGTGGGATTGAGGGGCGCCGGGTGGGGTGGGGGTAGTAATCAATCATGGCAATTAGGTACACATCATGATGTACAATATCTGTTAATTAATTGGGGTGTTACATCCTAGCAGTATCAAGGGAGTGACTTTCCGATATCGGGTAGTGTCCTCCTAATGGGCCTGTCACACTATGACCTATGACGTTAGTGTATGCCGGAGTATGCGCTTTTCGACGATGCGCCATCATAGGCTACGCATAGGTTACACATAGGTTGGGCATAGGTCGTGTATGCTCTTCATAGGTCGGCATAGGTCGAGCGGCAAAAAAGAATTGTGAATGTTCAAAATGTTCAACCTATGCCAGTGTATGCCTCATACATTGCTCATATGCTAGACCTATGCTAGGCATATGCCGGCATATGTTAAGCATACGTTAGGGGTAGGTTGGCATAGGTTAGCCATAGGTTGAACTGACACCCTCCGGGTGTCTCTGGCGTACTCACAACGTTCTGTAAGGGGCTGTCACACTACGACGTATAGCATTAGCGTATGCTGGCGGATGCGGTTTTCGACCATACAACATCATAGGTTACGCATAGGTTATGCATAGGTTAGGCATAGGTCGTATATGCTCTTCATAGGTCGTCATAGGTCGGCGTAGGTTGAGCCGCCAAAAATAATTTTGTGCATGTTCAAAATGTTAAACCTATGCCGGTGTGTGGCCCATACATTTCTCATACGCTTGGCATATGCTGGATGTATGCCGGCATATGTCATAGGTTAGAGGTAGGTCAGCATAGGTTACTCATACACTAGACATGTCACCTGTAACCGTCAACAAACGTCCCAGTATGGCATGTATAGGTCGTCATACGCTTTGCATATGCCGTCATAGGCTAGGCATAGGTTACGTATAGGTTATGTATAGGTTACGCACATGCTTCAAAGGCAGCTGGAGTGCAAAAACGTTGGCTTATGTCGCCCTATGAAGTTTTTCAAATTATTGCGACACGCTACGCATACGCCACTGCCATAGGTCGTAATGTGACATATCCCTTTCACAGCCAGTTCCTCTGTTATTTCCAGTCAACCATATACAATGACAGAGACAGTCCAAATGGAAATGTAAAATTTAAAACCTAAATGCAATGGGATTGGTCCCACTGCTTCACTGGTCACAGCTGGTCTAGTGTATTATTAACAACCCAACCCAAACACCATAATTCATGAACTCACATAACTAACTACACTAGAGTTACACTAGAATATTTCTAACAAACTAACATATATATACCGCTTGCCTAACTGCAACTGAACATTAACATTTACTACAACTTTATCAATTGAATACAGAAGATAACTTCTGCTTACATTCTAATTACTATGTAAATACTCACATTGATCTGACTAATATTGATCTAATTATATGACACTACTGTTCCATATTGCTCTGAAACTTTTGGGTTACATCATTTCATTGTGTTACATGCTGTAAATTGTGTATTCAACAGTTATTGTACACTTTATTCTATATACCTTTTGTGTAAATAAGACAAGTGCTTCGCCACTGACAAAAGACTTATTCAGCAGAATAAACATATTTACCCCCCAAAAAAAACAAACTTGTGTAATGCATTCGGAAAACCGACGACACAATCTGATAATACTTCTTTGAGCAATTTGCGTCTTGTTATTGTTTGTTTTTGTTGTTTTGTTTTGTTGGTGTTATTTTCGTCAGGAAGGTGTCAATAATGATTACATCCCGAGCCGTGTTTTCAATAATCCCTCATCTCGCATTGTCCGCCATTGTCCCATTGTTTCTGTCCTCATTAACGGAACCGATTTAACATGTCATAATAGGATGTGTGTTTGTTTGTTGTTGTTTTATGTCCTAGCAACAACTAAGGTCATATCAGGACGGCGATAATAGGATGAAAGCATCGCAGTTTCAAAACCTAAGCGATTACGTAGCTTTGATCCTTTGCACTCATTGAACATTTATTGTAGTTTGCTGCTACTGTCAAGGTCTGCACAGAGCCTGGAAAGGTCAAGGTCCGCACAGGGCCTGACACCATGACCTGATATCCCATTCAGTCCCATTATCCTGACACTGAGCACACCAGTCCTTGCCCTGTCCTAATAATGTTGAGCGCCTGGCTAGGCAGCGACAAGTATCAATTTTTAAGTCATTGGTTTGACTCGACCAGGGTTCGAACCCACGACCCCACGATCTACCAGCACGGGAGACGGACGCTCTAACTCATTTGGCTATCCCGTTTGGTCCTGCAAATGTCAAGGTCCGCACATGGCCTGCAAAGTCTTGACAAGTCTTGAAAAGTATTGAACTTCGTTTTCCTTCTTTTAAAAAAAACCCTTCAAATTAACCTATTTTGTGTAATTAGTCTTGAATTCCTATCAAAAAGAGCATTGAAAAGCCTCAAAAGAGCCTTGAATTCCATATCTTCACATGTGTATAGGCCATGTACTGTGGTGGGCTCGAAAAAAGGTACCGTGTTCAGCATTTTGGGGAGCACACCAACATTAATTTGGCATGGTTTTCATTTGAACTAACTCTAAAGCTAATCCTAAAAAATAAACAAAAAAAGTAAAGCTTGTTTTATTTAATGACACCTCTAGAGCACATTAATTTTCATATCATCAGATATTGGATGTCAAACATATGGTCATTCTGATATATTCCTTTGGAGGAAACCTGATGTTGCCACATAGGCTACTCTTTCTGTTAAGCAGCAAGGGGTCTTTTATATGCACTTTCCCACAGACAGGACAGCACATACCACAACCTTTGATGAACCAGTTGTGGACCACTGTATACAGACTAGGTCTCGCGTTTTGTGGAATTGCTAAAGCTCGAATCTGTGGTTGTGTAGGCAGGCTATAGTGAAATCAATACAGACAAAGAGAAAGGAAGAGTATACAGTGTAAAGGAAGAGAGAGAGTCAAGCCCTCTGGTTTATTATTTATATGGTACATGGGTTCATCATAGGGTATCACTCCACCCCTTTCCCCCAATGGGAAAGAAGCATTCTTGGCTCTACCAATAGGGATCCAGCATTCCTGGTCCCCATGGTTACCAGGGGTCTGCCCACCACCACCAAGCTGTGTGGCTCCCCTGGCCACCACCTGCCTTGAGCCTGAGTGTGGTGATCAGACCCAGCAGATGGGGATGGGGTAGGTAGGCCCTGAGTGCCTCTTACACACAGCCTTGCCAGCACCACTATGTCTATTTACATCCCACTCAGGCACCACCAGCACCTACATATATATACATACATGCGACTGGTTATGTATATCCGATCAGTACTATAACATTTGCATTCCCTCCAATGCCGTAAATCGGAATATTTTACAACTTGTCAGTACGGAAAATAGCCCAAACTCCAAATGGGTGCACTGAGTAGGATGGATCGGTTGACCAACACCCTCATAGGTGGACCAGCTGCTCTATTGCAGTAGGCTGCAGTCGCGTCAGTAGACACAGGGGCCAGATGAACTAACTCTAATCTAAAGCCCTGTCTCCATTTATTGGTCGTTGCTAACCACCATCTATCTCTATCTTATTTCCATAGTGGTTGGCAGCCGCCCTGGCTCAATATATGGCCGAGTCAAATCAATGGCCAACTATCTATCTGCTACTGAAATGCAGGCATTCAAATACCTTATCAGCAGCTACTGTGTGATAAGATAATACCAACACTACATCTGGCCAGCATTGAAAACAAGCCTGCATACCCAGTCTATAGACAGTATAAATACAGCCTCAATACAATTTCTTTTTTTTTAAATGGGTTGTAAAATTAATACTTGTCGCTACCTAGCCTAGCGCTCAGCATTACTAAGATAGAGCAAGGACTGGTTAGTTCAGTATCAGGATCAGGTGACTGAGTAGGACATCAGGTCAATGTGCCGGTGGCTTGGTTTCCAACTTGGATTCCCAGTGGGACAGCACTATAAAATCGCCATCATACCTGTCCCGATGTGACCTTAGATCTTGCTAGAATATAAAACCCTGGCAAGCAAACCAGCTATCTTGCTATCCAGACAGCACTTCGTCCACACCTCACTCTATCTCCTCTCCGCTGGTGTTACTCCTCCTTGATATGTCTGAAAAGAGTTCCAGGAGGGATAGCCCACCAGCATTTTACCTTCTACTCTTACTCTGTCCGTGTCTTTGGCTCGCCGGCTGGTCACCACAGAGCAAGTAGACACGGTCCTTTGACTCAACTCTCATTTCTCTTTCCTAGACTCTACCGCTTTTTTTCCTCCCAGGCATACTCCTCACCCTGACCAGGGGAGTTGTGTGCCTGGGTGGGGCCCTGTAACTTTGCGTTTTCTCTCACTTTGTTCTCGTTGCTGGAACCAGCGCTGCACCGATCTTTACCTGCCCTTCCTCGAAACCCTTGCTGCTGTCGACTGGATACAAGTGCTCAACTACCGCCGGACCGAAGAGATTCGGGGGCCGCCTCAACGCTTTGCCATTACAATGTTGTAAAGATGTCCCCAGCTTTTACAACACTCCCTACTGAAGATTAATCTTCAACCAAAGATGGGGCCGATTTATTGGAGCCTCTCTATTAATGTTGCAGTTCTGCAACCAGTAACTGTTGCAACAACCCCCAAGCAAGCCAGCTATCTTAATTGTTCTAATTTGCAGTGTAGCTTGTTGTAACTTGTTTATCAATCCCTAGTCTATCAACTGGCTTTACTGTTCGCCCGTATCTTGTAACATATTCATTCTCCGGTTCATATATTGTGTAGTCATACTCGTCTGACGGCTCAATATTTTGTTTGTGTTGCGACGACTTGTGCAAGTTTGTTTGTTTGCTGTTCTGATTGTTTTGTGCTGTTTTTTGTTCGTTGTCTTTTACTTTGAATATGTGTATTTGGTTTCTCTTTACTACTTTGTTCTTTGTGTTTTCTATTTCGTACCTTCTGTTTTGTTGTTCATTTGAGTTTGTGATTTGCCCATCGGCCCATTCACTTGTGTGTGTTAGGTATTTTCACCAGTTTCCGCTGTATGCATCGCTTCTGCGCATGCGTCAAAATCGAACAGCATCGTCACTAACCTTATAAATTTAATATACCATTTTTGGTAAAGATGTTTTCTATTTGTGTACCAAGCAATTTGTTTCTAGGTGGTGTCATTTTAGAGATATTTCACTTTTTCTGTATTTTCTGTATGAAGATTGCTCACAACCATTGGCAATGCCTTGAGTTTGACGGTACACGCAGTGCAAAACATTAGTTTTATTCAAAATTATTAGAAATCAAGAACCCTAACCTTATAAATTTAATAAAATCTTGTTGGTAAAGATGTTTTCTATATATGTACCTAGCAATTTGTTTCTAGGTGGTGTGGTTTTAGAGATATTTACCTTTTTCTGTATGAAGATTGCTCACAGTCATTGACAATGCATTTGAGTGAATGCGTACCGCGGAAAATTTAACTTTTTCTGTATGAAGATTGCTCACAGTCATTGACAATGCATTTGATCATATGCGTACCGCGGAAACTGGCGGACGGCAGAAACTGCGACACCGGCCTCACTGCCAGTGCTGTCTGTCACGTGGTATGGTTGACCCCTACTAATGGCGTCTACTGCTGTTGCCGCCTTGTCTCTTGAGAGGTGGGCAGCTGTATGCTCACTCATGCGGCACATATCTTCACATAACTGTACGGTCAATTTTGGGGTTTGCAGCAGGCGGTCCCTCAAAGTGTCACACTTGACACCACATATCAAGCTGTCGCATAATAATGATTCTTGAGTTCTCTGATGTCATTGTCCATTTTGTAGACCCCTTGGTCATATGAGTTGAATCTGTAGCGCAAAACTGTCACGTTGGTTTTACACTCACAGTGGTGACAGAATGGTTCGACGCGGGGAAGCTAGCTAGTCCTGTTGACTGGGTGTAAATTTCATGGTTCGGTAGACTTTTGGGGCTTCCAGGCCTGCCACATGTAGAACAATGCACGTCTGCATTTTTTTCCGATTTTGCAGCTATCCCCGCTGCTGTGGCATACATTTTTTTGTTTTTTTTTGTTTTTGTTTGGTCCATTAGTTGTTTAAGCAGGGGAAATTTAAATCCTGGACGATTGGTCTTCCTCATTCCACTGCTCCTTGCCCTATCCTAATAATGCCGAGCGCCGGGCTAGGAAGCGACAAGTATCAATTTTTAATTCATTGGTTTGACTCGACCAGGGTTCAAACCCACGACCCCATGATCTACCAAACATGGGAGACAGACGCTCTAACTCATTCGGCCATCCCATCTGCTGATAGCTACTATACCACCTGTACCAATTGGAGGCAAGGTGCCCGTCTATATTCAAATAGCCCGGAGGTTTCAAGCCTTGTAGCGACATCTCGGTATCTTGGTCCAGATCTGACACCATGTGATATTAAAGTTGCATAGTCCGATGAGTTTTGAGTTTCTGTTATTTTCTGAGATAAACATATTAGGTTGATCATTATAATCTACCCTACTTTCACTTGAAGTAACTTTTATTTTAAATGGCTAAGTTTTGAGATATTTGAACTGCAAACAAGCAAAATTAGTTTTGGCAAGCACGCCAAAACTCTGACACCATAGGTTTGTGCAGTAATCAATCAATCAATAGTTCCGTCCTCTAGTCGAGGGTTGGATGCAATGGTTCTCCACTTGTCCCGATGGTGTGCTGTTCTGATAGACTGTGAATAATTCAAGCCTGTCCACTGTGAAATATTTGTAAACCATGATGTTCTTGCTCTCCCTCTCCCTCTGCTGCCATTCACCTTCCCTTCCAACAATGTACGGGATATTGAACTCTGACGAATGATGTGGCCAAAATAATTAAGTTTCTTTGTCTGTATAGTGACAAACAAGCTTTTCTTATTTTAAATTTTTCTGAGAACTTCTTTGTTGGTGATCTTTGTCCATGATATTTTCATCATCCTTCGATAAGTCCACATCTCAATAGGCTCAGTAATAGGCTCTATTAAATTGCCTCAGATTTCCCGTCTGTGTGGTGACAAATGTTTAACAAGTGCATGAGTATTTAAGTTAGATATGTAGAATCAAATTGACATGCTTGTTTTGGTTTTGAAAATGTGATGCTTCATGGGACTATTCAACTTTAATGGAAGACCGTACGCTACGTGTCAAGTGGTTTATTCAGGTTCCTCTCGCTGGTTCCCAGCTGATTCCGAGCTGGTTCCCGGCGTGTACCTTACACGCCGTGACCAGCTCTACACACATTAACATATTGTAAAAATATGTGCTTGTGTAGGCAGGCTACAGTGAAATCAATACAGACAAAGAGAAAGGAAGAGTATACAGTGTAAAGCAAAAGAGAGAGTCAAGCCTGTGAAAGTATGACGTCTGAACACTTTGAGTTCTGGATACTGAAAGCTTTATTCATCGTCCAGGGCCTTTACCTCTGACGTCATCCCATTTACATATTCCTTTGTTCTCCGACTCAATCCTGGATGTATTTTATGCATATATTACAAAGCCTTCTGGTTTATTATTTATATGGTTACATGGGTTCATTATAGAGTATCACCCCACCCTTTTCCCCCAATGGGTAACAATCATTCTTGGCCCTACCAATGGGGATCCAGCATTCCTGGTCCCCATGGCTACCAGTGGTCTTCCATCCACCACCACCAAGCTGTATGGCCCCATGGCCCCCACCAACCTTGACCCTGAGTGTCGTGAACCTACTCAGCAGAGGGGGAGGTGGTAGGCCCTGAGTGCCCTTACACCCAGCCCTGCCAGCACCACTATGACTATTTACATCCCACTCAGGCACCACCAGCACTTACATATATTTAGATACATGCGCTTGGTCACGTACACCTGATCAGTAATAGAACATTTGCATTCCCCCCGATGCCGTAAATCAGAATATTTTACAATATGTCACAATATCCATATATAGCCTAGCTTTACTGCATACAATGCTTGTCATGTTTTCATGTATCACTGGTCTCTGGTCGCAGATACAACTAGTCATAACTGGTCGCAGATAGAACTAGGCATTACTGGTCGCAGATAGAACTAGTCATTACTGTGTGTTATTACTATACGTTAAGCCCCAGTCACACATCACCGGATTGAGGAACCGGACAGAAACCAGGCACTAGCGGTGAATGGCGACCACGTCGAAATCCGAGTAAAAACTGCTTCGGTATGAATTAACTATAAACAAGTTGTGCAGCTCTTTGTCACAGTATGCAGTGTTCATCTATTTTGATGAACTGGAAAGAAATGGTGCTTTAATGGTTAGGACACTTGCCTGGAATCCAAAGAGATGCAGGTTTGAGTCCCGCTCTACGCGCAATATTTCCCATTTTCATCACCCCCATGACACTTGTCTCTATATTACTTGTCCTAACCACTAACGTTGGAATTATTATATATATATATATAATTATTATATATATATATATATATGAGCCTGTCTCAAAAGGTGATAGCTCTTTGTTTTCCCCCATTTTAACGATTGCCACAGAACAGCACAGAAACGGTTACACAGAAAACACAAGGACATTTGCTTAAAATCAATATATATTCTTTTGGGATTATGAAACACCATGTAAAAAATAAATCAGTTTATCCTGAGCCAATGCATAAGCAGTTATATATATGAGACTGTCTCAAAAGGTGATAAGCAATATATATATATATATACACACACCTCGCTGAAGACTGCACTAATGCTGGAGGAGGGCGCTTGGTGGAGAGTATAATATGAGAGTGATATGCTGTGCTTTATAGATTACTGATTGATGTACACAGTTCTCTGAGGAGAACCGCCTTCAGCAAGAGACGCAGGGGAGACTGAAGATATTCTGTTATCGGATTACAGGAGAAAAAATCGGAATGAAAAGATGAAAACACTGGCATGCTCTGGGTATGTCCTGCAAATTATCTCTGAGATGCTTAGGGTATGTAACTCTCTCAAGGACCAACTCCTTTCCTCAGTGTCCCGTGTTAGTTCTTGCCACTGCCGCTAGGAGGGTTTAAAAAAAAGTGAAAATCATCTATAAATCATTTCTACAGGGCATACTGCGCAATGAGCTGCTACATATCCCTGAGCTTGTTATTATATCTATATTTATATGATGCATAAGTATTATGTGACTAGAAAGGCACGGAAGGGAATTCTGTTACATTATTATCAGCATTATTTGTATTATTTGTACAATTTGGCATAAACATGCATGCACACATGCACGATCTGATGAATATAGCTAAGACAAAACTAGCCATAGTTAAGTCTCTTGTTAGGCCAATTTTGGAATACTGTCCACAAATTTGGAGCCCAATTTTTCGGAAAGATATTCTGGACATCGAAAAGGTTCAGAGACGTGCAACAAAACTAGTTGCAGTTATAAAGGACTTACCCTATGAACAAAGGCTCAGGAAATTGAAACTTCCTACCCTTTCCTACAGAAGGAAAAGAAGTGACATAATTGAAGCATTTAAAATTATGAAAGGTTTTGATAAAATAGAAATGAACCAATTTTTCACCTTGAATAAAAGAGAAGGCAGCCGGGGCCATACTCTCAAACTAGTAAAACCCAGAGCCGTTTCAAAATTAAGGCAACACAGTTTCTCAAACAGGATCATAAATATATGGAATAGTCTCCCACAAAATGTTATAGATGCCGGCTCAATAAATTCATTCAAGAACCGATTAGAAAAAGCATGGGCTGATGATACAGGGAAATTTGACCACTTATTCACCACATGCTACTAATTTATTCCTTGTGTTGCTAATTACTTGCACTCAAGCAAAAATGAGAGACAAATAAGTGTTCACACTTCCTGTCTACCAATCACTATATCACTATATCACTATTATTATTACTGATGGGACCTGTGGCACCACCACAGGCCCCCTTCGTTCTAACGGCGCGCCCACATGTTCACTCACACCAGTTTTTCTATATATATATTTATATGGGCCACTCTCCTGAAAACTGGCCAGAAGTGTCACATGGGGAGTTAACATCTAATATTTGAATTTTTAACATTTTTGTTGTTGCAAATGAAAGCTGGAAATCTCCCCTTTACATCTATGTAAAATATAAATTGATTAGATAAATAATAAAGGTGTAGTCCATGATTAGGCTATGCCATATGGCAGTATAATATGTGTTGCTCAGACGTAACACATGTTTAAGACACCACACAGTCTTCTTAATAAAAATCTAAGCAGAATTAAGTAATTTCATACTGAGAAGCATATTAATCATGGCATAATATATGGAAATATGTCGTGCTTATATAGATTAAAAAAGTAATTCCCAGCCATGCTTTATTCCCTGAATAATTAGTGTACAATATTTGTGTGGCATCCAGACACCACTGGTTACATCTGTGATGGAAATTTGTAATGTTATTTCTGAAGATATCAACTAATTTCTTTTTAAATTTAAGCATGCATACACATTAAGAAATACTTCCTTTTGATCTGGGAATTGTTTTGTTTGATATATCAATGCAATACAAGATGTTAGTAAGGATCCAACCATGTCCCATATGTCATGTTACAAATTGCTGACTGTAAAATGGTTTTTTTTTGGTATAAAGAAAAACACTTCATAACTAAAAAGACCAAAGTTGCACACAGTTTATTTTATTTCCCTTATTTCTTACATCAAATCTGAACATGAATATGAAAAGTATAAGGGAAAAAATAAGTAGGACGTTTTGTTATTGATGTTTTAACATCCCATCCCATGCTGACTAGTTTTCAGGAGAGTGAAGCATATATGCATACTCCTTTTACATCATGTATATATATTGTAATGGCCCACGGCCCTCCGACTCTCTCGCTCACACGGAAGAACACCAAGATTCAATTGAGTGTACGCTTCACCTTTGGTTTATTGAACCATCTGCTCTCTGTGGCGTCAGTAGTTGTCTGACCCGCCCCCTGCCTCGCCAGATCCCACATCAACTCTATAGGTGGGGGGAGGGGGGGGGGTCAACCACACGCAGTAGAGGTCAGCCCAGTTGGGGTCTAACCGGTGGTGACCCATGCCGCCACCTAGCGCAGTGTAAAGGTACAGCGCTGATGGCACCGTAGTCTCCGCTGCTACCGCGTGATAGTAGAGCTCATGTTCAGACTACTACAATATTATACACCATGTATATATATACATGGTGTATATGGAATAGGCGTATATAAATAACTGGAAGGTTCGCTCATCTATTACCTCCAATTAGGAATGTATTAGCCTCGCCCACCGTCCTCCTGGAGACTGGTGGCGCCACCACGCTCTCATTTTCCTCAACTGTGACACTCCACTGCCTGTGGCAGCATCCGTGATAATCCCCTCCCAGAGATTATAACTCATATGTAACATATATAGGTATTTACGCAAGCATTCTTAGAAAACTATTCTTGTACACTACATCATGGTTCCGACTGCGCATGCGCTGAAAACGAGGCCGGGAGCAAAGCAAAGGCGTACGGCCATTGAGTTTGCCGCTACGCGAAGGGCAAAACTGACATTTTATTCAAAATAACTAGAAATACATAACAATTTGGCATAAACATGCATGCACACATGCACAATCTGATGAATATAGCTAAGACAAAACTAGCCATAGTTAAATATTTTGAGCTAAGAAACATACAATTCCACACAAAACAATCAGTGATATCCACAACACCATTATTAATTCTTGTTCTAAATATTAAAATGCCAAATGTGTCAACATACACTTGTATCAGAGAAATATATAACCAATATCTGATTAACCCTACTCATTTTCTAGTTCTACATATGTCATTAACCATAGGATACAAATAAAAACATGAAGAAAATAAGTAAAACTGACTCTGGCTATGACTCTAACACTAGTCTGAGTGCCCAGATTTGTCTAAATCTAAATGCACATGGCATAAGATGTGCTGATTATATTGATGTAAATGCAATGCTATATACAAGATTAATATCTTAATTTATTATATATATTTTTTTAGTTGGTATTCTATGTTTCAAACAAGAGCTGAGATCAGCTGAAACTAGCACATTTCATAGCTGCACCCCATGTATTAGCACGTGCCATGTGCTTATCGCTAGTTTGTTTTGCTCTGATGCATCCCACAATGCACTGCGCCACTGGAACCGTGTTGTAGTCTATTACAGACAGTTCAAACTTATCAAGCTCAGAAAGGATCATTCTCAGATTAGAAAGTTGGATGTCATCACCGTGAACCCATAAAAGTGTCAAGTCTTGTCAGATGTTGTGTCTAATGAACATAGTGTTATATGTGCTATTTAATTAATTATGCAAATGTATAATCATGCATAGATCAACCATTATGACCAACGAGTTAACTGGGTACCCTGGCCGAATCGGTAGAGTGTGGTCCTCGCCTGCAAGAGATCGGGAGGATTATGTGACTGAGTGGGATATCAGGTCATGCTGGTGGTGGCCTAATTTCCCAATGGGGCAGCACTCTAAAGTCACCATGAGTGTGCACTGTCATAAGTCGGTACCCTCACCACACACCTACACCCCCCGCCAGGTCCCTACACCCCCAACACATAACTACACCCCCACCACACCCATAAACCCTCACCACACACCTACACCCCCCACCACACACACACCAGACACCTACATTCCCACCACATCCCTAAACCCCCACCACACTTACACCCCCACCAAACCCCTAACCTCTCATCACACACCTACACCCACACCACACATAGGCAACACACACCTACACCCCCCACCACACACACACCACACCTACACCCCCACCACATCCCTAAACCCCCACCACACTTACACCCCCACCAAACCCCTAACCTCTCATCACACACCTACACCCACACCACACATAGCCAACACACACCTACACCCCCACCACACACCTACCTACACCCCCACCACATCCCTAAACCCCCACCACACTTACACCCCCACCAAACCCCTACCCTCTCATCACACACCTACACCCACACCACACATAGCCAACACACACCTACACCCCCACCACACACCTACCTACACCCCCACCACATCCCTAACCCTCCACCACACACCACCAACCCCACCAACACACCTACACCACCAAAACACACACACATACACCCTTCTATCCAACCATGATCACCGACCTGGACCGGGAATGGTTGCTGCCACCAAGTGTTTTGCGAGAGAAATGGCTCATGAAAGCTCCCCATGAGTTTTGGCAAGCACACCAAAACTCGGACACCATAGGCTTTTGCAGTCACATGTTCTATTAAATTGACTAAGTATTCCCTTCCAAGTCGCTTATCAACGTTAGATATGTAGAATAAAATATAGATATTTGCTTCGGTTTTGAAAATTTGATGTTTTCATCGGACTATGCAGATTTAACATCTAAGGATTTTGTAAGATTAGATATTTGGGGCGCTGGCTTCTAGAATTGCCAGAGGACATGACTTAAAGTAACTGTCAAGTAATCTCACATCTGAACACTGCTGAAGGATAGTCGGTTCGTGACAACACCGGTTGGAATTGTTGAATTGATTAGAGCGCTGGCTTGCTTCCTGTGCGCGAGGTTATGGGTTGGAAGGCCGAGTGAAACCAATGCCCTATAGTTGCTTAGTCCGATGGTTTTGAGTTTGTCATTTTTCTGAGATAAATATATATTAAATTGATTGCTGTAATCTACCTTACTTTAGTTTGTAGTAACTTTGCGTTTAAATGGCTTTAAACTTTCGAGATATTTGAAGCGCAAACATGTGGAATTAGTTTTGGCATGATTGCAGTTATGATTTGTTACCGTTATGATTTGCTACAGTTATGATGTGTTACAATTATGATTTGTTACAGCTATGATGTGTTACAGTTATGATTTGTTACAATTATGATTTGTTACAGTTATGATGTGTTACAGTTATGATTCGTTACAGTTATGATTTGTTACAATTATTATTTGTTACAGGTATGCTGTGTTACAGGTATGATGTGTTACAGTTGTGATTTGCTACAATTATGCTTTGTTACAGTTATGAGGTGTTACGGTTATGATTTGTTACAGTAATGATTTGTTACATGTATGATTTGTTACAGTTATGATTTGCTACAGTTATGATTTGCTACAGTTATGATTTTACAGTTATGATTTGTTACAGTTATGCTGTGTTACAGGTATGGTTGTGTACAGTTATGCTTTGTAACAGTTATGATTTGTTACAGTTATGATTTGTTACATGTATGACTTGTTACATTTATGATGTGTTACATGTATGACTTGTTACAGTTAGTTATGATTTGTTACAGTTATGAGTTGTTACAGTTATGATTTGTAACAGTTATGCTGTGTTTCAGTTAAGAGTTTTTACATTTATGATTAGTTGCAGTTATGATTTGTTACAGGTATGATGTATTACAGTTATGAGTTCTTACAGTTATGATTTCTTACTGTTATGATTTGCCAACCATGACATCATAGGCTTCAGCAGTAACAGGTTTAATACAACTTAAATTTACTCAATATTGCCTTCTATATGGCGACACATGCTTATCTAATATCTAAATTAGATATGCAGAAACAAATCTAGATAATTGTTTTGGTTTTAAATATTTGGTGATCCATCAGACTATGCAACTTTAAGTAATTCATACTGGACACTGCCTAGGCTGCCACTTTATATTAAAGCTGCATAGTCTGATGAAATATCAAAATTTCACAACCAAACCAATTATCTAGATTTGATTTGACATATCTAACTTAGATACTGATGCACTAATTAAGCATTTGTTTCTGCATGTAAGGCAATACTGAGTCAATTTAATAGAACCTGTTACTGCAGAAGTCTATGGTGTCAAATTTTGGCAAGTTTACCAAAACTAATGTTCTATGTTTGCACTCAAAATATCTCAAAAGTTAACCGTTTAAAATATAAATAACTTTTAACTAATGTAAAGTAGATAATAGTGATCGATCTGATATATTTATCTCAGAAAAAACAAAGAAATTCAAAACCATCAGTCTATGCAACTTGAATATTAAATGGCAAAGACTGGTTTGCTCAGTATCATAATAAAGAGACCAAGTGGGATATTGGGTCGTAGTGCCGGTCAGTCAGTGGCCTGGTGTGCTGTCACAAGTTGGTTCGGCGCTGACAAAAACACTGTATTCAGATGAATAAAAATGTTTACAACAACAACAAAAATGCCTTGATGGTGTTTGGCTCTAAAACCCAAAACAAACAAAGTCAAAAGTCATGGTCAGTGCCTGCTGTCACAAATAAGTACTACAGTTCTGGCATAAATCAATTAATAACAGAAACCTCTCAACAAAGACCCCTTCTCATTGCTCTGTCCTTTGAATATTTGTGGCTTAATGTTGCATAATCCGATGAAAGCATAAGATTTTCGAAACTGAAAGGTGTTCTCTATGGCGGAGTGGTTAGAGTGTCTGACATTTTTCTAGGTCGGACTCCTAATCTGAAGGTCAGTGGTTCGATTCCCTGTGCCCCCACCTCTGCCAATTTAGATTTCCACCGCTGCGTATAACTTAGAGCATCATCAAAGGCCAGTTGCTCTCATACCATGTCTACGTGGTGTGGGAGGTTAAAAATCCCTTAGGTCGGTAAAAGTGTAGGCTCGGGCTTTCTATCGACAAACTGTCTAATGGTGAAAACAAGCCTATTCAGGCTTAGCCATGATAGGCAGTATAAATCTTCAAGAGAGAACCACTTATCTTGACTTGACTTCACTTCACTTGGGGTTTTGTCACTTAGCTAGATTTGATAGCAGATACTGACGCACTTCTTAGGCATTTGCTGCTATATAGAAAGGAATACTAAGTCAATATAGTTGAACATGGAACCTGGGACCAATCCCTTAAGGCCCAGTCACACCTCACCGGATAGAGGAACCGGACAGAAACCGGACACTGTCCGGTGAAATATGTCAATGTCCGTTTTATATACGGTACGCACCCGGTGTGTCCATTTTCTGTCCGGTGGTATCCGGTGTGTACGGTGTCAAGTTTTGAACATGCACAAAACTTGTACCGGACAACGCCGGACTGACGTGTACGATTGGTGTCAGTTTTAAGTCTGTTTAGTCTGTTTTGTCCATTTCATGTCTGGTACCCATCTGTTACGTCTCCGTTTGCTTCCTGCCAAATCTGTTGACGGTGTTGCGGGAATTTGGTCAGTATATGTTTTTGGCGCATCCGTGAACAATCCGGTATGTGTCCGGTTGATGTTTGGTCCGTCCATTTGACATTCGGTTGTCATCTGGTTATCATCCGGTTATCATCCGGTGGATATTTGTTAATGTACGTTCGTTGTCTGTTTAGCGTCCGTTTCATCTGGCGGCCATTGCAACATTTCGACACATCTCAGTACATTTTGATACCGAACACCACTGGACTAGAAAATTCTTGTCCGCTTTATGTCCGTTGCTCAGTCCGGTAAGGTGTGACAGGCACTTTACCAAGTCAAACTGAGTACATAAAAAGTTAGCTTCTTGGATTTTGCGTATTTTGAAACAATCCAATCACAAACAGTTTTTTAAGGTTTTCACTCCAAATATCTCCAAAGTTACCAATTTATGATAAAAGTTAGTTAATTTTTAATCAAGGTAGGTCAATAAGGAGTGGAGTGCCTTAGACACTATTAAGTGACATTTCCCTTCCTGGCGATCTCACCCATTTTTGCCAGGTATCATATTAGAATTCAGGGATGAATTGAACCATCTGTGGGAAAACCACCACAGACTCATGCGGGAGGTTGGCGGGCCAAGTGTTCCTTAGCTGCTGCCTTATTTGCCACTAGTGGCTTACACATGCTTTTCTGCTCAAGGGTGTCAGTCCCTGCTGACACTCAACCAGATTTTACTAAGTTGTGTTGATTTTGTTGGCCCTGCACCAACAATTTTATACTGCAGACAGTATACATGACCTTTTTACTAAAGTAAAACAGAAAACATTTGAGCCTTTTTGAGGGCAGCGGGTCTGGACCACCTCATATAGTTTACTAAATAAATTCTATCAATTATAATAAAACCTTTAAATTTGTTTACAGGAATTCATTTACCTTGGCCACAAATATATAATTGTGAGCTTTTTGATTTAATGAGTGTCTATTGACACAAAAGTGATTGTATGCTTTTACATGTAAAAGCGATGGTTTGAACAAAAACCAAACATTTCTCACCATGAATATGTCCTATACTGCCGACACGGCATAAAGCAACCACCAATCAATCAATCAATCAATCACACAGTGTAGCAATGCCTGCTGGACACTGCAGGATGAGACAAGACTGGATGGCCGAATGAGTTGAGCGTCCGCCTCCCGGATGGGTAGTTTGTGGGATTCGAACCCACGGCTTCGAACCCTGGTCGAGTCAAACTATTAACATAATGATTGATACTTATCATTATTAGGATAGGGCAAGGACTGGTTACTTCATTATATGAGGGTAATGTGACTGAGTGGGTGCTGGCGGCCTGGTATCCCAGTGGGGCAGCACTATATAAAGTCAACATCGCACTACAACAAGTCGATACCCATCCTGATATGACCTTAGATGTAGCCAGGCTGTAAAACTAACCAACCCTTTGGCTTAACCGTCTTAAAGATAGTCACGTGATCAACTGCTTTGCTTCTTCTTCTTGAATCTTACTTCGTAGCGAAATTTAACATCATACCAACTTGTGACACTGTGCAGTCATGGTGGGTTTATAGTGCTGCCCCATTGGGTGACCAGGCCAATGGCACCATTATCCTGATACTAAGTAAATCAGTTATTACTCTGCCCGAGCAATGCTAAGCGCCAGGCCAGGCTTTGGAGGAAGGAAAAGAGTATACTCCTTTCCATCATTGTCAACGATCTTCTTTGACCTGGCTACCTCCTTACCAGCATCCGTACAGACAGCTTTGAAAACATTCTCAAAGCGTCTGTACATAATGAAGTTACTTGCTGCTGTCAGCATCGCCAGACCCTTGTCCAGGGTTCTGGCCAACGAGGAGAATTTATTCTCCGTCTGCATACAATTGGCCACTGGTGCAATCGCTGTCAAGGTCCCAAGGACCGCCTTGTGAATCATATGGAGGACAGTCTCAAACTTCCTCCAGTTGTCATTCAAGTGAACATCTCTGTCCATCTCCTTCACTACCGAGTTGGGGATACCCTTAATCCCCATGAGCTGTTCTCCCAGCTTCGTGATGACTTCAGCGGGCTTGAAGGTATTAAAGTGCCCTTTAATAGTCTCCCGCATCATTGTCGTTGTCAGTACTTTCTTGGCCTTTTCTGTTGCACATTTCTTGCGCACTTTTCTGCCAATCTTGGCAAACAGACCTGCTCTTTCGGCTTCCGAATTGGAATCCGTTGAAGACGAATCCGATGATGAATCTGAAGAAGAATCCTTCTTCTTCTTCTTCTTCGTCTTCCTTTCCTAGGTCTTTTTCTTGACCACCTTCTTTCGTGCTTTAGTGAACTCGTCTCCTGATGAGCTCACTGCCTCCTTGGCCTTCTTCTTTTTGACCCGAGGAGTTGGGTCGGGCGAGGAGTCCTGCTCAGTGGATAAGTTGTCATCCCCTGACACATCCTCCCAGTTGGAGTCTATGTCCACTGGAGCTGGCCTTTTCTTTGATCCAGTGTTGGCTGAGTTTAAACGTTGAAGTTTAAACTCCAACAAACTGTCCATGCGCACCTCCCAGTCGTGCTGAACCAGTGTCAGAATTTCTGGGTCGCTTCCGCCGTCCGGGTCAGACATGATGTGTGCCCCAGCCTGAGGGGATGGAGGAACAGTCAACATCTGCGAGGAGGCGGAGTCGTCAGTCGGGCGGCCCTCTGCGGCAGCTGGTGCCACCATCTTACTGCGCTTTGTCGCCATCGGGAATCTGTAACAATCGAAAGAAAGTTACTATAAAGCCGAGGAAACATTGACTCAAAGTCTCAATGGTATCTTAATAAACCACAGAGCATCTAGTGGAGCTAGAAAACATTTTTACACCGTTTCTACACAGGCGTTTAAAAGCTAATGTGTAATGTTGTAGGTTAATGGTATCGAAAGCATGGTATCGGTTAATGGTATCGAAAGCAAAACCAAATGAGGGGCAAGGACCAGTGTATCGGTCACCTCCCACACTCTCTGTTTCGTACACTTCTCCCCCCAGCAAATTGGAGAAAATGCTACGAGACTCGGAGGTATGCCTAAAAATGCCTAAAAAATGGGGAGTCTATAAAAGAAACCCAGGATAATTTCCAACACGAATCCATAAAAGAAACCGCAGAAAAATCCCAACGCGATCTGGCTCCAGCCAACATCGCTTTCCATTTGGCAACTTGTGATGTGACTCCAGCCAACATCGCTCTCCGTTGGGCAACGGGTGGCTTGTAGAAGAAAGGAAATGGTGTCTTGTTCTATCGATGTTCTACGAATCGTGAAACATCCATAAAAGTAACAAAACTACAACTCCAAAGCTAAAATTAACTTCGAAATGTGCAGTAATGTAACATAAACCAACCGTATCAATCCTCCATAAATACTTACAGTTATAACGTTGTTGTAGGTTAAAAACTGTCGGAGCAACTCAACGAATGTCCTCCGGTCGTGAGCTGATTATGCTAATTGCTGGACCCAGATGTGCTTCCTTCTCCCTTGGCTAAGACTAGCCTGAGGCGTAGTACCGAGGTAAAATATGTATATATATATATATATTTGTATACATAGTAAATAACACATGCCAACCCCCCTCCCCCCAAAGTCTCACGAGAACCTCACGATTTGCACACTAAACACGAGCCGATTTGGTCCCAATCCCTCACGCTGAAATCGCCAAAAGTGTAGACCCACACCGAACCGAGGCTTATTTTATTTTCATGCAAGTAATGACTGAAACCCAATACCCATCCATATTGTTTTGTGGTCCCGACGCCAACTCTTACCATTTTCATCAATTCACTTCTCATACATTTGTTTATACATTACGACAAAAAAAGAAAATGCCACCTGCCAACTCTCAGCTCGTATGTATTGCTGTTGCCATGGCTATCAAAATGTGCTTTGGTTATTGGAACCAAGCCCCGCCCACATCGATGTAGAAAAACATGTAGTCAACACATTCCTTATACGGTATTCACTACAATATCATGGGGAAGTGAACTCTTCAATCAAACCAGACATAAACCAACTGTTCATTCGTGACTCCTCGCTGATCATCTGATTCATTATCCAGCCCGGGTGCGGTGGCCGAATCGGTAGAGCGCCGGCATCGCGTGCGAGAGATCGGAAGTTCCGTTCCCAGTCGAGTCAAACCAATGAATTATACAATATAGGGTATTCAGGTGACGTCATCAACCGGATGCGCGGCCATTGTGGCGATATCAAACAGTAAACAACCCATAGAGTTTGCCGGTACACGCAGTACAAAACGTCTATTTCATTCAACATTAATATAAATCCAGAATAACAACCGTATAAATTTAATATAATCTATTCGTTGAATACGTTTTCTATATGTGTACCAAGAGATTTGTTTCTAGGTGGTGTGGTCTTAGAGATATTTCACTTTTTCTGTATGAAGATTGCTCACGACCATTGGCAATGCATTGAGTTTGCCGGTACGCACAGTGCAAAACATTAGTTTTATTCAAAATCAATAGAAATCCAGAACCCTAACCCCATCAATTTAATATAATCTTGTTGGTAAACATGTTTTCTATATGTTTACCAAGCGATTTGTTTCTAGGTGTGGTGGTTTTAGAGATATTTCACTTTTTCTGCATGAAGATTGCTAATGACCATTGACAGTGCCTTGAGTTTGCCGGTACGCGCAGAGCAAAACATTTAGTGGCGCGTTTACACGAGCGAGTTTGAAAGTGTGTCGGCAACCGGGAACCAGCAGCCTTAGTGTTGCGCCTGTAGCTGGCAAGCCCTGCTATTTGTTTAGTTTACACACGTCAAATCGACGCAGATGTAGCTGCAACGTTAATATCGCTTGGAATTTAAGGTTAATTTAATTAAATTTCATTATTTGAGTCTGTAATTCTGTTAAATATGATCGCATTCACTAGATTTCAGCCTAATCGGGCCCTAACACTGCCGGGCACCAGCGATTAGTTACTGCTGATCCTGTAGCCGGCAAGCACTACTATTTTATACTATCGCCGCCCGGGAACCAGCTGAATCGATTCATATAAACTACCTCACGACGTGGTTTATATGAAGCTATATGAGGCGAATCAGCCCTAATCTGCCTCAGCGGAGCGTTTACATGGCGAATGTGAGGTGAACTAGGCAAGGCGATTTATATGAAGCCATTTAACTCTCCCGTGTAAACACGGCTTATTTCATTCAAAATTAATAGAAATCCAGAACCCTAACCTTACAGTCAGGATATTCTAGACACTGATACAGTTGTTGCCGTAAGAGTCGTCGATCTCATGTTAGCTAATCCCTAGGGCCCAACTGTCATTCATTCTTGGTTATTTTCGCTGGTGGGTCCATCAACGCGGTTATGTGGGTTTTTTTTTGGGGGGGAGGGGTGTTAAATTTATTTTTATTCCAGTTTAATAATATCTTTTTTCAGCACCGATGCTAAATTGTCCAATGTTGGCAACCCAGCAATGCCATTAATATAGTAATATTATATCAATCTTACGGTTATTGTGTCCAAAATGCACCACAGAGCGTCTAAAGCCCCAGTCACGCCTACCCGGATCAGGGGCAGGACGAGCCCCGGACCGTGATCCGGCGTGGTCCGGGGTGATCCGTGGCTTATCCATGGCTGGTCCTTGGTGATCCGGCGTGATCGGGCATGATCCGTAGCTGGTCCGGCCTCCTCCAGGGTCCGCCCCGGATGTTTTTAAAATGCTTAAAACATCCAGGGCGGTCCAGGGTATTTTGCGATCCGGTCTCGATCCGGCATCATCTGGGATGATCCGGGGGTAACCAGGGGTGGACCGGGTAGTCCGGATGTGCTCCGGGGGTGGTCCGTGTATGTCCGGGCCCACAGTTTAACCCTGACCAGCCCCGGACAACTCCCGGACTGCCCGTATAAGACCCGGACAAGCCGGATGAGCACGGATTAGCCATGGATTGCCATGGAGCAAGTCCACTTCAAATCCAGGACTATGCCGTGGACACACCGGGTAGTCTGGGGGATGGTCCGGCTCAGTCCGGGGTGATTTTATCCAGGGCTGTCTGGGACAGTCCGGGCAACTGGTCCGGGGGTGGTCCGGCTCAAAATCCGGGGCTCGACCGGGTAGGTGTGACTGGGGATTTAGATTTAACAATTTTGCTGGGGGAGTAGTAGAGTTTGAGGGCAGAATAAGCGTGACAGGAAGGTTTGTTTGTTTGTTGTTGTTTTACGTCTTAGCAACATCTAAGGTCATATCAGGACGGAGACAGGAAGGTGACAGGAAGGAGTGCACATGTCACTGTCTTGCCACGAAGTGACAAGCAACGGCAAGGGTGAGATGACAGGAGGAAAGGTGTGAAAGTCTGCAGGCCAATCAGGTGGAATGAAGATGGACTCATCCATCCACCTGAGGTGGCATCAAGGACACAGTGGGTTGGGTGGGAAACATGTTGTTCACACCGAATCAAACACATATTTAGAGCAAGGACTGGTTAGCGTCAGGATAATATGACTGAGTGGGATATCGGGTCATCGTGCCAGTGGCCTGATTTCCCAGTGGGGCAGCACCATATAGTCGCCATGAGTGCGCACTGTCACAAGTCGGTACCCTTCCTGATATGACCTTAGATGTTGCACGACATACAACTCCAACAACCAACCACCCTTGAATCAAGGGTAATGCTCACATTGCAACCAGCCATTAATGGAATATCGACTTCACTCAGCCCAATTAATTGCTTTCAATGGGAATTAGGCCGATTAAGCCTCCCAGCTAAATCAGAAACCTCGCCCCCGCCTCGCCCCCCCTCCCCCAGCTAAGCTTCTACTGATCAGTCATGGGTTACTGATATGGGAACAATGCTTTGGGAACAACATATGTGGTGTTTCTTACTAATCTCAGGTTTCAGAGCTCATTACGAGGGTAATTGGCAACACGGCTACACGGTATGTGGGGGTGGGTTGGGGAGGGTGGGGATTGAGCTGGTTCTACAAAGCCACCAGTAGGGTGCGCTGTCGTGATATGGTAGATTTCTTCATAGGTGTTGCCACCGTGTCACCCTATTGCTGCACACCTACTCAGGCTCTCATCCACAGGGAGAAGGGGACCTGGGCTGCGTTCAGGGTATGCCTTAGATAAAAGATTCACCCGGTACCTGTAGTACACGGGTGAAGACCAGCCTTATGTAAAAACGGTCGTAAAATTGGGCTAATGAAATGAGTCTTCATGATAGCCTAATTTCACAATCTAAGAAGCAACATTTATTCTTTGTATATGTCTTCATATTTACCCACTACTTTTGAGTTGGAAAATATAATAAAACATATACTTTAATGCAATTTAAAAGTGAAATCGACGGCGTTCTCTGGCCGCCTTCTTGGCTTTTTGCATTATCTCCCATTTCACCAACTCTGTGCTGATATAAGTAACCATTTGACACTGGTGCCAGGCATTCTACTTCTTGTTCCATATACTAAAGCTATTTTTGCCCATATTTAGACTACTTTGTCGTTCACCCCTGTACTGGAAGTACAGGGTGAATCTTTTATCTACGTATGCCTCAGACTCGACTCCGAGATGGCTCCGCGACATCTGTTCGGCGGTGTGTTATCAGGGCATTAAGCCCATAGGCTGTCGTCCACCCTGTGTACTGTGTAGCAAAGCTGGACAGCGATTTCCGGCAAGTTCAAACAGGCTCAAACCGGTTCAAACGGGCTCAAACGGGTTGTCCCGCTCCGTACAGCGATGTATATGCTTATGCACATTTGTGCTACGATGTACATTTTGGTTTTGATCAGACCACCTTTTGGACTTGGGAAGAAAATCAGGGGTATCGAGAGAATGTTTGTGTGTGTGTGTGTGTGTGTGTGTGGCTTCTGTGTGTAAATATTTGTGCTTTTTCTTGGTGTTAATTTTTCTTTTGTTTAAGAAACGCAGAGAATTGTATTTAAAGACAATTTTAGATGGAAATGTACTGAGGTTTGAGGGAAGCCGGCGAGACATTGGAGGGAATGCGGTTTGGTACTTGACCGCACAGCAAACTGGTATCCAGGCCGCTGTGAACTCCAAATCGTCAGATAATCATATCGGTAGAGCAGGTCCAAATAAAAATACTGAAGCATCATGTATTTAATAATGTCTATAATAGTGTCTTTAATAGTGTCTATAATGAGTGCTTTTTCCTTGCATGAAGATATGTAAATTTGGTATGTTAGCAACATAATTAATAATTGAATAAATCAGAGGAATGCAATCCCTTACTAATAAACCACCCAAAGAAAAGATCTAGTAAAACTAACAGAATCGGACTGAGACGCGCTTCGTGGGGGGTCAAAGGTTAAGGGTGGTAATAATGGGGCACGACGCTGCGGGGACTAAGGCTTGTCATGTGACAATGGTCACCAAGCACGCCTCTAGTTGAGGCGGAGCCAGGGGAGAGCGTGCCAGGAGAGAGCGTGCCGGGGGAGAGCGTGCCGGGGATTTGTTTGTTTTGTTTGTTGTTGTTTTACGTCCGAGCAACATCTAAGGTCATATCAGGACGGGGCGTATGGGGGAGAGTGTGGCGGGAGAGTGCATGCTAGGGGAGAGCGTGCCGGGGGAGTGCATGCCGCAGGAGAGTGTGCCGGGGAAGAGCATGCCAGGAGAGAGCTCCCGGGGGAGAGCGTGCCGGGGGCAGAGTGTGCCGGGGGAGAGCGCGCCAGGGGAGAGCATGCCGGAAGAGAGCGTGCCAGGGGAGAGCATGCTGGGAGAGAGCATTCCGGGGGAGAGCGTGCCGGGGCAGAGCATGCTGGGGAGAGCTGCCAGGTGAGAGCATGTTAGGAGAGAGTGTGCCAGGGGAGAGCTTGTCGGGGGAGAGTGTGTCAGGGGAAAGCATGTTGGGGGAGAGCATGCCTGGGGAGAGAATGCCTGGGGAGAGTGTGTCAGGGGAGAACGTGTCAGGGGAGAGCATGCCAGGGGAGAGCGTGCCAGGGGAGATCATGTCGGGAGAGAGCATTCTGGGGGAGAGCATGCTGGGGGAGAGCTGCCATGGGAGAGCATGTCAGGAGAGAGCATTCCAGGGGAGCGCGTGTCAGGGAGAGCATGCTGGGGGAGAGCGTGTCACAGGAGAGCATGCCAGGGGAGGGTGTGCTGGGGGAGTGCATGCTGGGGGAGAGTGTGCAAGGGAGAGAGTTCTAGGGGAGAGTGTGCCGGGGGAGAGCATGCTGGGGGAGTACATTCCAGGGGAGAGCATGCCAGGGAGAGCATGCCGGGGGCGCGCATGCCAGGGGAGAGTGTGACAGGGGGAGAGCGTTCTGGGGGAGAGTGTGCTGGGCGAGAGCGTGTAGGGAGAGAGCATGCCAGGGGAGAGTGTGTCGGGGAAGAATGTTCCAGGGGAGAGCATGCTGGGGGAGAGCATGCCAAGGTATATCGTGTTGGGGAGAGCGTGCCGGGGGAGAACATGCCGGGACAGAGCATGCCGGGAGAGAGTGTGCCGGGAGAGAATGTGCCAAGGGAGAGCATGCCAGGGGAGAGTGTGCCGGAGCAGAACGTGCCAGGAGAGAGTGTGCACGCTCCCTTTCCAGCTGTAAATCAGCACTGCCACCTGGCGACTGGTACGAGTAGCATTGTATTTTTATGTGTGCGGCTTTTCTTCCCCTTGTAAATGAAATTGACAGATCTTTCTAGATTTGTTACCGATACCTTACTTTTATATGAGACCACTCATTTTCGCCCATATAAACTCCATATATGGCAGCATGAGGGGGATGAAAACACACAAAAACTAATTTTGTGAAATCGTCCCATCTGTAGGGAAACCACACTTATGGTGTTGTGCGGATAGCGGGGATCGGCTGGACCAAGTTGTTTTTAGCTGCTGCCGCATTGGTCGTAATGCTCGCCCCCCTCTCTCTCTCTCTCCTTCTCTGTCCTCCAGCCGCTCACTCTTACATAACCCCCCCCCCTCTCCTTCCCTTATAACCGCCTCCAGCCTCTCCTCCGGCCACTCGCCCTCCTGCCTCAATACACTCCGCTCCTCAGACCTCTTTTTTCTTTGGTCTCTCTCTCTACACGCCGCACCATGCCTAACGGACGAGGTCGGGGGAGGCGCGCCGCCCGCAGGGAGGCGCAGCGCATCTCCGAGGCGGGATCGACCGGATCACCCACCTCCGCCCCCCATGCCGGCAGCTCCGGGGGCCATTCATCCGCTTAACCAGGGGAGGGGCATCCGCCTCTCAGACCTCGGAGGCGCCGCCCCCCCTCCACTACCGCGACGCCCACGCCCACTCGTCCACATCCGCTGCCGACGCCGTCCGGGAAATACTCGACTCAGCCGACACCCACAACGCCGGTCGACGGAAAGGTATTTCCCCCCATTACATCTTCCCCTGTGATCTGATAGAGCGGAGGGCGGAGAGGAAGGCGGTGAAGCGAGGGGAGGCCACCAAGGACGAATACACCCTCGCCCCCGCATGCTGGAGGCCCACCCCGCCTTCCCCGCCCACTCCCTTCGGACTCAGCCACCACGCCCTCACCATTCACCGAGACAATCTCATCCACCCCTGGGCTACCGTCCGCCGCTACTCGGAGACGGTATTCACATGGATCGCGGACGGTAGGCTCCCACACGGCTGGCATGACCCCGCCGCCATCAACATGCTCCGCATGGAGGCCCTCACCACCCCCACAGCTGCTCTCCCCACCCCTGCCCGCACCTACCGACACCCCCCCCCGCCCTCCGCCCGAGACCCCTTCTTTCCCGCCCCCAGACCGACACCAGGATCCCCTACCTCCGGGAATCCCACGGCGCCCCCTGCCCCTCCTGGAACCATGACACGGCCTCCTGCGACCGGGCAGGCACCGGCGAGACACATGGGGAGGAGGCGTCGAGGTATCGACACGCTTGCGCATACTGTGCCAACGTGAGGAAATTCCTCACCATGCATTCCGAGGCCGTATGTAACAGCAAAAGGCACCGAGAGCGGGGGAGCCCTGCCCCCTCGGCGGATTTTTAGTCCGCCGCCCCCTCCAGCGTGGCCCGGAGGGACCCAGCCGGCCCCACCCAACCCCCCACGCCGACCCACGCACGCCCACAACCGACCCCCCTCACATCTCACCGCCCCATGACTTCCCGCCCTCTCACATCTCGCCGCTCCCTCACATCCCGCCGCCTTCCCGCGCCCTGACCGCAGAGCACCCAACCGCTCCCACCACGCCCTCTCACATCTCGCCGCCCCCTCACATCCCACCGCCTTCCCGGCACGCCCGCACCCTGACCGCAGAGCACCCAACCGCTCCCACCACACCCGGCTTCAAAGCCGCAGAGCACCCAACCGCTCACACCACACCAGGCTTCAAAGCCCCCCCTCTGGCCGCCACCTGCCGCGGCCCAACAGACCCTCCCTCAGACCGCCACCCCGCACCTAACCGCCACTGCTCTCTCATCTCCACCGACCACCCGGCCTCCCCCCGTTCCGGCCTCACCACAGGCCCCGCCGTCTCTCTCTCATCTCCACCGACCAACCGGCCGCCGCCCGCCACGGTCTCACCACAACCCTTCCCCCTCCCCCCCCCCCCCCCCCCCCCCCCCCCGCCGCCCCCCCACACCCTCCCCCGCCGACACAGCCTACCTCACCCATCTCCCCGGCCTCCCCCCTGAGGCCGACCCCCCCAGCCCTCCCCCACCCCGCCCCCCTCCCCCACCTCCTTCGCCGCCCCCCTCAAACTCTCCTACCGCTCCTCCTCCCCCCTCCCCACCCTCCCCCCCCACCCCCCCACCACGACCTCAGCGAGCACATCTCTGACGTCGTTCAACCCCATATCCAAGACACCCTCCCCGCCGCCCCCTCCTGCGGCCCCTCCCCCCACCAATACCGCCCCACCCTCCTCGCTATCTGGCCCCATGCTTCTAAGGAAGCTTGGGCCCGCTACCCCACCTTCACCCGCGCATACACCGCGCTCAGGGAAGCGGGCCTCCCTAATTTTTTGGCCGCCCGCATTCCCCTCCCCTCTGGCCTCCACATTCCCGCCTGGCGCGACCGCCTCCGCGACTACCCCGACCCCGCCCTCCTCGACCTCCTCGAGTTCGGCTTCCCCGCCAACTTCTCCGCCTCTTCCCCCCCCGCCCTACCTTCACCAACCACCGCGAGGCCCCTGAGCACGCCCCCCACATAGAGGCCTTCATCAAAACCGAGCTCGCCCTCGGCGCCCTCGCGGGCCCCTTCACCATCCCTCCCTTCACCCCCTGGACCCAGGTCTCCCCCATGATGACCCGCCCCAAATCCGACCCGGGCAAGAGGCGGGTCATCGTCGACCTCTCCTTTCCCCCCGGCGCCAGCGTCAATGCCGGCATCCCTCGCCGGGAATACCTCGGGAAACCCCACTCCTACACCCTCCCCTCAGTCGCTGACCTCGGGCGCCGCCTCACGGGCGAGGGCTCCGGCGCATACCTCTGGTCCGCCGACATCTCCCGCGCATACCGGCAACTCCGCGCCGACCCCCTCGCCTGCCCATTATACGGCATCAACCTCAACCAGAGGGTATACATTGACCTCGCCCTGCCCTTTGGTTGCCGCTCCTCGGGCGCGGCATGCGACCCTGTGACGGCTGCCGTCGCCTGGATCATGAGGCGCGACGGCTTCCACACACTAGTATACGTCGACGACTTTGTCGGGTGTGAGGCCTCATACCTCAGGGCCTGCCAGGCCTTCGACGCCTTCCTCGCCCTCGCTGCCACCCTCGGGCTCGACGTGGCGCCTGGGAAATGCCACCCCCCCGCTGACCGCCTCACCTGGCTAGGCTTCGCCCTCGATAGCGAGGCGATGACGGTTCGCATCGCCCCCGACAAAGTCGACGACCTCGTCCTCTTATGCGAGGCCCGCCTCACCTGCCCTGCCATAACTCGACGCGAGCTCCAGAGCCTCCTCGGGCGCTTGAACCACGTCGGCAGTTGTCGGCAGTTGTGTGCTCCCCGCCCGGAGGTTCATGAGTCGCCTCCTCGGGGTGCTCCGCCGCTGCTTTGGCTGCGCCTCGCTCACCCTCGACGACGACGTCCTCCGGGACCTGAGGTGGTTTGCCCTCTACGGCCGGGCCTCCAACGGCCTCCACCTCCTCCGCGCCCTGGCAGGGCGCGTTCACGTCATAGAGTGCGACTCCTGCCTCACGGGCGGGGGCGCCTACTCCGCCACCCACTGTTATGCCCGAGGGTACACCCTCGACTTCCGGGCGCGGTTCCCCGACATCCACGAGTTGGAGGCTGTCAACCTCGTCGTTGCACTGCGCGCCCTCATCCCTGAGGACGTGGCGGGGGCCACCATCATGATCAACACTGATAACATGGCCTCCGCCGCCTCCCTCACCTCGGGCCGCGCCCGCGATGCTACCCTCGGGACCTGCGCTCGGGAGCTCTGGCTCCTCGCGGCGACCCGATGTTTCACCCTCACCATCCTCCACAAGCCCGGGGCCGAGCTCGTCCTCGCCGACGCCCTCAGCCGCGCCCACCTCGACAGCGCCTGGGCCGAGGTGGCCCGCGCCGGCGTCGTTCGCCTAGGGCTCCGCAGCATATCACCCTCATATGACGCCTTCACCTTTAACCCCGGCCTCTGATGCAGGTTTTACCTCGGCCGAGGTGGAGGACGTCGCCCGCCTGCGCCTCGCTTCCTTGGCGCCCTCGACATGGAAGAACCGCCGACGCCAGGCCCGCGACTACGTCACGTACTGCGTCGCCCGAGGGCTCGCCCCCCTCGACCCCACCGACTTCCAGATCGCCGCCTACACGGCCTCCCTCTACGCCCGTGGCCTCGCCCCGGCCTCCATCAGGAACGCCTTGTCCGGGGCGCGCACCTGGACCGGGGCGGCCGGAGGGTCAACCGCCGCCTTCGACTCTGCCCTCGCCAAGGAGGTCTGCCGAGGTGGCGAGCGCGCCTCTACCCACGCCCCTCGCCAGGCGCCCCCTCTGACGCCTCCTCTCCTCGCCCTCCTCATCTCTCACCTCGCCCTCGCGGGACCGGCCTCGCTCGTCCCTCGGGCCGCCCTCCTCCTCGGGTACTTCGGCATGCTGCGGCAGTCCAACCTGCTGTCGCCGAGTCCCGAGGGCTGGGGGGGCCCCCACACCATCACCCGCGGCGACGTCGCCCCAGCCCCCGGCGGCCTCCGGGTGACCCTCAGGACCTCCAAGACCATCTCCGGGCCCGCGGGCGCCGTCGCCCTATTCATCCCTGCTTGCCCGAGGCCGGGCCTCTGCCCTCTGGCCGCCTGGAACGCCGCCACCCGGCAGCGCCCCGCGCCTCCCGACGCCCCGGCGTTCATCATGCCCTCCGGTCGCCACCTCGACCCGCGCACACTCACTGCCCTCATGCGAGGCGCCCTTCACGCCCGAGGCGTCCGGGGGGCCGAGGCCTTCACCCTCCACAGCCTCCGCCGGGGCGCCGCCCAGGCCTGCCATGCCGCCGGAGTCGACATCTCCGACATCATGGCCCAGGGGACCTGGACCTCTGAGGCGGTCCACGCCTATGTGCATGGCCTCGCCCCCTCGGCGGCCCCTCGAGCCCTCTCCTCTGTATTGGTTGAGGGCTCCTCGGGCCCACCTCACGCCAACTAATAACATTACCTCATTGACACTTTATGATTTTATAATGACATTTGATGCTCTTATCATGAGCATGCCTCATACATGATATTCTATTTACCTTTATCTATATTGCTCATATCACATTGATTTATTACACTGCACAGCTTGATTGATGTATGTTCATGAAAAGCCTCGGGCATTACTGAATAAAATGCCCTCTTATTCCACTCTCGCCTCCTCGTCCTTCCTTGCCGTGCATCGGTCGTAATGCTCGCATTGCGGTTGATGCGAGGCGAGGGAGGACCCCCCCCTCTCTCTCTCCTTCTCTGTCCTCCAGCCGCTCACTCTTACATAACCCCCTCCCTCTCCTTCCCTTATAACCGCCTCCAGCCTCTCCTCCGGCCACTCGCCCTCCTGCCTCCACAGACACCGCTCCTCAGACCTCTTTTTTCCCCACCCACCATCCCTATACACCAACTCTCCACTATAGGGTTGAGGGCTCCTCGGGCCCACCTCATGCCAACTAATAACATTACCTCATTGACACTTTATCATTTTATAATGACATTTGACGCTCTTATCATGAGCATGCCTCATACATGATATTCTATTTACCTTTATCTATATTGCTCATATCACATTGATTTATTACACTGCACAGCTTGATTGATGTATGTTCATGAAAAGCCTCGGGCATTACTGAATAAAATGCCCTCTTATTCCACTCTCGCCTCCTCGTCCTTCCTTGCCGCGCATCGGCCACTCATGGCTCACACACGGTTTTCTGCTCAAAGGCGAGCCTCTCCCTGAATAATATTGGGTGTCAGTTTGATTAAACTGTGTTGACTGTATAGCCTTGCCCAACAATTGTACACTGTAGACAGCATAAGTGGACTTTTAACCAATATAAGATGAGCAGAAATGTTAGTTAGCCTTCTTGAGGACAGCATGCCGGTGTCGCAGTTTCCGCGGCACGCCAGTTTCTGAGGGAAACATCGCTTCTGCGCATGCATCAAAATCGAACAGCATCGTCACTAACCTTATAAATTTAATATAATGTTTTTGGTAAAGATGTTTTCTATATGTGTACCAAGCGATTTGTTTCTAGGTGGTGTGGTTTTATAGATATTTCACTTTTTCTGTATTTTCTGTATGAAGATTGCTCACGACCATTGACAATGCCTTGAGTTTGATGGTACGCGCAGTGCAAAACATTAATCTTATTCAAAATTAATAGAAGTGCAGAAGCCTAACCTTATAAATTTAATATAATCTATCCATTGAATATGTTTTCTATATGTGTTCCAAGTGAGCTGCTTCTAGGTGGTGTAATTTGAGAGATATTTTACTTTTTCTGTATGAAGATTTGCTCACGGCCATTGACAATGCATTTGAATGTATGTGTCCCTCGGAAACTGGTGTGCTGCAGAAACTGCAACACCGGGACAACCACATCATATAAGTTATTACGCACATGTCTTTTATAATGATATCATTAAACATTTTCCTGGGATTTAGTTCAATTTTGAGATAATTCAGGTGAAAACACCTGGCCATATCTAAGGACAAGGACTGCTCATAAGTATCAGGATAATGTGACTGAGTGGGATATCGGGTCATGGAGCTGATGGGGCCCCGCCTTCCAATTCTAATGGGTCTGTACTATATATAAAGTCGCCATGTGTGCGCGCGCACTGTCACAAGCTCACTAGTGTTACAGGGTCCAAGCGCCAAAAAATGAACATTTTCAGAAGAATAGATTTCTCTACCAAAAATAAAATCTGCAATTTTATTTTGAATGTACTTTTACGTGGATCCTAAATATTGGGTTGGGCAGGTTACTTCCTCCCTGGTGGACCAGACAGGAACACCAAATGAGTTAGAGCGTCCGTCTCCCTCCCGTGTTGGTAGATCATGGCATGGTGGGATCGAACACTGGTCGAGTCAAACCGATGACTTACAAATTAATACTTGTCGCTTCCTATCCTGGCGCTCGGCATTATTAGGATAGGACAAGTACTGGTTTGCTCAGTGTCAGGATCATGTGACTGAGTGGGATATCAGGTCATGGTGCTGGTGCCCTGGTGGCCTGGTCTTCCAGTGGGGCGGGCACTATGAAGTCACCATCAGTGTGGACTGTCACAAGTCGGTACCAGTCCTGATATGACCTTAGATGTTGCTAGGATGTAAGACAACAAACAAAGAATCAAACAATCCTCCCTGTTGAGAACATTTGATTTTGATTCTGCCACAGGTTCTGTGAAATTGAAACCGTGTTCAGAACAGTGTGCTGCCTTTTGATTGGCTTTCCCGGTTTGATTTGCTCATTACTGAGTGCAGTGAGACATGGTGGAAGCAGTGTTAAACTTGCATTATCTTGATGGTTTTAGTTTTCAGTCATCAAATTTCTTTTTATTAAAATATTTTTGTTTGGATTTTTATGCTCAACTTTACTTTAGGTGGAAAGAACTTTTATCTTAACAGGTTATCTTTAGGGATATTTTGTGAGTGGAATCATGACAAAATAATTTTGGAATGCAGGCTGAGATGCTGCTGACATCGTAGGCTTTGTTTTCCCATTTGTCCAATTCAGTGCTAGATTAATATATGAAGCATAGCGATGTGTACTTAAATGTCATGACAATAGCATGTAGACATCTATTTCCGTGAATATGGCCTTTGCTGCAAACACAGTGTAAAGGCTCTGTCACAAATCACCGGATTGGAGAAACGGAAAAAAAAAAACTAAAGTCTGTTGATGTCCGGCAAAGTCCAGTTTGTGTCTATTGCATATCCGTTGCATATCCGTTGATATCCATTGATATCCGGCCCAATCTGTTACAAGTTTTGAGCATGCACAAAACTTGGAACGGATGCAGCTGGATTGACGTCTATGGTTCTTGTCCAGTTTGAGTTTGTTGAGTCCGCTTATCGTCCATTGGCTATGCGTTCATGTACATTTCATGTCCCTTTAATGTTTGTTTGCCTTTGACCCAATATCGCAACATTTTGACACATTTTGATACATTTTGCTACTTATCATGCCCGAACACCAACGGATTAAAAAATTATGTCCGTTGCTCAATCCGGCATAGTGTGACAGGTACTTTAAGCTGTCACCAATCAATTAATCGATTGATTGCTTGATGGTTTAACACTGTTTTGGCAGCAAAGGCAAACGTTTTTTGGTTAAAAGTTAGTGGCAGAAGTGGCAGTTCGAGAATCACTCCTTGGACACTATGGTTTGAAGTCCTACATTGACATTTTACTTGAAAATCTTAAATTATGTCCGATGCAATTTTGGAGTGGGTAAATTTGTGTCAAATTACAACATAATTGAACCCATAAAGTGGAGCTAAATTTACAGGAGCTCATCCAGCTCAGTTGTTCTTAAACCCCCATCACACCAAACTAGTTCTCAGACAGTCTGACTCCGTTCTAAAACGGGCTGTGGTTGGGGTAGAACCAGGCTGCAAGACAATTTTGGGCATGCTCAAAGTTCTGGAGCACCATTCCTTTCTAGCCAGTCCATTCCATTCGTAAACAGACTGTAAAAAGTTGCTGATATGTCCATTCCGTTCGCACACAGTTTGAGCCAATTCAGCGACATTTTCAAGAATGTAGTGAGAACTAGTTTGGTGTGATGGGGGTATTAGATGTGTTGATGCTTTACGCAGGTAAAATGGTCTTGCATGCGATATACATTGAAACATTTTAGGTGAAAGGCCATGAAATCTACACACTCAAGCAGAACAGGTCTGAGTGTAAGTGGATGCTCACACCCAATGCATTGGGGTGGAGGGTGTGTGCGCGTGTGCAATCAATCAATTAAGCAATGACATCTGCAAGACACATGATGGTTAGGTGTCTGAATCATGGGAGAGTAGCATCTGAGCATCAAACTCCGATATAGTATTGTTAAAAAGAGGGATAGCTTTATTGTTACATATTATTGCCGGTTCAGGTTCATTCTGCTATAATATTGCTTGGGGACAGAAATCAGATTTGTTACTATTCTACTACACCAGAGCGATTTCAGTTCCCTCGTCCTTAGTTACTGCGGCGTTACCATAGCAACGTGATGCCACATCACCGATTCTCACACGGTGCGATTTGGTTGATAATTATAGTTCTCCTGAGAGGTGTTGCAACAAATGGGACAGTGACCCAGGAGCGATACTCGCACCAACACTTCTGCCATTCCGATGCGGGTGCCCCGACCGTAGTGTCCCAGGAGTGATACTTAAACTAACACTTCTGCCATTCCGATGCGGGTGCCCCAACCGTAGTGTCCCAGGAGTGATACTCAAACTAACACTTCTGCCATTCCGATGCGGGTGCCCCAAACTTAGTGTCCCAGGAGTGATACTCAAACTAACACTTCTGCCATTCCGATGCGGGTGCCCCAACCATAGTGTCCCAGGAGTGATACTCGAACCGACCCTTCTACCATTCCAATGCGGGTACCCCAACCATTAGCCTATCTAGGTTCCCTGCTGCAAAACAACTCACCTACGCATGCATTTCACCTGGGGAGGCAAGTGCTATTGACGACACTATCAAAGGAGGAGAGCAGGAGGGACAGTTTGACTTTCTAATTGAATCTGAAGTTATGTAGACTGATGGGTTTCAGTTTTTGTCAACTTTTGAGATAAATATATTAGGTTGATCCTTATTATCTACCTTGCTTTATGTTGAAGTATCTTTGACCATATATGGGTAATATAGATATGGGTGATTCTCAGAAACTGTACCACATTTTAGTTTCCACGTTACGTTGTTAATGATTTTGGGGGGGGGGGGGGGGGGTTGGATAGTAAGTCAAATAATTATTGTGGACTCTATGGTTTAATTATGTTGGCAATACTACATCATACATGTATTTAATCTATCCCACAAAATGTATCCAAAATATTTGTATATGATTTTGTGCTGAAGTAAAACAAGAAAATTTGCATATCGACGCCCTACATCTAGACAAACAATTTTTCAACTTGTTTTCTTTGTGGGAAAGTGCATATAAAAGCCCGCTTGCTGCTTATTGGAAAGAGTAGCCTATGTGGCGGAAGCGCTTTCCTCCAAAGAAATATGTCAGAATGACGATATGTTTGACGTCCAATAGCCAATGATAAAAATCAATGTGCTCTAGAGGCGTCGTTAAATAAAACAAGTTTTGTGTGTGTGTGTGTGTGCATCCATTGGGCCAACACTGTGCCAATATAAGCATGTTATCTGGGTAAATACAAGAGTTATCAGCAAAATAAACTTCAAGAGGTGATTGATAAATGTTGCTAATTTGAATTAGTACCACATGAGTGGGTGCGGAGCAAGAGGTGGTTAGTGTAGGTGGACAGAGATTAATTTAATCCACGTTGCGTTGACACTCCATTGCAGGAAGTTTAGTAGTTACAAAAATAACTATTTGAAGTTTGAAGTCTAGAAAGCGACAAAAGTTGATCTCAAAGCGAGGCTGGCATGGTACTGTCAACAGAACCAAACAAACCCTGGCCGAAGTGAAATGGTCACGTGACTGAACTGACACAAATCCCCAAGTCGCTTCAGTGGGCAGTGGGATGAGGATTATGTTTGAGTTTGAGATGGAACTGGAATCAATCCCAGTCAGGATAAAGCGTGAAACCCACCTGCAGCCCATTGATCCCAAAACTGACACACACATACACAACTCACACATACATACATAAATACATACACATATACATGCATAATACATACGTACATACACACATATACACATACATACACACCCACATACATAGACACATATACACGCATACATGTGGTGTTCTCTGTGGCGGAGTGGTTAGAGTCTCTGACATTTTTTTAGGTCAGACTCCTAATATGAAGGTCGGTGGTTCGATTCCCCGTGCCCCCACCTCTGCCAATTTGGATTTCCACCGCTGTGTGTGTATAACTTACAGCGTCATCAAAGGACAGTTGCTCTCATACCATGTCTATGTGGTGTGGGAGGTTAAAAATCCCTTGGGTCGGTAAAAGTGTAGGCTTGGGCTTTCTGTCGACAAACTGTCTAAAGGTGAAAACAAGTCTATTCAGGCGTATCCATAGCAGGCAGTATAAATCTTCAAGAAAAGACATACACACATACATACATGCACCCATACATACACACGTACATACACGCGTACATACACATATACATACACATGCATACATACACACACACATACATACATATACACACATACAAACACATGTCTCTGAGCGGAACTCACTTGATATGGCGGTGCCCGTGACGTCCGTAGCCCCCTCTGTCGGGGTGTCGATGTCAGAGAAGTTGGGTCGGTAGGTGGCGCCACCCCGCGGCGGGTCGGGGCGGTGTGCGGAGCGTGCGGGACCCAAGGAGCACTGAGCGCCCCCGGTGAGCGACTCGCCTTACTACGCCTGTATAGATCCGGCGCTAACGATCCCCACGAGCTGCTTGCCAACAGAACGGCACGAAGAACAGCTCAGAGAGCGCGGGTTGGGTGAGTGGACAGAGGCTCGCCGCCTATGAGCCTCTCGCTGAATATCTATATTTATATATATGGGTTATATAATTTATTATGTGTATATAAATAAAGAATGGTCCGTAATGTTTTTCGGTGTCCTTGTCCAGACACCTCGCTTCCCCACACCCCTTATTCTCTGCAGGTCACCATGTAACCGAGCACTCTCTGCTCCCCTCCTCCTCAGAACTGACTCCAACGCTCTCTCGCCTCTCACTTCAAACTATATATCTAATACGGGTATGAGTATATTTGTGTCTCTATATGAGCCTGTCTCAAAAGGTGATAACTCTCTTTTGTGTGTGTCCATTGTAACGATTGACACAAAAGATCACTGGCACAACTGACACCACCACCACCACCGCCACCGGCACAACTACCATCACCACCACTGCCGGCACAACTGCCACCACTACCACCACCACCAGCACCACCGCTGGCACAACTGCCACCACTACCACCACGACCACCACCGCCGGCACAACTGCCACCACCACCGCCAGCACCACCACTACCACTGCTGCCGGCACAACTACCACCACCACCACCACCACCGCTGGCACAACTGCCCCCACCACCTCCACCACCACTGCCGCCGGCACAACTGCCACCACCACCACTGGCACAACTGCCACCACCACCACCACCCCCACCACCACCGCCGCCACCGGCACAACTGGCACCACCACCACCACCACCACCACCGGCACAACTGCCACTGCCACCAAAACCACCACCACTGCCGGCACAACTGCCACCACAACCACCACCACCACCGCCACCACCACCACCACCGGCACCACTGCCACCACCACCACCGCCACTGGCACAACTGCCACCGCCGCCACCACCACCACCAAAACTGCCACCACAACCACCACCACAACCGCCACCACCACCATCACTGGCACAACTGCCACCACCACCACCATCACCACCGCCGGTACAACTGCCACCACCACCACCACCACTGCCACAACTGCCACCACCACCACCACCACCGCTGCCACCGGCACAACTACCACCACCACCACCACCACCGCCGCCGGCACAACTGCCACCACAACCACCACCGCCGCCGGCACAACTGCTACCACCACCACCACCACCACCGCTGCCGGCACAACTGCCACCACCACTACCACCACTACCACTACCACCAGCACCACCGCCGCAAGCACAACTGCCACCACCACCACCACCACCGTCGGCACCACCAATTACCATCAGTTGTCTTAATGCTTAGGTCACAAATGCTGCGGTCGCCGTACCGTGCTGCGGTCTGCAGCGTGTCTTGCGGTTTATGCTAATGTTGCGGTCTGTGGTTTATCTCTTCACAATCCGTACGGCTTGTGTTGAATTTATAACCGTATGTAATATACAACAACATTCTTAATATTGGTCCCACAAACATGAATTTTGAACCATATTGATATTCATTTTACCACCTTTTCATTGATGTCAACAAAAGTGATCGTACAGTGTTGTACAGTCTGGATTGCCAGGATTGTGGCCTGCGGTGTTGCAATTTTTCGAAGTTAAGATAACTACACCTTAAAACAACCGCAAACCTTGCAGAGAGAAAAACCGCATGGTGACCGTACGGTGACCGTAACCCAGCATGCGGTCACCATAAACGTCTGGCCGATGCGGCAACTTACGGTTACCGCAAGCATGCCATAACGCATTTGTGACCGAGGCATTAAGGCACATCTCAGTATGCTCCGTGCTAGGACCAGCTCATGGTGGTGGGTTTGATCATTTTGGAGGGTGGTGGGTTTGATCATTTTGATTACACAGTACAGGCTGAGTGAGCCGTCTTAGTGTTATAGGGTCTTTGGCTCAGCTTAAATGGGAGGCGCTGTTCTTACAAATGAAGTTATATGTCCCTTTTCGGAGGCCAATGCCGATGCGTAGCCATTTGGAGGTTGGCGCCAATTAGTTGGAATGCAGACCCGGGAATGAATGACTACAGTGGCGCCACCAGCTGCGGGTGGCTGTTGGCAACTGGTAGAATGAGACATCGATCATATTCAATGTCATGGATCTCGTCAGATAGATATTTTTGTTGTTGTTGTAAATATAGTTTATTCATTGAATAAAGTATTTTGTCAGTGCCGTGCACTGGTCTTCCAGCCATGTGACAATGCAGTTATTTACAATATATGTATGTGGAGTCTGATATTGTCATCAGCAGCTAGCTCAAATCAGCTGAAATAACAATATTAATCATTCAAAGACTTACATATGGTATAGTTTGACAATTCACATATAAAAATACTAGTTAAATGTTGTATTCATACATACTTAGATACATACATGTGTATTGATTAGACGTTTACATTACGGAGTGGTTAGGTGCATAGTTTCACTTCATAGGTTTGTATGCCTACTATGTTGTGAATTGCAAAATTATCATGTTGTTGGAGTTAACATTTTGAAATAGAGTGTTAGTAGAATGGTTTGTTTATTCTGTTAGATAGAGTGTGGTTAGCTTGTAGGGTTATCCTTAAAAGGTTAATACCTCGGGTCTGTTTTTGACTACATGAAGTAGTTTGAGTAAGTAGGTTGTTAGTAATGATGTGATGAACTATGCTTGGAGGATTGTACATTTCACTCATTTAGTAGTCTAGTACAGTCTTTATTAGTGTATATATTTATAGCAATACTACCAGACTGATACACATGTCGTGGAGGTGATGAAAATGGGAAATACTGTGCCTAGAGCGGGACTCGAACCCACATCTCTTTGCATTCCGGGCCAGTGTGCTAACCATTACACCACCTAGGCTCCCTGATATCAACACACTCCCCACGCCTACCTGTCTATGTGGTTACTTGCCTGAGAGGTCAGTGCAGACCACTACACTCGTCCCCCTGGAATTGTAAGTCTTGTAATGCTTACAATTACATACATACAGGCAATGCACTAACACATACATACACAGGGTAGGTTCAACAACCATACAGCGCAAAGCTTGTACAGGATCCTGGTCACGGCAACCAGTGTCGTGGGGGTGATGAAAATGGGAAATACTGTGCCTAGAGCGGGACTCGAACCCACATCTCTTTGCATTCCGGGCCAGTGTGCTAACCATTACACCACCTAGGCTCCCTGATATCAACACACTCCCCACGCCTACCTGTCTATGTGGTTACTTGCCTGAGAGGTCAGTGCAGACCACTACACTCATATAACATGATGCATATAATATATATCATTAGCCGAATGTGAATAGGGTATAGCACCACTGCGTTGAATGTAGGCCTACTGACAACTGATTATATCTTAGTAAAACGAAATAAAACTGTGTATATGTATATATGTTGGTCCAATGTGGGCTATTTTATTCAAATGAACCACATCCCCATCGCCACAACTCATGCACACCTTGGCAAAGTATGTGCCTTCTGCATGGCAGGTCCCACTTTGTGGAGTAGGTTGCCAGAGGATTTGAGAAAGGTAGCGCCTATTGATGAATTTAAATCTGTCCTCGAGATTTACCTGCTTAATCTAGCTGTTTGCGGTGAATGAAATTTCTATTGTCATGGGGGTGATGAAAATGGGAAATATTGCGCCTAGAGCGGGACTCGAAGCCACATCTCTTTGCATTACGGGTCAGTGTGCTAACCATTACACCACCTAGGCTCCCTGATATAACCACACTACCCACTCCTACCTGTCTATGTCGTTACTTGCCTGAGAGGTCAGTGCAGACTATTACAATATAAACTCCAACTGTTGTAACTAAGTTGTAAAAATGTTACATCATGGTTTTACTGCGCGTGACTTTGATAGGGGTGCTGCTATTAAGAGCGCTCTGTTAAATTTAGATTGTCATTATTAGCATATATTACATATAATATACATATTATGTATTAATATATATATTATATATTATGTCATATATAACAATTATTCAAGTATAATTAATCTGAAGCTTTCGCACCTTATTATATTCTAAGTCATCTACTATACTGATCTGTTATTAAATTGTTCATCTATTATGCAACCAGGCCGATTATGTCGCCTGCTGCCTTTAAACACTGTAACCTGTCTGGCGGCACTCAGTCACGCTGCCTTCGATTTGTGTTTTGTTATTCACTCGTAATGAACTAATAATATGAATATAACTGTAAAGTGAATTAGTACGTACTCCAAAGTGGGCTGATACACTGTCCTCATCGCAAAATCTGACATAATTGAACCATTCTAAAATCACTTCAATTTTCACTAATTCTGCTTGGTTTGAAATAAAGACTATATGCAGTGAATGCCTGTTCGTTTGTCTTTTAGGGTGTTCGATTTATAATTAACATGATGAAATAATTTAGAGTCAATGGGAACTTGTGTGGGTGCACCATCAGCAGATATGTGCGGGTTTGCCATAGTCTGTTTGCATCTCATTGAAAATTAATCAGGATCATACTGAAAATTATATCATCAGAAAGCTCAACTCTTCCTCTATCTAACCAGAACAATATTTGGTTGAGATTTATATTATACTGGGCAAGGTTGGTCTGAGAAATGACCATGTCTTCCTGTCTCCCGCACTGGAGCGACAAACATGGTGTTGATTGAAGCTTCTGTTTCAGCAGAAAAAGCTTGATGTGGCACCCATCAATGATGACTTTAGAATACGGAAGGTGCAAGACATTGAAAACATTTCTGAAGCCTATTGTCACCAGAGGGAATCTGTTTAATCATCTTAATAAAGTTAATGTCTTTGCGACCTAGACTTGTCGTCAGCTAGCAATGCCTATAAAAGTGAACTTTCAGTTTTTGCCTCATATTATTCAAAACATGTATGACCATATACAGCTTTTGGTTCGGATTATTTTGGAATAAAAAATAGAGTGATAGTTTAAGTAGAACAGAAGTGATGATGTATCAAATAATCTATCATTAAAGTAGAAATTAAGGAATTTAGCAAGTTTAGCATGAACTATCTGACAGAATAACACGTATGTTGACATAGTCCATATTGCTGTGGCAATATGGGTAATTCGGGGGAGGCGGACGGCCACCCTCCCCTGCCCTACCCCCTCCAATTCCTCACCCTTCCACACCCCTTCCCCCAACCTACCCCCACCCTACTCACTCACCCTTCCCACACCCCTCCCCCTCCCAGATGGCGCCACTTCCCCTCTCCTCCTTCACCCCACTCCCTCCAGGTGCCGCCACCACAGCCTCCCTCCCCCCTCCTCCCCCCCTGGTCCCGCCGCTGGTTCCCCGCTCCTACTTCCCCCCCCCCCTTCTTACTTCCGCCTCCCCATCACCTCGGCCACTTCTCCTCCTCCAACCACACCGACAAGACCTAC
>CM059200.1:18898221-18942681 GCA_030323885.1 Branchipolynoe longqiensis | reverse complement strand
CCACGTTTGGGACACCAGAGAATACTACAGAAACTCTCCCCTTCATATCTCTTGTCTATCAACTCATTAACCAATGCTAAGGAAGAATGAAGTCAAGACACAGATAAACAGTGGAGAAGTTGTGCTTTACTAACACCAACTCCTGTCCACCTACCAGTGACCTATCATCCACACCCCTTGCCTTCTAGCCACACAAGATCTCATTACTACTTTAGCCTATATAGAAAGCAGTGCTTACAGCTTATGGGACAGGAGTCCTATAGCTGTGTTCACACTCAATTAGAATAGATGAATTTTGATAGCATCAGACAGAGTGTCTGGGGTTCCTGCTCAAGAGTAGGTGTGCCTCACTCCAGAGTCAGGAGTAGAGTGATCTCTCTCCAGGGGGTCTGAAGCAGAGTCTAGAATTAAGATCTTGGTTTGAGGCTAGTGTGGTCAGAGGGCCAATGGGATGCAGGTGACTGGGCAGTCCACAGCCAGCCAATCAGGCACCTCCACAGTCAGGGTGGGTGGCACCCTCCCCAGTAGGGGTAGCTGTCACTCAACCCAGCTGCAGGTGGTGCCCTGTGTGTATATGCAAATTAGGCTGGTGGACCGGCCCAGTGGTCAAGGCAGGGGGGGCAGGTAGTTATACAGTTACAATAGATCTCTGTTAAAATGGTCTTTTCTCCAATTGCACTCTTTATGATGCTAGTAGACATATTTCAACATTCTGTATGCATCTTATTTAGCGAACATCTCTTCATTAATCTCAGGCATAATATATGAACATATATTTCACACAGCTTATATCATGTCATAATGGGAGTGGGATATTATTACTTTTAGTTTATATAACATCGTCCCCACTCCGTCGCACAAGACAAATAATGCTCTCTGCCAATATATAATTCTTAACCGAAAATCCGTATATTTTTACAACGTCCCTCTTCCATTTCTACTTGCGCAAACGGCCAAGAAAAATGGAAGCCTTAAAACATTACGCCCTTTTCGGTTTAAGCCAGAGCAAGTGCTATACAGTGGAGCAAATATGAGCTGTCAATAGACATTATTTATTCCAGTACCCTTCTTGCTCGAATGTCCACACAATATCTTACTTAGGTGTATTCTCCACTGTATTGGCCACTCCTCCCTACCCCACTGTTAAAGTTTTTCTATTTCTCTCCAGTTCTCCACCACCTTGAGGACCATTCTCATCTATTTGTTTACAGTAATTGTTTAGACATGAACAGCCCCAGAATCTATATTTAGAATAGCGGTCCCAATGTAGACGGTGGCTTTGAACTGGCTATCTTGCTACATATTTATACTAGTTTTACTCCCCCCTTCCTTAATATCAAATTTATATTTACAAAGGCTGTCTTTTATCCTCCTGTCACTGTCCAGGCTGTGTCTGCTAATTCTCTTGCGCGCCCATGCCCCCTTTTAAAACTCATGACACAAAAAAAATAAAATTAGTTTCAAAAATAGGGTAAGCAGGACAGAATAGCAACACAAGCAGGGAACCATGACAGGTCAGATCTTGCACAAGACAATCCGAATAACATGTCATTCAGTAGTGGTTGATCCCATCGACCAAGTTTTGACTACTGTAGATTTTACAGTACTTGCTTCCCTCAACCATCGACCTTGTATTTTAGTGCTTAATCGGATTTTGGCCAATGCTGTCATCTAGTCCCACATCGATACACCTGTCCCTCCATTTTTACCTCACCGACTATGAACTGTAAGAAACCTGAGACGTCGATGGTAGACGCGTGGTTGCTCAGCAGGTCCTTATTTAGTTAACATAGCGGATCTCGCCTTATGGCAAACAAGTACCAGCAATACACCTGTCCATCCATTTTGACCTCGCCGCCTCTGAACTGTAAGGAACCTGGGAACGTCTATGATAGACGCGTACTCTTTCGACAGGTCCTTATTGCATTCATATTACGGGTCTTGCCTTATGGGAAAACAAGGTTTAAGCGGTTTGGTCCGATGACCTACTCTTTTAGGGACTGTTTTCTTGTAACTTAGACTAGCACCAACTCTTCGATCTCACCAAATACAAGTCGTATTATGTCGAGTTAGAAGCAAATAATGACTCAATATGTGCCTTCTGTACAATGATACAGCATCCCATACCTGTATTAACACATAACATGGCAATTTTAATTTCATCTACGACAACGTTACACGGCGTCGTACTTGTACACACAATGACATTGTATAGAACCAATGTCATCTATCAAATGACCCAATTCATTTCCTGCCTCAATGGTTGTCCTAACCAACCACCGGTCCCATCACTCTAGTGACTCTCTGAATCATTGACCCTGTCAATCTTTGCCCAAGGTCAATCAAGTGATCCGAATCAATCAGATGACTCGAATCAATCAAATGCCTCAAACTCTTGAAATGAAACCAATCATTTCCTCCCTCAAAGGTTGCCCTAGCCAACCACTGGTCCCGTCACTTCCAGTGACTCTCCGAGTCATTGACCCCGTCAATCCTCGCCTATGATCAATCCAATGATCCTATTATTACGCCTACTGTGGCACCCGAGCGGCGATGCCCACACCAGTGGTGTGCACATCGTCGTGAGCCCACGCACGTCTGCAGCCTGTCCGGCACCGCATACCACCGATTGGATGCTCAGAAGCGGATTATGGATCCGAGATCCAATCGTGATAATACGCGCACCGCGATCAGTGCCTGCACCTCATTGGATTTACTTAAAAACCACATCCTTGGCTTAACAAAAAAATTCTGACTGGTGCTCGGATCACGTCCCTGCCGCACACTAACCTATGAGTACATGTAAATGGAGGGAGGCAGTGAACACACAGCGCGTCACCAACCGTCCGCCCTACACTAGGTCGTCTTTCTCTCGTCTTTTCCTATCGCACCCGCAAACTTTTCCCTCCTACACTTAGTTTGTCTTTCTCTCGCATTTCCACCATCGTACACACGGACTCGTCCCTGCCGGACAGCATCGTCCGGTTCAATTACGTGAGCAGCCCGAGGCGCGAACTCGTCTATGGCTCATTTTGCGCCGATGGGTCAGGTGGCCGCTAAGACCTTCCCATGGCTATATCCACGCCAGTTTCATGCAAGCAGGAATCAGAGAGGTGCATAATGTTTAATTAAATCCTCTCCCCCTTACTTTGCTACTGCAGGTTCTTTGCAAGCAGGAATCCGAGGAAAGACCAATTGCTATAATTAGCTTCCCCCCCTATGCTTGTATCCTACAAGCAGGAAACAGAGAGGCACCTAACATTTACTTAAATCCTCCCCCCCTTACTTGTTCATTGTGGGTTGGGCGGGGAGCCTAATTTCCCGTTATTCCCAAATCCCCCGAGCATTACCAGGATCCCGAATCCGCTACCCGTCGCCAGACCGAAAGGCTTGGGAAGGGCTAGGAGTAGGTGACTAGAAATCCTTGATGGCAAGCCCCAGCAGTTCCGAGCGACTCTCACTCCTTTCAATTACACCTCGGTCAATTCCGACCAGTTACTTTTGGCGAATGAGGTCATTACTTTGTCTTAAATTTTCTACAACGTCCCTGCTCATCCCCCCAATTTGGTTTTGACACACGGGAAGTGCATACAATATGTGGAATAACACCACCCCTAGTAGACAGCTCGGAAACGTTTACATCACTACACAAATTACACAACGTCCTTGCTCCTCCCCAATGTTTTATGGTTCAGACGCACCAGAGTGCATACACCTGCGCAATACACACTAACCCTTACCAAAAACAGCTTGGAAAAAGCCTGTCAACGACCACCCACGTTATACAGCGTCCCTGCTCCTCCCCAACCTTTATGGTTCAGATGCACCGACACTGTACACACATGTTGGCAACCCTCCTACGCCCTATATGGCAGCGCGGCCAGCTCCAACATCGAGCCCTGCGCCTTATACCGCACGACGGTGTCTCTATGGACTGGTAACGGGGAGGGAGGGGGCAGGGCTTTGGATTCACAGACCACCACCTCCCTACCCACCGGTACCATCCCTTGCCTCTTCCCTGGGCGTCCGCATCTGGTACAACGAGCTTGGCATCTGTAATAACAATACATCATACCACCCAACACAATTATACCGGCGACTGCCAACAAACAATACCACAGTATACTGAAATGTTCAACACGGACGTAATCGTCCAGCACCTGCACTAGACCGTCCATCAACATCAGGGGAACCTGCAACTCTGGCAGCCGCTCGAGCTGCTCCTTCATCACTCGGTGGAGAGCAGGAGGCCATGAGACATTCAAGGCCGGTAGGTCCAGCCTTGATGGCATCCGTCGTATGTTCACGGTCTCATGTTTAACTGTCAGTGTTCGCAAAAGCCAACCTCTGCCCTCCACCACGCATGCCTCTGGCACCTGCAGCACTGTTGGGCCGGTGATCCTCTTGTTAACCTGAGGCTTTCCGGCACAACGAATTGTCACTTCGATATGAGGTTCATGGGGTGCAATGTTCACACCACCCATGCCCTCCACAGGTGCCACAACGGTGGCAGACACAGTCTTTTGGATCTTCGTGATCCGCAGCTTGCAGTCTTCCGGTTTCGTCCCCGTCACGAGCGCCGCTTCGCAGGTATGGTAGGTCATCTCCATGGCAGGATAGCACACCATGGGCAGGCTGCCCATGCAAGCTTCAGGATAGAAGCTCGCCTTCCTTCTCGTGCTTACCGCTACCACAGATTTCCCCACCACGGTCCTTGAATGTTCATCGTCTAGCAGCACCGGCAGATACGTCAAGTGGTATGCCGCATACGTCTCCTGACTCACCATCTGTAGTCCTAGGCGGGAGGCGATCGACGCGTCCGGACCCCACACCGGTTCTACCCTTGCATGTTGGTAGTACCAATGCAGATCGAGACCGTGAAAGCCCGCATCCTTGGCCGCCTTTATCACGAGTGCCAGCTGAGCCGGCATCAGTAGCGCCTCCGTCAACATGCCGCGCTCCAGCTGCATCACCATCCTGTGGTATAACGCTCGTTTTGACACGTAGTCGTCCACCACACTCTCCAACTCCTCCACTGCCAGCCTCACTCGCTGCAGCAGCGCCAAATCATTGGAGGTTTCCGTCATCTCCTCCGCTTCGTCCTGTGCCAAGGCTATCATTGATTCAACTACCGAGACATGCTCCGCTAATTGCAGCTGAATATTTTGTGTTCTATTCATAATGGAAAGCATGTGCTCTTGGTTATGCTTCAGGGCTTGCGTCTGTAGGCTGTGGGTGGTGATAGCCTGCTGCACTTTGTTTAGCTGTGCCTGGCTTACCGTCCCAAACAACCATGATGCCGCCACCCCTACTGCATTAAAGAGTCCCCTCTTGGGCCGTTTAGCAAACACCTCAAGAACTTCAGGAGGGTCTTGCTCTAACCTTGCCCGCAGGACACTGAGCTTCATTTCCCAATGATGAACATTAACATACCACTTGTTCTTAGTCAGTTTGTCCACATGGTCCCATACTTGTGAGAACCAGTGGTCCACCGGTGGCCGGTTTGGGGGTGTGATCAGCACCACCAGCTGCCACACAGCAGACACCGTCCTCACTTCTCCTTGGCCATTAACTAGGACACCATCATCCTTAAAAAGGTCGGTGCTGCTGCCCAGAGGCAGGCAGCACCAGATGATTCCTATGTGCCAGTACAGTGACCACATGGTAGAAATTGACCTGGATATAAACCTGCAGTCTCTGGGCGATAAGTTTCCGGAAATCGCGTCCCGCAGCACTATATGAACAGTGCCACTGGGCAGATCTGCTTATCAGCCCCCAACACCGATCTATCCGACGAACACTAACGTGGTCTCAAAATTTCTTGCTGCAATCAACTGGACAACTCCTGAATGCAACCAACTTGCACCCCGGAGGTTCCCGAAGCGATAAGTACTAAATTTCAGTCTTATAAACAAGCCTTAGCCTCCCAGACGAGCATCCCACTGAATCTTCACCAAAGATTGTCCAACAATAATCAGTCATGTACTGGCGGTGTGTGCTTCTAACACACCGGCCTAGTTCAAGTCCTGCGCCGAGTGCCTCGTCCCGTGCACTAGCTTCCCGAACCCCCACTCACCGCTGGCCGTTACCGACGGCCACGTTGCTATACTCTTCACTGTCTTTAGTAGCAACCTACACCAATGTCTGTATATGAGCCTATCAGTAGGTGATGTTTGTGCACTGTCTAGCACCCGGTAGGTCGTGGGCTCCTCTTTGGCATTTTTCGTCCTAGCCACGCCTCGGGTGCTGTAAACCTCGAATTACAGATAAGACACACAACTCCGCCGCCCAAGTCCGTATCAGGAGGGAAAATCACACAATGTTTGTGCTGTGTCTTACCGTCCGTATCCGGTCGTCGGCTTAATGTGCTTGCACGTCCCCGCAACACTGCAGGACACCACACTACAACAACAAAACATTATGCCTCATCAGTATCAGGAGAGAAACCCCACCATGTCAGTGTACAGCCCACCAGCCTGCGACGCTTGTAACAATGTTCATGAGGTGCTTTGGCCTCACAATGTTCATGTAACTGTCTATCAGCACCCCCATGTGTGTGTAACGCCCCTGTTGCTGGAAATCACACAATGTTCATGAAATGCTGGCTGTACACAATGTCTATGGCAATCTCCTCCGACCATTACCACGTGCCTATGGATACAATGACACGCCCCCAAGGTCAAATATATAATAAACTAAAATATCAACAAGTCAAGTTTCAAATGTTTTTGACCACAATTTTCTCGACTCTCCATCCTCTCCTGCATATATATCTAGTTTTCCATAATACACACAGTCTACTGCTTCCTTCTGAAACCCCCACAGAACACCTCCACACAAGCAATGCAGGCACGTTTGGCTGACTGCTGTTCTTGTGGGTCTGGGATGGTTTCAAGCAGTCTTGTCTTCTCGCGGGTGTGTGAACGCAACACCCGCGTGTTGTAGCTGTCAGAAGGTGGTGGTGGTGGGCGTTTGATCGCCCCGGTTGCCGTCTGACGATACCCCAGCTCCCGCGTCGTGTCAGGCGAAGTCACCAGCTGTGTCGCATCAGGCGAAGTCACCCGCTGTGTCGCATCAGGCGAAGTGGACTGCTGGGTCGGTGGGTGCTGAGTGGGTGGCGTGTGGGTGGGCCCTGTGGTCCTCTCCCGACGTATTTCCCGCCACGCCTCCCTCACCTCCTCCACCGTCTCCCCGGTTACATCATTGCCCGCCGTGCGGGGGGAGGGCGCGTGGTGGGCGGGTCTCTTACATCCGCGTGATGGGTCGACTTCCATCCCCAGGCCGTGTTCAATTACAGGATTGGGCCCGGGGTCAGTGGTCATTACAGGATTAGGCCCGTCATGCCATACCACCTGTCTGTGTTGCTGGGGAACAAAATGAGGAAGAGACACACAAGTACCGCCAGGTGCATCCCTGTCAGTCACCTTGTTATTACATTCTTCATTTACACTTTTATTCCACACAACATTCTTGTCACCCCTTTTAGCCTCATCCCCCTCTCCACTTACACCATGTTCAACAACCCTACTCTGCCCTTTATGGCCTCCATTTTCGACCTGTAGGTGAGACTTGCCACGCGTCACCATTGTGTGTGTGTTTAGCCAACCAGCCCTTGCGCCCTCACCGCTATAGTTTAGTAGACCTGGTAATTGCCCTTGAAATTGCCCTGTGGACAACTGACAATTTTCACCAACCCCAATTTCTTCACTACTTGTGTTGTGTGTGTGGCTGACAGTCTCCCTCTGCTGTAATCGCTGCTTCTTCCTTTGTCCGCGGGTTAGTCTGGAATTGATTAAATCCCACTCCATCACCCCATCAGCCAATTTCACTTGATCTCGGTTTACTACCCTCTTTCTGTTTTCTGGGCCCACCACAGTCACCACAGCTCCCCTGACATCTGTCACAATAAATCCTGGATCAAACTGTCGGTCTAATGGCCCTGGCTCATTAACCAGCAACAGCACCGCATCTCCAACTTTCAACTGCACAGCATTAGCCCTATTAACTGCTCTGGCTGTATTATACTGCCTGCTGATGGCCCTGTTTCTTACTGCTTCCTGCAGTGAATCTGCCAATTCATCAATTCTCCTAGCTGCATTTGATGAAACCTCCCCAGTTTGTCTGTACAGTAGCTGTGACAGTGGCTTATTTGGGTGTATGCCAAACTGCAAATAGAATGGTGAAAATCCTGTGGGACCCAGACATGTGCATCTGTATGCTAACAGTGCATCCCCTAAATATTCCTCCCACTCAGCTGCTCTTGAATTCACTAATTTAGCCAACATGCTTTTTAGTGTTCTGTGGAAACGTTCCACCATGCCATTCGATTGTGGGTGGTAGGGGGTGGTGTGTCTTACCTCCACCCCCAACTCTTCCAAATACCCCATAATGAGTTTGTTTTTGAACTCTAGCCCATTATCAGATAAAAATACCTCTGGTGCTGAATATCTGGGTATGTATTCTCTTACTAAATAATCATAGATCCCCTGTGCTGATTTGTTGGGGACGGGTTTTACCTCCACCCAGCCTGTGCAGTGATCTATGATAGATAGGAGATATTTGTTTCCTTCCTTACTTTCTGGGAATGGCCCTGTCAGGTCTGCTGCTACCAGCAGTCCTGGAGCTACTGGGAGTGGCATTGCAGTGGGGAGCGGATAATCCCGCTTCACCCAGTTTAGGGAGCATGGTGGGCATTTTGCTATAAATTTTGCAATATCCCCTCTCATGCCTGGCCACCTAAAGTGTTCTTGCACTCTCTGCAATGTTTTGGTCATTGCCATATGTCCCACATCTTTATGAGCCCGCTCTACCACCTGTTCTCTACATTCTACTGGCAACACTAATCTGGGATAGTTTCTTCCCCCTGGTGGTGGGATTAGGGAATACACCAACCCATCCATTAGTATATAATCATTCTGCTCATCCTTTGCCAGGCCCGCCTGTGCAGTGTCAGCCTGCATCTTGCCAATGGATTCCCTGTCCAGTTTGTAATACTCAAAAGGGACCTCTTCCTCCATACCTGCTATCTCTACCACTGACATTTGTTCTGGCTCTTCAGCCACCTCCACTGGTCTCAACCTAGACAGCATATCTGACCATATATTGGATGCCCCGGCAAAATACTGGATTGGAGCTGAATATTCAGCCAACAACACTGCCCATCTCTGTAGGCGGCTGTTCTTCATCTCCTTCTGAAATAGGCACTTTAGAGGCTTGTGATCAGTATAAATCACAAAGTCAGCACCATATAGATATGGCCTCAACTTTATGAGTGCAAAGATCATTGCATATGCCTCCTTCTCAATGGTGGGGTAGTTCAGCTGTGCTGGATTTAACCTTCCACTAATCAGGTGCACTGGCCTCTCTATCCCATTCTCATCTTCCTGCACCAGTATTGCCCCTATGCTGTAATCTGAGGCGTCAGTATAGAGCTTGTAGGGTTTTGTGGGATCTGGAAATTTGAGTACCACACAGTCCAAAAGAAGCTGCTTCAGCTCTCTCCAGGCCTTTTGGCACTCAGCCCCCCACTCAAATTTCACAGATTGTTTGGTCAAATGGGTTAGTGGTGCTACCACATCTGCATAATTGACCATTAACTGTCGATAATAGTTGGCAGATCCCAGCACACGGCGCACTCCCTTTTTGTCAGTGGGAGGGGCCATGTCTCTGATTGCAGCAACTTTATCAGGATCTGCTTTTAGACCATCTGCACATACCACAAAACCCAACAGTTTGACCTCTCTCAGGCCAAATGAATATTTGGACTCCTTAATGACCAGGCCAGTCTCCTCTAGGGTGGCCAAGACCTCTGCCACATGGGCCCTGTGCTGTGTCTCATTCTGGGAGTAGATGACTATGTCATCTAGGTAGATCAGGCATGATTTCCCCAGAAACTTGGCTAGAACTGAGTTCATCATGCGTTGGAACACTGCAGGTGCATTAGTCAGGCCAAACTGCATTCTTTTAAACTGAAACAGTCCCCTGTGGGTACTGATTGCAGTCTTCTCCCTGCTGTCTGGGTGCATTCTCACCTGCCAATAGCCTGATTTTAGGTCTATGGTGGTGAAGACTTTTGCATCTGTGAGTTGATCAAAGATGTCTTGGATTCTGGGTAGTGGGTAGGCATCTTTATGAGTTACCTCATTCAGCCGCCTATAATCCCCACATAACCTAATAGAACCATCCTTTTTCGGAACAACCGTTACAGGGCTCGCCCATGCACTGCGACTTGGTTCTATTATGTCCTCTTTCAACATCTTCTCCAACTCTTCCTCTACCAGTTTCATTTTGGAGAGTGGAATTCTGTATGGTCTCTGGTTAATTGGGCGAGCATCCCCAGTGTCTATGGTCATCTCTACCACATCTGCAGTATTCAGTGCAGCCCCCTGGGTGGGAAACACTGTGGGGAACTTTTTCCTCCAGTACTCCACCTCTGAGACTATCCCTGACACACTAGCACATGTAGCCTCTGTGCCCACCCACCTGTGCTCCTCACCATTCAGGATAATATTCATATCCGTCTAGGACAGCACAGCATCACACTGTTGCATGACATCCGTCCCTATCAGGATATCATGCTGCAACTCACCTACCACACAAAACTCACACTCCACGCCCACCAGGGTGACCTTCCCCACTCCCTTTGTAGGAATCAAATGTCCTGAAAGTGAGCGAAGCCTCAACCCTTGCCTGAGCTTACCTCTGGCATAACCTGTTAACTTAAGATCATTATAAACTTTGCTTCTCATCATGCTTTTACTGGCACCAGTATCAATTAACCCAGAGTATGAAATTCCGCCAAATTCCACTTGAATACATGGTCTTAGATCTGATGCCGCTCCTAGTTTCCTGACTGTGTGGGACCTGCTCTCATCGGTACTGTCGGCCGTGCCTGCCTACATCTTTCTTGGTGATCATATATAAAATCCTGGTGGTAGTTATGTGCACAATAACTACACCTTACTGTCTCTCGCCTTGTACCTTGGTGAGACTGTCGAGGGGCGCGTCCCATCACCTGACGTGGTGCCCTCCTCCTCTCACCTCTATTCCCCTGATTAATGGTGGGCAGTGTTGGTGCAGTCTGCACCACCACTGTTGACGGTGGTGCCGGTGCAATTGCCAACTGGGCAGCCTGTACTGGCCGCTCCGTGCGTTCTGCCATCATCTTTCTGAGACTTTTGATCTCACCCTGGAGCGTTTTAAAAGCTGCCCTATCTGTACTGGCCGCACCTGCCTCTACCCTTGTGTGCCCTTCTATAGCCCCTATCTCCATGGGCTCCTCCATCCTATGAGCCCCACTCAGCCTGCCCCCTGGCCCTGCCAGGCCTTCCTCGTTCTCCCTAGCTACAGACATGGCTGCTTCTAGGCTATCTGCCCTGGCCAGGCGCACATTTAGCCTGACCACTGGCTCGATCAGAGAGTCCTCAAATTTCTTGATGACCATGCCATGTACTGCGCCCATCTTCCTTAGTCCCTTATCTGGCCAAGCCCTCTGTACCGCCGTACTGTATCGCATACAGTACGCCGACATCAGCTCCCCTTTTTCGTGCTTTAGTGAGAACACTATATCAATTAGGGCAGTGGCTTCCCTGGCTGTCAAGAACAGTCCTACCAGGCGTTCCCGGACCTCCTCCCATGAGCTATTCTCATCATCTTCATATACAGAGTATATGACCTCATAGAGGTTGCCCTTAGAGTGACTGAGTGCAAACTTCACTACATCTGCCCCTCTGGCCCCGGATACCCTACCTGCCCGGCCAACCTGCTCTACCCAGCTCCTCAACACACCCAGATCTGAACCATCCACAGTAGCTATCTGCCTTCCCTGGTCCTTAAGATCCCGGACAGCTCTCTCTTCTAACTTCATTCGATCTCTCCCTAGCGCCAGGCGCTCCTCTCTTACTGATTGTTCCTCCGCGATCCTGGCCTGCTCCTGGCTAGGTCCAGCCCCATGCTCCCTGGTTTCCCTGAGCAGCCTGGCCTGGGCTTCCAACTGTCCAGCTGCAGATTTGGTTAGATATTCTAGCCGATCCGCATCTGTGGGTATCTCCCCTGCAGCTACCCCAGCTGTGAACCAGTCGGTAAACCCCCTATCTAATTCTGCCGCTGCCATTGTGCTGTCTGTACTGACACCTGGCACAATGCCCCTCCTTTTATCTACTTCACTGGCCCTGGAAGCTCTGGAGCTGGCCCTGGAAGCTCGAAACCTATCCAGTTTATTACTTTTATTCACTTAAAGTTACTTTAAGCTAAAGTAAAATATATAACAATGACAACCTCATAAGGCCACTTCTCATGAAGCCGCAACCACTGTGTTTTAATATAACAACTTCTTGGGTGGTACCAACTGGATATTTTTAATTAACATCCATATAAGCATCTAATCCTAATATGACTATATTCTTCAAACAGTCACAGAATGGTCAATTTTTAGAGTTAACTTGCTCTAAATTTAGTCACTAATATACCAAAATGTCTTGAATAGGGTCAGCTTTCTCCATGCAACTCAACCTGTGTGTGCATATGTTCCTATCTGTCAACAATAATTAAATATTGCCACAACAGTACAATTCCAACTATGTGTGCATATATTCATAGAAATCCTATCTATCTGTCGACATATATCACCAACACAATATACACTGACGTACCGACGTACATCAATGTCTACTTCCCACCTATCTGTCAACATACATCAAGGTTGAGGGCAACTCCTTCTTTCTGTCGACAATTTTCCAAATAAAATAAATCTATGTCGACGTCCGATGTACAACTCTCCTATCTCAGTATCTGATATATATATTTCAAAAATAACTATATATCGATGTAATGATACAATTCCACCCAAACTATCAACCTATATCAACATATATATATATATATACATACATATATACATCGACGTACCGGATTGTACTTCCTTCTATCTGTCGATATAGTTTACAATAAATCTATATCGACGCAGTAAGATATAGATATATATTCAACAATAAATATATCTCGATGTACCGACGTACCGTTGTCTACTTCCACATCTACACACACACAGTGTTCTTGTTTACACCCCCCTACACGCCCACCGACCCGTGCCGGCCTGCTATCAACGGTGGGTGTGCGACTGCTGCGCACGGCCTCCCTACACACAGTCAGGGTGGGTCGCCTTTCTACTGGGACAGCCCCCACTACGTTAAAGCTGCACACTCAATTGAGAGCACACAATTCTCAAAACCAACACACTGTTCTACATCTGATTTTTATATATCCAACTCAGATACCGGTGCACTTATTAAACATTTGTTGTCTCCTATAAGGGAATACTGTTGAGTAGATTACTAGAACCTGTTACTGCACAAACCTATGGTGATAGAGTTTTGGCAAGCATGCCAAAATTAATTTAGCATGTTTCCATCTCAGACATCCCACAGTTGGCCATTCAACAAGGTTACCCCAAGCCAAAGCAAGGTATATTACCATGCACAACCTAATATGTTTTATCTCTGAAATTGAGAGAAACTCCAAACCCTTGGACTATGCCCCTTTAACTTCCCGGGTGGGTTGCGTCACTGCTGCGCGTCGGCCATACCCCTACACACACACACACACACTCCGATCCCTGCCGGTTGTTGATACACCTCGGTGGGTGAGATAATTGTTGCGCGTCAGTCACACCCCTTAACCGTCGATATATTTCAAAAATATAAATCGACGTACCGGTGCACAACCCCTTCTATCTCTCGATATAATTCAAAAATAAATATATATCGATGTACCGGCGCAATTTTTGTCGATATATTTCAAAAATAAATTATAAAATCGACAGTACGGAGCACAAACTCTCCACCTGTGGGAGCATTATATTAAGATAGAAATCAATTATCGGGACCTATATCATCTCGGGATGAAAAAGATCTCGCCGGTTTTGCGGATTTTCGGGATTTTTCCTGTAGCTGATAAAAGTATAAGTGGTATACTAATGTTGCCTTAAGATACTTCTGATATGGACCGACTAGATGTTGCCAGGATGTAAAAATCAAATACCAACAAACCAACACTAGCAGCCAGAATACCGATATTTGGTGCCAAAGGCCGCAACACTAGCAGCGTATACTACTAATAAATGCTTCAAACGGCGCAGTACTATCAGCGTATACCAATATCCGACTTCCGGGAATTTTCAGGGATTCCCTGACAATGCTAAGCCTATGGGAGAATATCAGCATTTCCGCTTTTTTTTTCCCGGAGACCACTTTCATCCCTGATATCACCAACACAATATACACTGATGTACCGATGGACAACTCCCCCTATGTGTCAATATATTTCACCAAAATAAATATATATCGACGTACATCAATGTCCAATCTTCATTAACTTGTCGATATATTTCAACAAGGTATAAATCGATGTATATCAATGTCCAACTTCACTTTAACCTGTCGACATACTTAGAAAATAATCATATATATCTACGTGCCGATGCACAACTCTGTCGATATATTTCAAATAAATATATGTCGGCATCCACAAAGATGGTGGTTGGTGTAATTGGTGGGTACAATTACAAAGGGTGGGTCGCATCACCACTTATCCTAACACCCACACAGAGACAAAGACCGACACCAGTATCACTGCTGGCTGAATACAAAGGATGGGTTACGTAACTGCTTCGCGTCATCCCTTTGTGGATTCAAACAGGCCATTTCCCCGCCAAATACGTTATTTGGACGCCAAACGCGTTATTTTCCCGCCAAATACGTTATTTCGACGCTTACCACGCTATTTTACCAATAAAATACGTCATTTTACCATTAAATACATTATTTTAACAATAAAATACGCCAAGTTACCATTACATACTTTATTTTAACGCGAAATACGTTATTCTAACGCGAACTACGTTATTTTAACGCGAATTACGTTATTCTAACGCAAATCGGACAAGAACTGACTGAGCAGCGAGTCTACGAATATATAAATCTTGAATAGCCTCGTGGTTCTGGCGGCATCGCGCACACACAAAACGGCCTTCCCCAATTGCAAACTATATATAAATTTATATTATTCTTTACCACAGAACTGGCGGCGTCGCGCACCACACAATGGCCTTCCCGAATTTCAAACTAAATGTATAAATATATATCAGCCTCCTACACTGGTCTGGCTGCGTCGCGCATACACACACGGCCTTCAACTATATATAAATTTATATCATTCTTTAACACAGAACTGGCGGCGTCGCGCACCACACAACAGCCTTCCCCAATCTCAACTTATATATAAATTTATATCGGTCTTTAACCCGAACCGTCGGCGCCGTGCACACCCGCACAACCTTCCCGAATCTCAAACAATACATAAATCTATATCGTTCTTTAACCCGAACTGGCGGTTTGGATAGAGAAAACGCACACCGACTAACCAAAATTCGTAATATATATATTATACATATATATATCAGTCTCATGCCCTGGCCTATCGTGTGGGTATGGCGGTTTCAACTTACAAAACGCACACACACAACTGACTAACCCGAATTTCGTAATATATATAAATATATATATACAATCGCTCACACCGGGCACAGCACGGACTCGCCGAATTTAATAATATATAAAATATATCTATAAAATCGTTCCTACTGGACATAGATCGCCTCTACTTGACACAGAACGCACCAGCCTCACACAGAACGCACTAGCCTCACACAGAACGCAGTAGCAACCTAAGCTTTCTTATTTATCTTTTTCCTTAGTTTTTCACCCCACTATACATACAGAGCATATATATCAACGTTCATACATTCAATAACCTTTTTCATTTTATGTATTGTGTGAGTGCAGGCAGTGTGTATGCTGTGTGGTTGTGTTTCCTTCCACTGTACCTTTGTTCACATACATATATACAAAAAATATATGTATCAAATTTTACAATCACCTATATATCAACACATATATATAGCCACACATTCCCCTTCACACACATCTCGACACACATGCATCCACACACATATATCAAATTTCTCACACACCACAGAGCTTTCAAATTCGTTACAAATAGCAGTACAATAGTGTCTCACCCCCATCTCGATGCCCCAGCGTCCCGAAACAAGCGGTAACAGCACAAAACTGGACCCTACCTGACCATCGATGACGCGTGTCGTCATCACGGGTGTTCTCGTCGTCATCACGAGTTCTTCTGTCATGTCTGAGAATCGTCTCAGAGCTTCGTCATGGTCACCACTATAATATTACTGGCTGCCCGGCCACGTTTGGGACACCAGATAATACCACAGAAACTCTCCCCTTCATATCACTTGTCTAGCAACTCATTAACCAATGCTAAGGAAGAAATGAAGACAAGTCACACAGATAAACAGTGGAGAAGTTGTGCGTTAACATTACTCGAACCTGTCCACTACCAGTGACCTATCATCCACACCCCTTGCCTTCTAGCCACACATAGTATCTCATTACTACTTTAGCCTGTATCAAAAAGCAGGGTCACAGCCTTGGGACAGAGAGTCCTATGTCTTGTGTTCACACTCAATTGGAATTGTGATGAATTTAGCCAGCATCAGACAGAGTGTCTGGGGTTCCTGCTCAAGAGTAGGTGCGCCTCACTCCAGAGCCAGGAGTAGAGTGATCTCTCTCCAGGTGGTCTGAAGCAGAGTCTAGAATTAAGATCTTGGTTTGAGGCTAGTGTGGTCAGAGGGCCAATGGGATGCAGGTGACTGGGCAGTCCCCAGCCAGCCAATCAGGCACCTCCACAGTCAGGGTGGGTGGCACCCTCCCCCAGTAGGGGTAGCTGTCACTCAACCCAGCTGCAGGTGGTGCCCTGTGTGTATATGCAAATTAGGCTCAGTGGTCAAGGCAGGGGGGGGCAGGTAGTTATACAGTTACAATAGATCTCTGTTAAAATGGTCTTTTCTCCAATTGCACTCTTTATGGATGCATAGAGACATATTTCAACAATCATGTACTGCCTCTTATATAGGAACATCTCTTCATTAATCTCAGGCATAATATATGAACATATATTTCACACAGCTTATATCATGTCATAATGGGAGTGGGATATTATTACTTTTAGTTTATATAACATCGTCCCCACTCCGTCGCCCAAGACTAATAATGCTCTCTGCCAATATATAATTCTTAACCGAAAATCCGTATATTTTTACATCTTGTAAGGTCCATATCATCCATAAACCCGGAGTCGACCTCATGTTCGCTGATGCCCTCAGCAGGGCCCCCTTCGACAACATTGCCCATCGATGGGCTGAACGGTTTGTCGATGACATGGACATTATGTACATCAGGATTCGCCATAACAACTCTATCTTTGATAACACTGCATAGCCTTGGGAGATCGTAATTTTGCCTCTCTCTCCTCAGGGCTACTCGGACACCACCTCGACATACGGGCCCTGTTCAGGGTGGGACTTGCCCGGGGGACCTGGAAAAACAAGAAGCTACAAATGGCCATGTACCACAAACATACCTGCGCCATGGACTACGACCCTGTGAGGCCTACCCAACTGGATGTCGCCTCATTCCTTGCACACCTCACTGCCACCTTGAGGTCTCCGGGTGCAGTAATGAATTACCTCAGCGCGGCCCGGTCCTGGGTCGGCCTCACCAACGGGAAGCTCTCAAGCTTTGACACCTACCTGGTGTCTGTGCTTAAGTGTGGCATCTACAAGACCTCGATGCACCTGGTCCGACGGGCCATGCCCAATGGCATTCCGTTGGCCGATTCCTCCGTTCCATGGGCCCCACCGCCGAGGTGCTGACATCTGCACTCCTGATGGGGGGGTTCTTCACCCTACTGAGGCAAGGCAACCTACTGACCACCAGGCGGTCCAGCGACTCCAGCCACACCATACGATGAGCAGACGTACAGAACTGCGGATCCCATCTAACGGTCCTCGTCCGCTCTACAAAGACCTTCAGGATGACCTCTGATACCTTCTCCATACACATACCCTGAATATTGGGGTCCAGGTGTTGCCCGTTACATGCGTGGAGAAGGTACAGGAGCCATACTGACACCGCCTGTGACCGGCCCACCTTCCTAACACTGAGCAGACAATCCCTAACGGCCCGGACCCTCACACGTGTACTGCAAGCGGTCCTGACCTCCGCCAGCCACAGTCGACCGGACGACTATACACTACATAGCCTCTGGAGGGGTGCTGCTCAGGCATGCGCCTGCACCTGCGCTGGCGCCCCACTACAGGACGTTAAGGAGCTCAGTGCTTGGTGCTCCGGCGCCGTGCACACCTATGTGGAGGTGGCCGTCTTCTCGGGTGCGACCCATGCACTCTCCACCCTATTTGGTTGAGAGCCAGGATCCTGCAAAGACTTGAACTCATTACCCTGATATCTGTTGACTCTCACATTGTACTGTTACCTGTCTGATTTTCTACTTCCTAGGTTAATAAATCCCATACTAAGTTGTTCCGGGTCGTGTCCTGAATTGGTCATGTTGCTTAGGCAACATGGGTAATTTGGGACCAACACCAAACTCCTCGGATCCCACCATTACCCCCCCTCTCTGACCTATACTTTAGTTCCCCCTTTTAACTATAATGGGCCGGGAGGCGACTCCAGGTGGTGCCCCTTGCTCCCGCACACTGGTAGCTGCCACTTGTACCCGAGCACGCCCCTGTGATGTCACTTCCGCACGGCCGCCTCTCAGATGGCGCTTCACCACCAGTCGCCGACCCAAGACCACCTCTCGCCTTTTCTCACCGACCCATCCGACCCTACTTTCAGACTGTGACATGTTAGGGTTGAGTGCCGGGATCTCGCAGAGACTTGAACTCATTACCTTGATATATGTTGACTCTCACATTGGACCGTACCTGTCTGTTTTTCTACCAACTAGATTAATAAATCCCATACTACGTAGTTCCGTGTCGTGTCTTGAATTATGCTGGCAGTATTCGGACTCCTTAGTTTGTCATCAACAGTCTTAAATTCCAGAGAGGGACTTCATAGCCCTGGCAGCCGGTCATCGTCTGGTCCCACCGCCATTTCCGGTAACCGTGTGCCGTGTGCTAAGTCCTACAGGAAACCCCTCAGTGTGGAGCCTATCAGGCCCGAGCATCGCGCTAAGTGTCATTAAAGGTCACCGCACATTGCGCGACAGTGAGACTGGAATCCAGATAAAACTAGACAGTCCGATGAATTTAAAGCATTCAATGATCGAAGCCAAAAGACTGCATGGTCCAAATGAAGCTGTACATTTTCAAAACCAAAAATCACTTATCTAGATTTGATTATGCATATTGAACTTAGATACGGATGATATTGTTATTATTGTTATATAGCTAAATTTGCATTAAGTCTAGACTGTCCCGACATAACTCTGCTTTAGAAAACTATTTAAAACACCATTATATATACTAAATGCACACATTGAATGATAAAGTGCCTGGCACACCTTACCGGATTGAGCACCGGACAGAACCGGACAAAAAATGTTCTAGTCCAGTGTTGTTCGGTATCAAAATGTACCGAAATGTGTCGAAATGTTGCGCTATCGGGACAAAGGCCTCTGGATGAAACGAACGCTAAACGGACAAGGAACGTACATTAACGAATAGCCACCGGATGATAACCGGATGATAAACAGACAACACCGGATAACAACATATGTAACCAGATGAGCGACGGTGAACCAACCGGGCAAAAACTGAATGTTAAACGGATGGACCAAACATCAACAAGACACATACCGGACTGTTCACGGACGCGCCGAAAACATATAAAAAGCCGACAGACCAAATTCCCACAACAATAAACGGACTATTCAGGAAGCAATCCAGAGATGTTACGGATGGGTACCAGACATGAACCGGACAAAACGGACTAAACGGCCTTAAACCAGACACCAACCATACACGTCAGTCCAACGGCATCCAGTACAAGTTTTGTGCGTGTTCAAAACTTGCCACCATACAAGCCGGAGACCACCGGACAGAGAACTGAAATGCCGGATGCTGACCATATATAAACCTAACATTGACATATTTCACCAGACAGTGTCCGGATTCTATCTGGTTCCCCAATCCGGTAAGGTGTGACTGGGCCTACCAATCATCAATCAATCACCAACTGACCACCAACCGATCGCCAACCTGTCCTCCCTGCAGTCCCCAAAACCTTTTTCAGCCCATGGTTTTGTGCTTTGGTTGCAAGGAGGTTGGTGACCTATGTGGCTTTTTTTTGTTGTTCCAAAAGGGTCGCGAGCCTAGTGTGACTGGGGCCTAAGTTGTGCAATTGGACAGTATGCAGGTGCAGTCAGCTTACTCATATTCCCCCAGCGCTAGCCCAAGTTTCCTATTAACATACACAAGCCCAGCCTCCTTAACAAGAGCCAATTGGTTCTTGGTGTGATTCTACATGAAAGTGGCCATGAGTTACATCAGAGAACGTCTATATAGAGAGAGAGGTCAGACACCCCTCCCAGTCCGTGTTAAAGCGGTGATTGTCACCGCACCTAGCGGGGATTTGTTGAATAAGGCAACTCACTCAGCGGTGGCTATAGATGCGTTCAGTGTACATGTTTATGTTAATTATTTCCTGCACATGCGCATTGTCTGGTTGACAGATGTAACCAATATGTCTGAGTGCATTAGATAGAAACCTAAGTTGGCAGCCACCTCTCAGCCTTAGTGTGTTTCGTATTTAAAAATGTGGTTACATGATTTTAACATGCATTACAGATGTGACTACTATAGTTATCTTAATGAAGTTTGTTTGTTTGTTGTTGTTTTACGTCATATCAACATCTAAGGTCATATCAGGATGGGTACCGACTTTTGACAGTGTGCACTTGTGGCGACTTTATATATAGTGCTGCCCCACTGGGAAACCAGGCTGCCAGCACCATGACCCGATATCCCGCTCAGTCACATTATCCTGGTACTGTGCTAACCAGTCCCATTAACGCTGAGGGCCAACCTAAGTGGCAATTGCTATGATGTTAGATGTTGCCAGGATGTAAAATCCAAATAAACAACGGCATGCAGATGCACACTTTACCAATGATTCAAAGTAAAAACTAAGTAGGTCAGTGATTGTCCAACTGTTCTAATCATCTTGGGCGTAATCGATTAATCAACTTGGGTCACTCAAGGCACTTTTTGGCGCATGCGCACATCGTACAAACTCAGGTCGAATAATCGAATACACTTCTCCACGCTCGGGGTGGAAAAAACGGTGGCTTAATCCTAAACCTTTTTTTTTTTAATAACGGATATAACTAGCACAAAATAGGATTTAAAGTATTTTATGATTGCATAGTTTAGTTATATTTCCATTTCATTAATCTGTGTTATTCCCACAAAAAACATGTAGGACTGGTAACGATGGCTATTATCCTGCAGGACAGTACCAGCACAAATGTGACGTCATCGTTCCTAGCAAACCCCAGCCAAGAGGTGGGTTACTGGGGTTGGGTCTTTTTGCACCCGACACATGTTTTTGTCAACTCCACTCTGGGTGTGCGATTTGAAATTCGAGCAACTCAGGTGATCCGAGTTGCCCGGGTCATGTTAATCGAATACACCCCAAGTGACACTCGACTTGAAGTAATAACTTGTCAAAAAGAGTCATTTTAGTAAATAATACTAGAATGAGGGTTCCAGGGAGAATACAACTACTTTTGATGCTTGAATAGTTCTGATAACAAAGCAAAGCACTACTGAGATATTCGAGAATAGGGAAGAATACTTGAGATTATAGAATGTTTGTTGTGTTGGTTGGAGCTTTACATCCTAGCAACATCTAGGATCACATAAGGACGTGGACCGGCAGTACACACTCATATCAACTTTCTAGTGCTGCCGCACTTGGAAACCAGGCCACCAGCACCATGACCTATCCTACTGAGTTATATTATCCTGGTAGTGAGAAAAGCAGTGTTGATCATGTCCTGTTAATGCTGAGCACCAGGGTAGGTAGCGACATGTATCAACTGGGTAAGTTAATGGTTTGCCCTGGGCTGGGTTCAAACCCCGTGACCTCATTTTCCTTCTCTTAGCATTTAATAAAATGATGCTGGGGAAAAAGAATTTAAAGCGCTAGACTCGGTGGGTCATGCTGCTAGTAATATGAAGGACTCAGCTAATGTAGTGCAAATTGTGGAGCAATTTGATTGCTCAATAGCATGCCATGAATGATGGGATATGTTGCACCAGTATAAGAATCAATGTGTACTACTTAGGAATTGTTTTTTTTGTGGTTTTCTTTGGGTGTCTGAAACAGTATTTTATTTGTGTTTAAAAAACAAAGAATTCCCTTTCATTTCGATTCCTGTCAACCAGGTTGCAAAGAAAACGGCGTTTATGTTAATGAAATCACTTGCTAATTCAAGTAGATCGCTACACTAGTTCCCTCTAGGCACCAGTAAGGGTGCAAGTGGAGGAGAAGGACATTTTTAATATATATATTTATTGTAACTGTCTGCAACTACCTGTTACCACAGGGCCGATGGGCAAGCACACCAGCCACTCTGCCTACATTATGGACACTACCTACATCTGGGTTGAGTCACAGCTGCGCATATTGGGGGCGTCACCACCCAGGCTGTGGAGGGTGCCTGATTGGCTGGCTGTGGGAGGCCCAGTCACCTGCACCCCTTTGCCCCACATGACCACACAAGCATCATTTTGATATTGATTATTCTAGACACTCTGATCTATATGCTGCTACAGGCACTACTAGAACAGCCTACTCTACTCCTGACTCTTGAATGAGACACACTCTTCTCTTGGGCAGGAACCCAGACACTCTGTCTGATGCTCCACCTTTCAGATACAAACTGAGCTGTGTGCAACAACCATGGGACTCTGGTTCAATGGTCTGTAGGCACTGATTCCTATACATACTAACAAGAGTAATGAGGCTCTGTGTGGACAGAAGGTAAGGGGTGAGGGTGATAGGTCGCTAGTAGGTGAACAGGAGTTGATGCCAATAAAGCACAACTTCTTCACTCTCAATCTTGCATGACTTGTCTTCCCTGTCTTCCTTATGAGAGTCCCACAGTTATATTACAGATGAGTTTGTTGGAGAGGGGCATCAGGTGTGAACTGACAGACAGTTGTCAGAAGGCATCTGGGAAGAGGAAGGGGTATATCTGGGGCTCTGACGGCCGGGCTTCCAGTTATATTGCAATAGGATTATGTAATTTAAGATTTTATTTTATTTTATAATGTAAATTACCGACGTTTAATGAAGAGGTTTAAACGACTAAAAGCACGGGGTGCACTCTCAACAAGTAATGGGGTGATGTTTTTATTTCAAATAAGTCCAAAGTTAACCCTTTGGAACCAAAGTTACTTCAAACTGAAATGAGATATATACATTTAGTTGATGATTATAATTTATTTACTTAAGCCTAGGTCACAAATGCTGCGGTCGCCATCCGGTGTTACGGTCTGCAGTGTGTCTTACAGTTTATGCAGATGTTATGGCGTTACGGTCTATCGTTTATCTTTCACAAATTGTATGGTCACTGCAAGGCATAGGTCACACCATATGGCACCTTATATATTTGTGTGTATTGCCGAACAACCGCAAACAAGACATTTTAAGACATCTTTGTATTCACAATTTCTATATATTATTGCCCAAACATATTATTCTGTTAGCAATAAAAATTGGGGGGATTCCGGTCTGACTTTGGCGGCATTCTGGCCTGTGGCGTTACGATTTTCCAAAGTTAAGATAATTTCAACTTAAAATAACGGCAACCGATTGCAGTGAGCAAAAACCCTTATGGTCACTGTACCACGACTGCAACCCACCATGCGGTCGCCGTACGGTCTGGCCGATGCAGCGAGTTACGGTCGCCGCAAGCACGCCATAACTCATTTGTGACCGAGGTATTATCTAATCAAAATGGCAGAAACGCTAAACCATCTGATTAGGCGGCTTCAACACACCACCACGAGAAGCTCGACACTAGTCACAGGTAATTAAGGATCCTCCCACACACAATTATAGACGGAATGGAACCTACTAATGCCCATCACCAGCCACCTCCCACTTCTGGTAAATTTCCTCGTCTGTTATTTTTGGTTTAACAAAAGTTTTATAGTAAATACTTATTCATCTGAATAGTTCACTTCTCAGCGCAGTGTCACTGGTCGTCCACCCTATTGTTTGTTTGCTTGAGTTTTACATCCTGGCAACATCTAAGGTCAAATCAGGATGGGTGCTGACTTGTGACAGTGTGCACTCATGGTGACTTTATAGTGCTGCCCGACTGGGAAATCATGCTGTCAGCAACATGACCCGCTTTCGATAGCCAGATATCACTTTAAAATTCCATAGCCAGATGGATTTGAGTATCTAAATATATTAGGTTTATTTTTATAATCGACCTTATTGCAGTGGGAAGTAATCGTTTATTATGGTGTTCTCTGTGGCGGAGTGGTTAGAGTGTCTGACTTTTTTCTAGGGCAGACTCCTAATCTGAAGGTTGGTGGTTCGATTCTCGATCCCCCCACCTCTGCCAATTTGGATTTCCACCGCTGTGGATAACTTACAGCGCCATCAAAGGCCAGTTGCTCTCATACCATGTCTGTGTGGTGTGGGAGGTTAAAAATCCCTTGGGTCGGTAAAAGTGTAGGCTCGGGCTTTCTATCGACAAACTGTCTAATGGTGAAAATAAGTCTATTCAGGCTTATCCATAATAGGCAGTATAAATCTTCAAGAAAAAAAATAAATGCTTTACATTATAGTTGCATAGTCTGATGGCTTTGGATTTCTGCAATTTTTCTGAGATAAATATTTTAGATTGATCATTATTACTGACTTTACTTTAGTGTGAATTAACTTTTATTTTAAATGGTAATCTTTTGAGATATTTGAAGTGCAAACATGTAAACTTAGTTTTGGCAACCATGCCAAAACTCATAGACTTCTTTGCCTCCTTTATTATTAATATTAGTCGTGTGGTCATATCACCCAGCGAAGGGAAGGGTGAACTTATATTGATTATATTGAAACTGAAAGGCTTCAAATATACTTTTAGTAATACAGTATAACCGATCATTGGTTTAACCAAGCTTTGGCTTTGACTTTCACTTAGCTTTGGCAAAAACGTGGGTGCATTATGAACGTAATATACAAAGTATGTGGACGCTTTGATTATTGTTTTTTATCTATATACAGTATAACCCCATTAAACCAAGCTCGGTTAAATTAAACGATCGGTTAATCCAAACTTTTTTCGGCAGCCCGGCAAAATAATATCATTTATAAAAAAACTCAGTGGGGTCTCAGATGACCTTAAGGGGCTGTCACATTAGGGTTTTTTGCGGGAGCGTATGGCGGCGTAAGTGTGTTACGTCATATACGTCGGCATACGCCGTATACGCTACTCATACGCTACGCATACGCTACTCATACGCTACTCATACGCCGCCAGATGCCGCCAGATGCCGGCGTATGTGAAGCTTATGAGGCATACGCTGCCATACGCTTTCATAAATCCGTCCGTCCAAATTTGTTTGTGCATGCTCAAAAAAACCCGACCTATGAGAGCGTATGGCCCATACTGTCAAAAAATGTCACAGCACGCTCCCATACGCTCCCATACGCTCCTCATACGCTCCTCGTACGCTCCTCGTAGGTTCCACATACGCTCAAAACCACCGAAAGGTCACCAATGTCATCATAGGCCGAAGGGCACGCGCAGGACCTACGTAGTTTTCAATACCTCCCGCATACGCCCATAATGTGACAATCCCTTCGGGTGATACTGGACGCGTTTGATTAAACCATAGCAGAGTAATTTAAACTTATAATGTCATTCGATTAACTGATAATTTGGATTAACCAACTTTGGCTTAACCAACTTTTTCAGATGATAAATGGTAGTATTTTGCCAGGTGGCCAAAAGAAGTTTGGATTAACCGACCGTTTCGTTTAAGCAAGCTTGGTTCAATGGGGTTATACTGTAGTAGGGTTTGCACTATTTTCCAAGTGTGTACATATCACCGAGCTACGCTAAGACTCCCCTATCCTAGCCATAGGGGGTTGGAGGGGGGGGGGGGGGTATGAGAGCGATGCAGAATACAGGCATATCTGGCCTCACAATACATTCAATTTGAAAGTCTCATAGAAAGACCATGTTTCCAATGAGCAGGTCCATGCCTAGATAAAAGATTCACCCGTTGTAGTACACAGGTGAAGACCAGCCTTATATAAATACGGGCGAAAATAGCATTAGTATGAAAGTGAGGCTCCAGTATGGAAGTGAGGCTCCAGTATGTGGCTCCAGTATCAAAAGGAGACTTCTATAGGCACAGAGTTGGTGAAATGGGCGAGAATGCAAAAAGACAAGATGGCGGCCGCAGAACGCCGTCGATTTCACTTTTAAATCTTATTAAACTATATATTATATTATATTTTTCAACTCAAAGGTAGCAGGCTATCAATAAGATATATGTAAAGAATAATTGTTGCTTCTTACATTGTAAAATTAGGCTCTCAATTCTTTGACCCGCATTTTCGCCAGCTTTTGCATAAGGCTGGTTTGCACCCCTACTGCAGCAGTACGGGGTGAATCTTGTACCTAGTCCATGCCAAGATCTAACAGGCAAATTTCACCACATGGAGATTTAATGACGATTATAAACAGATGCAACCTCTAGTATGGGCATTTTTGTCAATTCATATGGTCTGGCCAAAACCATCTAGTAAGGCACAGTGAAATGTGGAAGAAAACAAGATGGATAAAGGAGTCGGTGGGAAGTCGATAACATCATCAGGGAAGTCCTGGATTTCGGCAAGTCCCAGAAGGCAGTGGAGAACATGGAACATTGAGAAAACTGGTTGGAAAGTCATATGTGATGCCCCAAGAACCCTCGTGGTTAAGGAATTAATGACGATGATGATGATTATGACTGTAGTAGTCTGCACACACCTCTCAGGGAAGGAACCGCATACACAGGTAGGCGTGGGTAGGGTGATGACATTAGGGAGTCTAGGTGGTGTAATGGTTAGCACATAGGCCCGGAATGCAAAAGATGTGGGTTCGATTCCTGCTCTAGGCACAGTATTTCCAATTTTCATCACCCCCTCATGACAGTGGTGCTGTGACTAGGATCCTGTACAAGCTATGTGATGTATGGTTGTTGAACCTACCCTGCATATGTATATATGTAAGTGCATTGCCTGTGTGTATGTAATTGTAAGCATTAAATGACGAATTAAAAGAGTTGCAATTCCACTGTAGTAGTCTGCACTGACTTTCCAGGCAAGGAGCCGCATAGACAGGTAGGCGTGGGTAGGGTGATGACAACAGGGAGTCTCGGTCGTGTAATGGTTAGCACACTGGCCCAGAATGCAAGAGATGTGGGTTCGATTCCCGCTGTAGGCGAAATATTTCCCTCACCCATGAATGTACCACTGCGACCACAAAGGCTACATTTAGAAATACCTTAGTGCGCCAGGTGCTTCCCGTTAATACAATGTCAGGATCAGTTCTGAGATGAGAAGCCATCATCCTTATAGTTCTGTTCTTTACAAACGTCCACCAGGTGCAGTCATCCAATATGGCAGAAGCGAACAGAGCTGAATGCAGGTCCCGGAAATCCGATGAGGACGTTCGCCGCAATATGCAATTTCAACGGTGGTCTAATTTGTAGAGCACGGCCTTGCATGCAGAAGGTCAAGATTTTGGTTCCTAGTCGAGTCAAACAAATGCCTTTAAAATTGATTCTTGTCACTTCCTAGCCTGGCACCCAGCATTATTAGAATAGGACAAGGACTGGTTAGCTCAGTGTCAGGATAATGGAACCTAGTGGGATATTGCATCATAGTGCCGGCAGCCTGATTTTCCAGTGGGGCAGCACTATAACGTCACTATGAGTGAGCAATGTCACAAATCGGTACCCATCCTGATCTGACCATAGATGTTGCTAGGATGTAAAACAAGTACAAACAAACAATTTCAACCAGCAACTCGCTACTGTTATTTATTCATTTTGTTATTGACAAGGTATTTACTCGGCCCATAACGTATAAGCTCCTGCTAGGGTACGTGTTTTCAATGCTGGACAGCTGTGGTGCTGTCTTGGTCTGGTCCCTCGTCCAGGAGTGTTTACCTGTTTCTGCTCAGGCCAGCCTTTTGTGATTTTGGGTGTCAGTAGCCTATGTTAGTTCTTTTGTATTTTTCCAGAGCTTTGTCTAGTCTGAGTATGATACCTTAGCCTACTATGTACATCTACTTGGGTGTTATGCAGGCTTGCAGGAGAGGATCCCATCCCATTTTGATTTGTTACAGCATCCTTTCACCAAGCCCTGTCCTTAGATTGTGCACCAGTGTGCCAGAACACACTCGGACCCTTTAGGATTGCGACCATGTGGGATGGTTGTGTTGACCACTAATGAACACAGCAAGGTGAAGGCAGTCAGGGCAAGTAACTATTGGTAACAAACCAACTGACTAATTGTAGAATTAACAAACTCACAGAGGGTTGGGGGATGTGGGAGACAAACAGAGAAAGAATGCATGCAGTAGATAGCTACACAACAACTGAAAGTGATTGATTGGTGGTTGCTTTACGCCATGTCGGCAGCATAGTCGATATTCACGCTGAGAGTAAGTACTGAAAGTGAGAAAACAAGGGGAATCACAAGTACATGTATTGGTTGGGCATACGTCGGGTACGTTCTGGATACGTTCCGGATACATTGTTATATGTCGTCTTATGTTGCTGTGCGTCGAGGCTGTGTGTCAAGGCTCTGAAAAAATTGTGTGCATGCTCAAAATTTCCAATGCGTGTCGACATGTGGCTCATACATTGAACGTACACTGCATGTATGTTCGGGATATGTCGGTGTACATTGGACGTATTTTAGGGATCTGTTGGTATATGTTGCTGCACATTAGCCATAATTTCAGCCAGTGGGAATGTGATGTCCGCGTACAGTCCACGTACTGCCAATGGATGCATGCTGTACTCCTAACATACTTCGAACATATGCCTGCGTATCTCCACCATATTTAATGTATACGCCATACTTCTAGCGATGGAGTAACGTATGTAACATTGGTCAGTGTTCCGTGAGCATATGCAAGTGTTTTGCAAACATTGTGCGAGGCACATTAACACCCTCCTATGCTAGCAATACATCAGAGATACATTCTGCATATTTACATACATTGTGTGGACATTGTGTATACACCCATATTTATCCCCCACCGCTGAAAAGTTTTATGAATGCCCGTGTACTGACACATTTTCTAACGTTAAGCATGCGCTGACACAGTACATCATAGTGTGACAGGGCCTCTAACAATTATTGCCTGCATAAATACAGCTATCTCATAAAGAAATAAAGAAATAACTAAATAACTAAATAACTAAAATAAAATATTTAAAAAACAATAGCCATGGGGTACTCAACCTAATGGTGTTTGACATATCAGTCGCTATCTAATGGGTTAGAGCTCAAATAGCCTTCTCTACCTGAAATGTGTTGACCTTTCTGGAACATGAATATTCTGTCAACATAATAAAATATTCATGTAAGGGGAGGAAGTGCCCTGGTGTGGGCAGCTGCATTAGTGGTGGTGGTGCCTTCTGTTGGTTAATGAACTTAACAGAATGAGATGCATGCATACCTTGCATGTCGTTCAGATGCCGTTCCCATAAGCATATTCAATGCTGAAAGGAGAGGAACAACCAGCCATGTTTGAACATGTCTGAGCCTGTTTGAACTTGCCGGAAATGGATTTTCCTCTTCTCGTTTTCATGAGAACTCAGTGTCAGCCATTTAGAGCTCTTCTTTTTTATTGCAGATGGCCGCCACCATGGGAGCTGCCATTTGCAATCGAAAAGAACAGCTCTGATTGGCTGAGAACAGCTCTCAGTGTGAGCCAATCAGAGCCGTTCTTTTATATTGCAAATGGCGGCCCCCATAAGGAGGCAGCCATTGCAATCGAAAAGAACAGCTCTGATTGGCTGAGAACAGCTCTCAGTGTGAGCCGATCAGAGCTGTTCTTTTATATTGCAAATGGCGGCCCCCATAAGGGGGTGGCCATTTGCATTCGAAAAGAATAGCTCTGATTGGCTAAAATTATGGAAAGGTCCCATCCAATACGTCCATTATTTTTTTAGTATATCTTGTTCAGACATAGTTACACATATATGTATCTTTTGCACAGATTAAAGTGCTTGAAGTATATTTTTAATTTATCTACATCAACTTCTGTTTAAATCACACAATATCAGGACTTAAAGAATGGGAAACTATTCCTGCAAGGGTTATGCTCAATATGGGACAGTGGTCACCCGTATTTCCTCCTTTCCTCGCTGTGGACCCTTCTCGCCGTTCCTGTAGTCAGATACCAGCATTCAGAACCTACGGGAACTGGTCCGGGAAAAGGTGTCATCATGGTTTGTATTTATACCAATTCTATAAAGGTTGATTGATTGATTGATTGGTGGTTGCTTTACGCCATGTCGGCAATATAGGCCATATTCACATCGAGAAATATTAGTTTTTTTTTCAAACCATCGCTTTTACATGTAAAAGCAGACAATCAATTATGTGCCAATAGACACTCATTAAATTTGAAAGCTCACAATCATATATAGAAAAAGAAAAGTTTTATTAATAATTGATAGAATCTATTTAGTAAACTATATGAGGTGGTACAGTCCAGCTGCCCTCAAAAAGGCTCAAATGTTTTCCTATTTTACCTTAGTAAAAAGGTCATGCATACTGTCTGCAGTGTAGAACTGTTGGGGCAGGGCAAACAAATCAACACAACTTAGGAAAATGTGTTTGAGTGTCAGCGGGGACTGACACCCAATACATTCAGGCGGAGGTTCCCCCTTGAGCAGAAAAGCATGTGTAAGCCACGAGTGGCCAATACTGCAGCGACTAAGGACCACTTGGTCCTGCCGACCTCCCGCATGAGTCTGTGGTGGCTTTCCCACAGATGGTTCAATTTCTTTAAGTTTATTAATGTTTTCATCCCACTCATGTTGCCATTTGGATTTCAACATGAGTGCAAAGGTAGACACACACAAAACAAGGAGGGTGGAATTTTATATATATATATATATGCAGCCTTCCAAAATCTAGTGCTATATCCACATCAGTAAGAGTGCGGACCAGCTTCCCATAAGGGAGGTCATGGGTTAACTCAGTACCAGGATAAGGTGACAGCTGGGAAATTGGGTCATGGTGCAGGCAACCTGGTCTTCCAATGGTGCAGCACTATAAACTCGCCATAAGTGTGCACTGTCGCAAGTTAGTACACATCCTGATATGACCAGGGGCGTAGCTAGGAGTACACGCATACGGCAAAACGTCCACATCGTTTTGTCAAAAACAACAAATATTAAAATATAATAAAGAGAGAGAGAGAGAGAGAGGAGGCATATAGTAGTCCGGAGTCTCGAAAACTCAAGTCTAAAATGTGTAAAATGCACCAGCTTAAGCTTAAGCAGCCCCCTAAACCCCATGCTGAAATTGGGAGTACACATCGTTAAAGGTCTAGCTACACCCCTGATGACCTTACATATTGCCAGAACATAAAACCCAAACAAACAATTCTAAAGCTGACTTACTTAATAAATCCAATGTCCCTGATGATCGGCAAGAAGGCAGACTATTCAAGACTAGCGAGAAACCTTAACCCACCGCGTGAAAAATGCAGTCTATTTTCAATGAAACTTGAGACTTGAATCTGAATGACGAGCAGATGACATTCATTCAATCCGAAGCGGATGGTGATGTCAACAGAGTGGCCCCAGTGAAAGGAGAGGAACAAGTGAAATTTTCGCACCACGCTGTCGCGATTTGCGGATGTGTCAGTTTCAACGGCCCGTATAGACTCAAACTCAAGGCATTGTCAATGGTCGTGAGCAATCTTCATACAGAAAATACAGGAAAAGTGATATATCTCTAAAAGCACACCACCTAGAAACAAATCGCTTTGTACACATATAGAAAACATCTTTAACAAAAAGACTGTATTACATTTATACGGTTAGGGTTCTTGATTAGTATTAATTTTGAATAAAATTAAGGTTTTGCACTGTGCGTACTGTCAAACTCAAGGCATTGTCAATGGTCGCTAGCAATCTTCATACAGAAAATACAGGAAAAGTGATCTATCTCTACAACCACACCACCTAGAAACAAATCACTTTACCAAAAAGATTATATTAAATTTATAAGGTTAGTGACGATGATGTTAGATTTTGACGCATGCGCATGAAACTGACCGGGCGCTGAAACTGACCGGGCGCTGAAACCGCCACACCGGGCGTGGTGGCCTAATGGGTAGAGCGCAGGCCTGGTGCACGGAAGGTCGGGAGTTCGGCTCCCGGTCGAGTCAAACCAATGATTTACAAATTGATACCTGCCACTCCCCAGTCTGGTGCTTGGCATTAATAGGATAGGGCAAGGACTGGTTAGCTCAGTGGCAGGATAATGTGACTGAGTCTGATATCAGGTCATGGTGCCAGTGGCCTGATTTCCCAGTGGGAAAGCACTATAAAGTTGCCATGAGTGGTCACTGTCACAAGTCGGTAGCCGTCCTGATATTACCTTAGATGTTGATATGACGCCCTATCCTAATAATGCTGAGGGCATGTATGCTGAAGTCAGCAACTCCACAGCTTATAGACAGACCCCTTTCAATGTTTATAACCATCGTGTATGCGCGCGCAGCTTGGCTCCAGAACGATGGCATACTGCCATTGAGTTTCCCAGTGGAGCGGCCTGATTTCCCAGTGGGGCAGCACTATAAAGTCGCCATAAGTGGGCACTGTCACAAGTCGGTACCCGTCCTGATATGGCCTCAGATGTTGCTAGGACGTAAAACAACAACAAACAAACAAACATGGGTTCGGATCTCCCGATCTTCCAAAGCAGGAGACACGCGCTCTATTCATTCGGCCACCCCGCCTGGTACACCTGTTATTTCAGAAAAATAATGGTTGGATGCAGAGACATCCATTGAAGACAGGTAGCACTGTAAATGCCTTGACACCTCTTCAGCACAGCTGTAACCTTAGACTGAGATCCAAGATGCGAGCAAAGCCCAAACACATGTGACCAAAAGCACAAACATCTAAAAGAAAGTACAAATAAAACGAATTCAATATAAACAAAAACAATATTTTGATAAGCATGCCGGACCCCATGACAAAATGCTGAGCATAGGTGAGAAAATAAATTACATAACACATGATAAGCAATGGGCATCAGGAACAATAATAAAAACAGGCACACCAAGCACAAGAGATTACAAATTTTAAACAAAGACAACAACATACTCAGAAGGAATAGAGCACAATTAGTCAAAATAAAAACAAACCATAGAACAGAAAACCACACACCCAAACCAACAAAACCACAGACACCAGAACCAAGCCACCACAGTACACGATCTGGGAGAGTCAGTCAACCAGTAAAGAGGTTAGGTTACTCTCATAAATAATAGTTAAGCTACCATTCCTAGAAGATTAAGACGTTAATCAAAGAACAATCAACAAAGGTAAGAATGATATGTTCATTTATTATAAGGGTAAAAACAGTATGTAAAAGCAAGAACCACTTTAAGAAAGTAACAAGAAATACCAAACGAAACAACTGGTGATAAGGAAACTACAAGTGTTATATCCAGCCAGGTGTATAGGTATATAATATGAATATATTTGTCATGTATGACATGTCATGAATGTCATGTATCCCTAAACAGAAAACCATGTAACTGTGGCAGCATCAAGGGCAGTTGATGTATGGAACTCCCACCATCTCCCGACCAGCCAATGCAGGGACAAATAGTTTTGCGCCTGTCTGTACATGTTCTTGCCGGTGTGAGACCTCTATTTGCTCCCCGAGAGAGTGTCGCTGGTAACTTGCAAAAGCCAGCAGCACTTCAACACTTTTGCAGGCAGCTTTCATGAAATGTACAATCGCACAAAGAGCGACAGTCAAGTAATGAAAGCAGTCTTTGTCGCATAGCGACTGACAGCATGATGATGATGATTTGTCAAGTTAAAAAAAATATTAAAGAAATAATAATAATAACACATTTTTACACATTAAGCAAATGATGAAATCACATAAGGCTCCTAGATATTAATTACCACATTAAATATTGTATGTTCATTAGGAATCCAGTGGAACTCAAATATGAACAATAACAGCTGTGCCATTTAAATCCTTCGACATACGTTACTTGTTATACTTCTCAACATGTTTGCTAATTACAATGTACATAGATGTCAAAATCTGATCAGACGCCACTAGTATCAATTGTAGCTTAAGAGGGGAGATGTAAGGTATGAGTTGTACGGCCGTCAGTTGGTCATGTGACTAGTTAAGGCATCACTGAATGGAACATCAAATAAACAGTTACTAAAGAGAACTCACAGTGTCCACACACATTATTATAGGTAGAGGGATCTCTCAGGAGGTCGGCCGTCAGTAAATCTTCACTAGCCGCCCTAGAGGTGCTTGGGTTCCAGGTAATGGCTGGAGACCATTGGCGACAGTGTTCCTTATATGGACATGTAGTGGACTGTCCCGACAACAATGCCTATATTTCATGCCCGCACGCATTCCAACACACGCATCGACTGCAACACCAACATTCACACCCACAGCTGCACCCACACACACTCCAACACATGGCTCCTTCCACAGCCACACTACTCCAACACACAGGTACTCCCACTCCTACACCAACCCCTACACCCACGCCTACACCCACACCCACTCCAACACACGGCTACTCCAACAACCACACCCACTCCTACACCCGCTCATATAATAGTAGTGTCATGGGGGTGATGAAAATGGGAAATATTGTGCCTAGAGCGGGACTCGAACCCACATCTCTTTGCATTCCAGGCCAGTGTGCTAACCATTACACCACCTAGGCTCCCTGATATCCCTGATGCCTACCTGTCTATGTGGTTACTTGCCTGAGAGGTCAGTGCAGATCACTACACTCGTCCCCCTGGAATTGTAAGACTTGTAATGCTTACAATTACATACAAACAGGCAATGCACTAACACATACATACACAGGGTAGGTTCAACAACCATACAGCGCGTAGCTTGTACAGGATCCTGGTCACGGCAACCAGTGTCATGGGGGTGATGAAAATGGGAAATATTGTGCCTAGAGGGGACTCAAACCCACATCTCTTTGCATTCCAGGCCAGTGTGCTAACCATTACACCACCTAGGCTCCCTGATATCACCACACTACCCATGCCTACCTGTCTATGTGGTTACTTGCCTGAAAGGTCAGTGCAGACCACTACAGTAGAAAGGACTCAGGAACGACTTGACACCGCGAGTGCTTGTTCAGTACTGGTTTATTTCTTTCCTCTCCCACCCTGCCCCAATGACGTCACCCGGGGTTCCCCACACCACGTGGTGGGGTAGCCCCAACTCTATATGTATCACAACTCATATAACCACACCTACACCTACAGCTACTCCCAAGCGCACTCCAACACATAGTAACTCCCACAGCCACACCCATTCTTACACCCACCCCTACACCCACAGCTACACCCACGTGCACTCCAACACATGGTGACTCCCACAGTCACCCCTACACTCACACCAACACCCACACCAACACCAACACACACGGCTACTCTCACAGCCACACTCACTCCTACACCCAAACCCACAGCTACACCCACATCCATTCCAACACACTGCAACTCACAGCCACACCACACCCACTCCTAGACCCACGTACTCCTACACCTACACTCATGCCTACGTTCATTGCTACACCCACTCCCTACTCCAACAGCCACTCCAACAGCCACACCTACACAAACTCATTCCAACACTCACACCAATTCCTTCAGCCACACACACTCATAGACACGGCGACTCCTAATCAGACCCACTCCTACACCCCCACACACTCCAACACACGGCTAATGTAACAGCCACACCCACTCCTACACCCACAGCTACAAGCACATGCACTCGAACACACTGCTACTCCCCCAGCCACACCCACTCCTACACCCACTTCTACACCCGCAGCTTCACCGACATGCACTCCAGCACACGGCTACTCCCACAGCCACACCCACTTCTACACCTACAGCTCCACCCACACAGACTCCAAAACACAGCGACTCCCACAGCCACACCGACTCCTACACCCACTTTTACACCCATAGCTACACCCATACGCACTCCAACACACAGCAACTCTCACATCCACACCCACTCCTACACCCACAGCTACACCCACATCCACTCCAACACATGTCCACTCCCACACCCACTCCTACACCCACACACACTCCAACACACAGCTACTCCCACAGCCACACCCACTCCTACACCCACTTCTACACCCACGTCTACACCCACTCCAGACCAGACGGGGTGCCCCAATGAGTTAGAGCGTCCGGCTCCCGTGTTGGTAGATCGTGGGGTCGTGGGTTCGAACCCTGGTCGAGTCAAACCGATGACTTAAAAATGTATATGTGTTGCTTCCTAGCCAGGCACTCGGCATTATTAGGATAGGGTAAGGACTGTTTGGCTCAGTGGCAGGAAAATGTGACTGAGTGGGATATCAGGTCATGGTGATGGTGGCCTGGCCTTCCAATGGGGCATCACAATAAAGTCGCCATGAGTGCGCACTGTCACAAGTCAGTACCCATCCTGATATGACTTCAGATGTTGCCAGGACATACCACTCCAACAACCAACCAACCAACCAAAACCCACTCTAACACACGGTGACTCACAGCCACACCCACTCCTACACCCACACACCCCTACACCCACACTCACGCCTATGCCCATTCCTACACCTGCTCCTACTCCCACAGCAACTCCTGCACCCACACCTACACAAACTCATTCCTAGACCCCCACCCATTCATACAGCCACACACACTCCTACACCTATGCCTACACTCCTACACCCACTCCTACACCCACTCCTACACCCACACACCCCTACACCCACACTCACGCCTACGCCCATTCCTACACCTGCTCCTACTCCCACAGCAACTCCTGCACCCACACCTACACAAACTCATTCCTAGACCCCCGCCCATTCCTACAGCCACACACACTCCTACACCTATGCCAACACCCCTACACCCACTCCTACATGACTAGCGTTTTTAATTTTCAACAACGATCACGATCTCTGGCCATCACTCCATTCTACAACCATACTCCTTCGCCGTGAATATGGCCTATGCTGCTGACACGGCGTAAAGCAACCACCAATCAATCAATCAATCAAACAACCACACTCATCCCTACACCCACACCCACTCATATTCCTACTCTTATACCCCTGTCACACTACGACGTAACGAGCCAACGTGAGCCTAACGTGGCCATTTTTCGTCATTACGTTGTGTTACGCCATGATGACGTCAGAATGACGTTAGAATGACGTCGAGTTACGTCACATTACGTTGTGTTACGTTGACTTACGTCAAGGTTTTGGACATGTTCACAACTTTTGACGTAGCTCGAACGTAAGGGTTTACGTTCGCCGTACGTTCTGTTCACGTTCAGTGAACGTCAATGACGTTAAACGGACGTTATTCCAAAGCTGCTGACTACGTTCAACTACGTTGACCCACATTAAACCAAGTGCAAATGCCCACGGGGCGTAATGGGAACGTCAGGAGAACGTCAGGAGAACGTCAGGAGAACGTCAGAAGAACGTCAGGAGAACGTCAGGAGAACGTGCATTCAACATACGTTCAACGTCTCATGAAGTATGTAAGTCACGTAACGTTCTTCTGGCGATGGAATAACGTTCATAATGTTCCGTTAGCGTAATGACGTTGTCTTCTCTCGTTGAACGACGGTATCACTACGCTTTACCGACGTTACGCTCTCGTCCACTACGCTGCATCCACGTTCAACTTGTGCCCAAATTTGCATACTACGCCGAAAAGTTCAACGTTCTTCACGTTCTCTCTACGTTGACGTCATTACGTCGTAGTGTGACAGCCCCATAAGACCCACGCCCACATCCACTACTAGCACCCATCACTATTTACCCCCACACGTAATCATATTCGCATATCCAGTATTACAACTAAACACGCACACACTCTCACCTACTCATAAATTCACCTCTCACACCATACCCACACCCACATCCACACCCTCATCCATCCAGTCACCCACCCACAAATTCACTGCTCACACCCACACTGCAGGCGTTTTTGTTAAGCCCATGTCACACAATGCCGTATTGTGTCAGTGTATGCTGACGTATGTGATTTTGCGCCAACATGTTAGTGTCTGCTGGTGCACGCTGGTGTACGCCTGTATATGTTTGTGTACGCCGATGTACGTTGATGTACTTTGGTGTACATTGGTGTACGTTGGTGCACGTTGGTGTACATTGGTGTGCGTTTGTGTATGTTGGTGTACGTTGGTGTTCGTTTGTGTACGCTGAGACAAGTTATGGGTACGGTTGGTATAAGTAGTATTCGTTAATACCCCTGTCACACTACGTAACAAGCTAACGTGAGCCTAACATGGTGATTTTTCGTCATTACGTTGATGTATGTTGGATTACGTTATGATGACGTCATAATGATGTTAGACTGATGTCGAGCTATGTCATATTATGTCGTTTTACGTCGAGTTACGTTGAGGTTTTGGACATGTTCAAAAATGTTGACGTGGCTCGAACATAAGGGTTTATGTTCGCCGTACGTTCAGTTCATGTTCAGCGAACGTCAATGACGTTAAACAGATGTTAGGCAAATGCTGCTCAATACGTTCAACTACATTCCACTACGTTGACACACATTAAACTGGGTGGAAATGCCCACGCGGCGTAATGGGAATGTCAGCAGAACGTCAGCAGAACGTCAGGAGAATGTCAGCAGAACGTACATTCAACGTACGTTCAATGTCTCATGATGTATGTAACATCATCTAATGTTCTTCTGGTGATGGAATAACGTTCATATCGTTCCGTAAGCGTAATGAAGTTGTCCTCTCTCGTTGAATGACGGTATCACTACGCTTTACTGACGTTACGCTCTCGTCCACTAGGCTGCATCCACGTTCAACTTGTGCCCAAATTTGCATACTACGCCGAGAAGTTCAACGTTCTTCACGTTCTCCCTACGTTGACATCGTTATGTCGTAGTGTGACAGAGCCATAAAGGCCCTGTCACACTACAAAGTACAGCGTCAGGACGTGCTCAATGTTAGAATATTTGCCAGTACATCGGCATTCATCAAACTGTTCAGCAGCGGGTAAATGGGCATATACACAACATACACACAACATACACACAATGTACATAACGTATGCAGAATGTATCTGTGACCTATTGCTAGTGCATGAGAGCATTTATGTGCCTCCAAAATGTTTGCAAAACATTGGCAAAACGCTTGCATACACTCACGGAATGCTGACCAACATTACATACATTACTCCAACGCTAGAAGTATGGCGTATATGTTAAATACACTTTAGATATGGCAGGCATACATTCAAAGTATGTTAGGAGCATGTACTGCATCCGTTGGCAGTACATGGACTGTATGCAGACTGCACGTTCCCACCAGCTGAACATATGGCTAATGTGCAGCAATTTATACCAACATACTCCCAACATACGCCAATGTATTCCGAACGTACATGCAGCATATGTTCAATGTACAAGCCACACATCGACACAAGTTGGAAATTTTGAGCATGCACAACAAATTTGTGGAGCCTTGATGCACAGCGACGTAAGACGACATATAACGACATACCCCGAACGTACCCAACGTATGCCAAATGTATGCGTAATGCATGATGACATACGCCATCATGTTGGTCGAAAATCACATACATTGCCATACGCTAGGCTATGCATCATAGTGTGACAGTCCCTTTACAGCCCACTGGTGTATGCTGAGATAAGTTATGGGTAAGTTTGGCATAAGTAGTATTTTTTAACATATTCCAAATTCCGCCGTATGACAGCACATGTCACATTCGTCGGCAAACGCTGACGCAATATGGCATTGTATGACAGGGCCTTAATAGACAGACGTGTGGTGTCGTCTGCCACTGGGGCCGATTCACCACCTCGCTACAACCATGTAAAATATTCCGATTTACGGCATAGGGGGAATGCAAATGTTCTATTACTGAATGGCGTACATGACCAAGTGCATCTATGTATATATATATCTAAGGGCTGGTGGTGCGTGAGTGGGATGTAAATAGACATAGTGGTGCTGGGAGTTCTGGGTGTGAGGGCACCCAGGGCCTACCCCCTCCCCCTCTGCTAGGGTTGTGATCACACTCAAGGGTCATGTTTGGTGGTGGCCATGGGGCCATACAGATTGGTAGTGGTGGGCAGACCACTGGTAGCCAAGGGAACCAGGAATGCTGGATCAATATTGGTAGGGCCAAGAAAGCTTGTTTCCCATTGGGGGAAAGGGGTTAGGTGATTCTCTACAATGAACACATGTAACCATATAAATAATAAACCAGAGGGCTTGACTCTCTCTTCTTCTTAACACTTTATACTCTTCCTTTCTCTTTGTCTGTATTGATTTCACTATAGCCTACCTACACAACCACAGATTCTAGCTTTAGCCATTTTCCAACCAGACGCGGCTGAGATTTTAACCAATTTTATTATATTTGCCTCAATTTATCTCCACCACATTTATCCGTCCCTTCTACCACAATTGTCACTCGCTTCCCACTCTCGAGAAGACTGGATGGCCGAATGAGTTGAGCGTCCATTTCCCGTTGTTGGTACATCATGAATTTCAAACCCATGGCTCGAGTCGAACCCTGGTCGACTCAAACCTATGACTTAAAAATTGATACTTCTAGCTTCCTGGGTTGGTCTCCCAGTGGGGCAGCACTATAAAGTGGACATGAGTGCGCACTGTACTAAGTCAGTACTCATCTTGATATGACCTTAGATGTTTCCAGGATGTAAAACTACAACAACCAACCAACCAACTTGCCACCCTCAAAGCACATTGCCTCACTAACTGAGATAAAAGCATCAAGTTGTCGATACAAACAAAATTACCTAAATTGGATTCTAAAAGTCCAACTTTGACTGTGGTCCACTTATTAAAGCTGCCAAGTCTGATAAAAACATCACATTTTCAAAACCTAAATAATTATCTAGATTTGCTTCTCCATATCTAAGTTAGATACTGATGCACTTCCGTCGTCAGAAAAATAGGCATAAAATAGGGCTTTTCCCCACAAAACAGGAAGAAAATAGGAATGTTGTATAGAAGAGCAAATGTACCAAAATAGTGTATAGAGGCCGTCAAATGAGCAGTCACCTCAAAAAGTAGGAAAACCGGAAAAAAAACAATTGAAGTTCAAAATTTAATGCCTGGTATGATCACACTGATATGTAGTATACCGCATTACCCAGCTTAGAAGGCAACCTCCGCTTAGTAGGTGCCCCCTATTTTACTTTGAAAATAGACATTTCCTGACAGAAATGTTGCAAAAGGGACATTGTAAAAACCTGGTTTCTAGTAATCCAGACCAAATAGTGTACAGAGCAGAGGCAAATTGTACATGTCATTCGCAACATGCATAATTCACTAGGTGGAGGAGGCCGACACGGAATGAGCTATGGTGGTGTCACCTACCGGGAAACGCTAGAATCAACACCACACTAGCCCTGCTCCCCCATGCCAACTGGTGGATTCTTCAGGAACTAAGCAGCTGCCCACCACCTCCAGGGCCGTAATGCCTCCGCTGCCCGGGAGTCAAATTTTCCACCAAAAGGATCACGTGACTGAACCCATGCCAAATTCAAATGACACAATTGCCGAACCAGCTGACACAAAAGGACCTATATACCCTTCCTTCCCCCACACCACACCACTGAGAAAACAATTAAACGGGTAGGGTTGATGGTTCGAGCCCCACCCATCTGCCATTGACATTTGAACTTTGAACTTTGATGACCTGATTGAATGTTGCATAATGCTCATTTGGCCTTAAGCCCTTCTCACATTCTCTGAATGAAAACCATTATACCCACCACTGTCTCCGCCTATTATTGCGTTTCGAAAAAAAAATTAAATAGGGAAAAAATTGGATAACAAAAATGAAAATAGGGATAAAAAGGGCCTCATGGAAACAAAAAGGAAAAGGAGGAAAAGGTAGCACACTTGACAGCCTGATGCTTGCCAACATTTATTTTCTATGTTTGCACAAATATCTCAAAAGTTAGCCATTTAAAATAAAGTTACTTCAAACTAAAGTAAGGTAGATTATAACAATCAACTTAATATATTTATCTTTAAAAATGGCAGGAACCCAAAGATCATCTTACCATGCAACTTTAAAGTGTCAAGCCGTCTATAAACTAAATAAATACATGCTTGAAGAACTAAGTAATTAGTGGTGAGTTTGGGAGTTAGGGTCAATTATAATTTAATGACACATGTACGTACATTAATTAAAGTTGCATAGTCTGATGGTTTTGAGTTTCTCTCATTTTCTTAGATAAGCACATTAGGTTTGTCATTATATTCTATCTCAGTTTACTTTGAAGTAACTTATAATTTAAATGGCAAACTTTTGAGATATTTGAAGTGCAAATGTGCTAAATTAATTTTGGCAAGCTTGTCAAAACTCTGACACCATAGGCTTCTGCAGTAACAGGTTCTATTCAATTGCCTCGATATTCCCTTATATGTGATGACAAATGTTTAATAAGTGCACCAGTATATAAGTTAGATATGTAGAATCGAATCTAGATAATTGTTTTTGTTTTGAAAATTTGATGTTGACATCGGACCATGCAGCTTTAACCTCCCAACAGAATTATTTCTGCTACATTGACCACCCATCTGGGGTATGTCAAGCAAACAATTGTTCATGATGGTCTACCAACATGGATAATTTGCACCTGTGCGAGGAGCCCTACCCTGGCGCCATCTGAAGTACAACCCGCCACCTAACCCTGCTGGAGACAGCAAAAGTACTACATGAGACTCTGACGTCACGGTCTCCCCTGCACGAGACCCCCACCCCGCCTGACTGTGGCGCCATCTGAACTACACTCCACCAACTAACCCTGCCGGAGACAGCCAAAACTAATACGGGAGACTCTGACGTCACGATCTCGTCCCGCGAGACCCCCACTCTGCCTGACCTATATAAGTGAGCAGCTCACCACTCACCAGCACTACCAACCAGGCAGTCAGACGATCAACACCAGACCACCGCAACTCAGCCGCCCACCCAACCCATCAAACGAACAATCAAATGCAAGGGTTGTGGGCCTGAGTCGAACTTTATCTAAGCATATTCATCTCATATTACTGTACTTCCTGTCTTACATGTCTTGATTCATTAAAAATTCCATAACATGGGCTCCTCCTTTGCGTGTTTAATTAAACATAATAGATGAAAGAAAATTACATGCAGCATAACACTCTCCCCATTCTGATACACCATCCCATTACTAACATCTATAATCATCATCATCACCATCATCATCATCAAATTGGTGTTGATTTGTTTTACCTGCGCCAACAATTTTACACTGCAGACAGTTTGCCTAACCTTTTTACTAAAGTAAAACAAGAAAACATTTTAGCCTTTTTGAGGACAGCTGGACTGTACCACCTCATATAGTTGACTAAATAAATTCTATCAATTAGTAATAAAACTTTTCTTTTTCTACGGGAATTTGTTTCCCTTGGCCACAAATATATGAGTGTGAGCTTTGTAATTTCATGAGTGTCTATTTGCACATAATTGAATGTCTTCTTTTACATGTAAAAGCGATGGTTTGAACAAAAATCAAACATTTCTCACTGTGAATATCTCCTATGCTGCCGACACGGCGTAAAGCAACCACCAATCAATCAATCAAAGAATTGTATAAATAACTAATTATGGATGACTGAAAGACCAGTGCTTTTATGCTGACAAATTAGGTATGTTGACGAAGCAACATATTTAATTCACACACGAGGTAAGTCCAGGCTCATCACGTGTCCTCTCTAGCCCATTCCCTCACTTCTCTTCATGCTGCCATACGAGCAACAGTAACTTTCCCCACCCACCCAACCCTCTTTCTAAAGGGGGTTAAGTGCTGAGTTTCTTGGTATTTTCATGATTGTCAATTCTCACCATATTTTCCTATCTCGCTCCAGACAGTCACGCGACAGGATTAGCGATAACATTTACCTCATGATTGACACCACTCAGAAGCCAGCCTTCTATGTCGCAAGGTGCCAGCCACCTGCAGTTATCTCATATCATGACACCATCGTCTCGTAGCCAGCCTCCTGCGCGCCCCTGCAGCACTGTTACATGAAAACTGATCGATTACTGATTTGATTCATAATCAATAAATGATTATTTAACTTTTGACTACTTAGTCCTTTGTCCGTGTGGTCGTGAATTATGTATTCTGAT